>SSNP01000004.1:8266705-8350702 GCA_006937955.1 Pachypanchax playfairii | reverse complement strand
TGCCAACTAAATGATATATTTTATAACTAATTGCAATAGCTGTCTCATTTTAAAGAAGTTCAGTATGTGAAAGTCAGGAGGAGAAACAAAAAGGGACTTTGTGCCACATCCTGATGTGGAGCCCAGACTGGAATCCATACGTTTGGATTCATGATCATGTGTTCTTTGTACTGCTGCCAGAGAAAGGTTGTTCTTGGCTCTCTGGCGATTAGGTGTCTGGAGTGTGCGCATGTGGTGTAAAGATATGTGAGTGGAAACTTAAAAAGAGAGAGAGAAAAACACAAAAACTGATATTATGAGACAGAAGAAAGCAGAACTTACAAAAACAGAAAGTCTGAGAAGAGTTATGTGAGTCAGAGAGATGAGTTATCATACTACTCCGGCATGTCTCGACCATATGAGCAACCTGTCTTCACTTTCCCTTTTAAGTTCGTCTCCCTGAGGAGCCAGACCAGAACTGATCAGTATTTCTTGAGATTTTCTGAGAGTCTTTTTTACAAATTGTTTTAGATGTTGAAAATAGTATGATTAAATAATGAAAAATTGATTCCCTGTTTGTGTGCCCTGAAAGCGGTGAAGTATAGGTACTTTGTATCAACAGAGTCAATACCTGAAAAAGTCCAATTTATGTACATAAAGGGGCAGAACTGAAATTTATTGCATTTGTTTCCTAAATTAACAGTCAAGGGTCGTGTTACATGAGCTGCATGAACATCATGAGAAACCATCCGTCCCTGAATCAAAGGTTTCAACTGCTAACATGAAAAAACAACTACAATTTTCAATTTCACTGTTAAATTTGAAACAATTTACATGGCTTTACACAACAACTTCCTTTAAAACCTGAATACAAAATACATGAACTTAATGTTCTTAGCGCTAATATTTATAATGTGTGACATCATCATCAGCCTGCTCTTGATGATGCTGATGTTGAGATAAAAGGAGTTGGAAGGAGCCAATAATAGGACAAAAGAGGTTATTACAANAAGGAGACTCAAAACGAAGCTTCAAAACAAAAAAGAAAAGCAGCTGAGATGGAAACAGGCTCCAAAAAAAACTACATCCTTGGTATTCACTTTGTTTTTTTTTTTTACAGAAACCCTTCATGCCTGGTACATGCCATTCTCACTCTGTAATTATGGTTTTCTGTTTATTCTTAAGGGTCTCAAGACCAAAAACCAGGACAACAGAAACAAAGTGATGTCAATGTTTCTTTACCAAACTGTTTCATTTCTCATCTATGACTCCCAGCAGTCTAGTAAAATGAATTAGAGCTGTAAAAGAAACAGAGTCCATTTAACAACAGGAAAAGGTTTCTGCTTCAGTGGGTCTTTTATATGTTACTAGATAACAGGATGTATTTTGATGCACCATATAAAAAGGGAGGAATAAGCTAATAACTTTAGGAAAAGCAGCTGAGCTGTTTGTGATTGTGTTTTTTTTACAAGATCCTGACAAGAAGCTCATATCCAACCGGTTGTGTATGTGCATCAGAGTTGTTGACATGAGTTTGCAGATGTTTTGCTGCAGGAATTTCAGCTGAAATGATGATGGATAAAGTATTGGTTAGGTTGTTTATCGTGATGGTTGTGTGCAGTTGCATATTTCTGCATGGCTGCATGTGTGTTATTACTCTGGTCCTTTATAGCTGTTGACAAGATGTTTATAAGGAGTGTTGTCATGAAGAGAAAGAGTAAGATCTGACCTTGGCATGCTCCAGTGCGGATGTTGGGGATGAAGCCTCGTCTGCAGGGGTGCGGCTGGGCGGGGCACTGCTCACAGGGGTGGCCCCACGCTCGACCAATCGTGGCACAGCACAGAGTTTTGGTGCAGACGATCCCGCTGAGCTGGCCTTGGCACATCTGGTTGTTCACCTGGGTGAAACATGGTCCGGTTCTGTAGTCTGTGGTCAGAGAAGGACAAAGAGTCTTTGGTTGATTAAAGAAACGATAAAAGCAATGATTCATTTCCTCGTGCACATCTGGTGAAACCTTAAACAAAACCAGCTCAAGTACATGAATACGAAACTCATTCTTAATGTATGAGGCATATCTTTTCCCCCTTTTTTATTTCTTTGAATCTGTAATTACTTCACAAAGTTAAAATTTACAACATAACATCTAACATGGGGTTTCATAGACCTTATCGGAGTAAACTGTAAGAGTTGATCCTTTCAAAGCAGCATTAGGATTGAAGTGACTCCTGAGTATTTAATCTACTTGCATATCGAAGCTCATGATGCTAAACAATGATGTCTCTGTGATTTTTTTCTCTCTTTACAATCAGCTCATGAAGATTTTTAAAAATCTTCAAGAAATGCCAAAAAAATAAAAATTGTTTAGAAGAACCTACAAAAGAACCCATCCATCTCAACTTTCTGAACACAATCTTTTGTACTTTTCATGTTCTGGGTTATAAAGTGATAAAAAAAATATCTTACAGATGTCAGACAGATGTGTAAAATTTCACTTCTTCTGTTTTTTGAGTGAAAACAAGGAGAATACATGCACACACTTATTCACAGTCATTACGACACGAGCAGCAGTGAAGCAGATTGTCAGAAAAAAGTGGAAATAGCTTCAGTGATCACGCTGCCGTCTCGATATTCTTGTTAAAAAATACTCCTCAAATCAGATGCGATGACCTCAAGCTTCAGAAACGAGATGTTCACTTCTTCAGTCTCATTCAGCTTAATGATCACTTCTCCTGTGGGAGAAGCTCTTATTAAATCCTTCACCGTGGCGCCAAACTTAATATAGCCTTCATTTTAAAAAGTAGATTGTTAGATTGTCACAGTGCAGATGAAAGGCAAACTGTATGGTTGGCTAGCCAAGCTGGTGAAAGTCTGCTTGGCTCTGAAGGACAGAGAGAGATAGAATGATAGGATTCAGAGGTCTGGTCTGCTGGGAGTTGTTCACTAGACTTTCTGCTCTTATTAGTTCCTTGTGCATGTGAGAGAGGGTCACGGAGGATGGGGCAGAGAGAAAGAAGAGGATTAGAGAAGAAAGTAGGTCAAACTGAGCGAGCAGAATGCAGATCAGGGCTGAAGCCAGTTCTCCTTCTCATCCATCTGTCTTCATTTCTCTGTGCCCATTTCAAGTCTTCCTGTCTTTAGACTCTCTCCTTGTTTGCCTTTCAGCTCCTCTTTGATCTTTTATCCTCTTGCGACCTGACTGGCACCGTGCAGAGCCGACTTATAAACCACTTCAGCTAGCCAATGAAAAGACCAGAATCAAACATTAAAAAGTTTCTCTATTTAATACTTTAAGCTGTGTGTATGGGCGAGAAGTGGAAGAACAATGATGAAAATATGAACACTAGTTTCAATTGAAAATTCTACTTTGTCCTTCAAATATTCTGTGACTTAGTAAATGATGCCGATTTTAAAGGTGAATAATCCTCCTGCTTTAACAGACAAAAAAAATTCAACATTTCATTGTTTAAAATTGAAAATATTATTTTCAGTGAGTGAGAGACATAAAGTTAAAAGTTTGAACTGTTCAGTTGGTCAGCACAGTTGCCTTGCACTAAGAAGGTTGCAGGTTCTACACCTTTCTGTGTGGAGTATGTTTCAAAAACACACATGTTGGTTCATTTGGGATTCTGAAAAGTCACCAGCAAAAACAGCAAACATACATGGGACTATATATAGATAAAAGTTAAGGGGGGTGGGTATCAGCAGCATCACTAAATTTGTTTATTTATTGTACATGCTAGAATATGTCCTTCAGTAAATGTTCTAGATATTGCTTTGTTTTGTTTTAAGGCAGCAGTGTCAATTATTTATAGAGATTTTCATGACAATAATCACACAGGGCTTCTCAAAATAACATGAAAGTTTGCGGGGGGGGGGGGGGGGGGGGGGGGTGATAGTTGATTATGATTTCAGAGCAGAGGGGCTTTACTGTTTAGTCTTGAGCGGGGAACAAATAACAAGCCCCGACCTGATCAGCTGATCTCAGGGTCCTGGGACAAATGCTTGGCTGAAGAAGTTTAGAAATAGACAAAGGCGCATCCCTGTGTAAAGCCTTAGACTCCTGTCCTAGAGGACAGCTGTCCTGCAGATTTTAGATGTGTCCCTGCATCGACCTGATTCATATGAATAGGTTATTATCAAGCATTTGCAGAACTTGTAGAAATGCTGCACTGTAAAATATTTAAATCAGGTTTGTTGGAACTAGAAAACACCTAAAACATGCTAGACAAGGGCCCTGGTGGGGGCCTTAAAAGTCCAGTTCCTTAAACAGAACTCTGTACTGGACAGAGAGTCATTGCAGAGACGTGTCTGACTTGGAGGACTTAGGGGAGATTTGTTGAAAGTTCTATCTTTGAGAAAAACAAGACAATAAGAAAAATAAAATTCCAAAAAGTTCTTCTTCTTTTTGTTTTTTCAGGAATGAAACAACCCTCTCACTCTCAAATCACAAAGAGAACGCAAAAGACAGCAGCCATGTTGAGCTCCGCATGCATGTGGCTGTCTCACATGTGGACACAAGAATGCACATATTTTTCTATGTTCATACACATGCCTGTAGGGTAGCACAGTGTCTGAGCTGATCAGAGCAGCAATAAAAACTGCATTTAAACTCAAAATAACAGAGAACAGGGCCAGTCTGTCTCACAGTCTCCCATTCAAAGTCAAAACATGACGTAAACCGAATGTGCCAACACTTTGAGTTTGTTTCGTGCACAAGAATATGAGTGGAAAAAAATTAATTTCACCCATCAATCAAGAAGTTAGGCAATGTGTCAGGCATGACAGTCTGCACATCTGTGTGTTATATACGTGCAGGATTATTGGACAAGAACCGACGCTTTAGGACAAGAGAGCAATCATACGTCCCAACTTCGTCCAGCTGACAACATTTGGAAGCAATTTAGTCTAATTAGAGTTTAGATTGCTAAACAGATCAAACTGTTCTCCAAATCTCTCCTCAGTCTTTCCTCATAAATCCACTATTAATCACTTCTGGCTCTTGTGAAAACCCCTCCTCCCTCTTTCAGACTCTATAAATAAGTCATTCTCCAACTATCATGAGACACTGCCCTCTTTAAGTTAGACTAAATAGAGTATTTTAATCTAAGTTATTAGTGGTGCTTTAACTTTATCAGTGTTTACGTATGGATGAATAGTTGTAAAGATTTTCGTGGTCAAAGTGGACCACATATCAAAGTATTCTTGTGAAAACATAATGATGCTCTTTGTTCAACCAGATTGGAATTAAATTAGAGATTGAAATGTTTAATCCCATCTAGAGCCTTTTCCTGTTGCATCAGATGGATGATTTCGGGAAGAAAAGAACTGACTGGAGGAGAAATAACACAAGAGAAGAAGAAAATTAAACTCCTTTCAAACTCGTTAATAACTGTAGAAGTCCCAAAGGAGAAGGTGGATAAGAAACTTAAAGTATGGGTTTATTAGATGCTGATATATGTGTACTTTCATATGACAAGGGTTCAAAGGGTCAAATGAATCAAGAGGAGAAACACGTGTAAAGCCGGTGGGTGTGAACGTGTGTTTGAACAAGCATGTGTTTTCAGGCAGATGTCGTCTCCAGACTTTATACAGCTGAAAGATTAGTTCCAAGACTAAACCTCACACCGTTACTCACCTATGAAGAGATTTTCCAATTATCCCAACGGTGCATTTATGTCTAAAATGTTTCGTGGGATATGTGGCATTTTGTTTGTATTTGTGAGTCCCTCTGCTGATTTTTCTGCAAATAAATGATCCAAATATGTGAAGCTGTTTGTGTGTAGTTGGATGTCTGGGATGTTTATCTCCACCTCGGCCGAGCATGTAGTAGTTCCTCTTATCAGCGTCATTATCAACAGGCTCGAGATCGCTCCTTTCCTTTAACTGTAATCGCTCCTTAAAAAAAGTCTGCTGCTTTTTTCCACTCCAAGAGCGGTCACTCAAACGTGACTAAACATTTTACGCTGTGCAAACACAAACACGCATGCAGAGAAAACAACGGAGGGAGAAATCCAACAAGAATCTCTGATCTGAAACTCTTAATGCTTGTGAACCTAACGGGTCGCAGAGGTTCACAGAAAACTCTCCGTACTCGGAGTAACTGTTAGAATCAGGTTGTAATGCTGCACTTCATCACTCTTTGTTTCTACACCTCATCCATTGTCCTGCAAAAAAAAAATCTGTCTTGACATCTACAGTTATTTTAGTCTGTTTTGGGAAACTTTCCTAACACTCTCCAGCAGCGGAACAATAAAACTGAATGCAGATACAGCCGAGTCGACTCCAGTCTCTGTCAACAACAACCACTCAGGGGGACGTTCATACGGTCAAAAATGAGAAAACTTTTGTTCTGCTTTTGAATCCGTTTATTTTCCATCCAGTTAGCTGAAAGCTTTCATCACCATCCTGTGACAACTTTGGCTTATAATCAGGCGAACAAGTTCCTACAATGTTGTTTATGAGACAAATCAATAAAATTTAACCCCCCTAAAAAACAGACTTATAAAACCAGGACGTGCTGCCAGGACATAACAGAGATTTATTTAGAAATGATAATAAATAATCTTTGGGAGAAAAACATAAAACATTTCTAGTTGGTTGCATTAGAGGAGCCCAAAATACAGATTTGTTACTTGCCACTCATGAGATCACCGATCAGAAGACAAAACAGACTTATTGTAGTTTAAATTTAGCAAGGCTCCAAAGAGTCTGACTCAAACTAAATTGTCACTGGAGATATTTTCCATAAAGCGTGACCTATAGTTTCCCTTGAGCCTGAGTTTTCTCTTTCAACAGAGTAGAAATCCTGTCCAGCAATTCTTTTTTATTCAAGGTCAAGAAATAGCACAACAATTACACCTCCTCAAAATATACACAATGACACTGATGTATGCTGTCCAAACTAATCCCCTATGGATATTGACTATTTTAAGCTGAACAAGAAAATATCTGGCCAGAAGCTGTTTAATTCTGCAGGGAGAGACATGCAGATAATATGGTGAGAAAATATCAACTGTGAGCACATTTTTTGGTCTGTTGAATTGGAGGATATGGGGCCAGAAAAAATCATGTTTTTGATTAAAGACCCAGCATGGAAAGAAACATCAAATCTTGCTCATGTCAACTTCATAATGGTGCAACAGGAAAACCAAAATCTCTGTAATTAATAGAAAATATTGTGTTAATGAAAAGATTCAATATTAGTCTTGACATTTTAGTCAAAACCAAAGTGGTGAAGCAAAGAACAGACAATATTATCACCCCGGAGACATTGCCATTATGGTCAGACAAAAAAAAATCCTACAGTTTCCTTTATGCAGGAACAGAATCAAAACAAGAGAATCAAAGACTTAACTCCAGATGAATTTCATCCAAAATCATCAAAACCCCACAAAAAAGTGGCTTACACATAGCTGCACACACTTTCCACACTCAGAGGTTTCCCATGATCCCATCCACACCCGTTTTACCCTCGTTGGTTGACTCTGACTGACGTTATAATCACGGCTCATCAGCAAGTTTTCTCGCTGAATCACGCAGTAAATTTAAAGACTCGTGTCCTCAGTTAGACAAACTCTAAAACCACAATATACAACACTCCAGGAAACACTGGGAGGCCTTCTCAGAGGTTATAAAAATATCTATTTCACAATTACAAATTTACTGCTAAAAAACGTTTGGTTGTACTCTTTGACCCGTTTGGCAGTTTTATTGTAATTAATCCACAAAAATCTGACCCAACTTTCATTCACATCTTATCCCTGCAAGGAATAAACTAATCACTAATATGATTCCCAATAAATCAATGAATTCATTTTACAAATCAAGCCAGTGGCCTATTTTTTAGACTTTTCTGGCAATAAAAAAAGGACACAGACAGATTTCTGTGCATTTCCCTCATGAGTAATTAAAAGGTCTTTTGTCGGACCACTGCTCCAACATGAGCTGTGTTTCGGGTCCCCTCCTTACTTTGTGTACACAGCTGGGAAATCCATTTTCATTTTCACCCTTTTCCCTCTCAACCTCCTCCTTCTCCTGTCTCTGCACCTTCACCTCTTCCACTCTTCATCAGGAAATGCTCACGACAAGTCCACAAAGAAACTCTTTCTGTCTGTCCTGTGAGAATGCTGAGACGGAGGGGAGGCGGGGGTATTTATTGCCAGATGTTTTAAAGGAATCATCACATTTTAGGTCTAATAGTGTTGCTTTTCCAGGAAAACTAGACCCGAGAACTTCGAAAGTGATGGAAAAAGGAAAAGGAGGTTGGTATGAAAAAAAACAGAACAAGACAAAACACAGCCGAAAAGATTATGTGTGTGAGAAGAGGAGTGTTTGTGGCTATTTTTACACAGACATGCACTCACATCTGTACTGACGAAAGGGGGGAATGCGGAAGAAAGGCCAGGATTATTTCTATGCAATTACAGGCGAATGGTGTGTGTCAGTGGGATGAAGCAGAGTGGTGAAAAGTGGGACTTTGGAGACACTGTAAGATGAAATTCATAACAATTAATGTTATTTTCCTCATGCAAGTAAGAAATGTTTTCCTCTTTCATTTCACAATCTTCTTCCATCACACAACCAACACTTCCCATCGTACATCATAGACTAAGACAGATAAACTCCCACTGTCTGTCTGAGGTCATCCGCTATTCTTCCAAATAGATAAAATGGGAGCTCGTCTGTGTTGATAGGAACAACTAAAAGAAACATCAAAGCATTCTGGGATTTATATCTCGACACAATTTAATGTGTGGCTAATGGACTTTGGTCCCAACTACACTCCTCCAGATACTTTTCACAGCAAATATTTCTCCCACATCTAGAGAAGAAAAAATTCCAAAGAAATAAAAACCCATTTAAATACCCATGATGCACCGGTAGGGGGCAATAGCATTGACGACTAAAGAATCAGCCAGAAAAACTGTTCATTCACCATTTTCTGTCCGTAATTTAATTTTTCAACACAAACCACATTTCCATTCTGATCACTTGGTGTCCTTTAAAGCTAATCAGACACTCGGTTGACTCTCATGCAATAATCACTCATTTCGTCACATAATAACATTTCATATTATGAGTACATCTTCTTTCCACAGTTTCTCCCACATCATAATAATCTAGCTTAATGACGTAGACCTTTATGACTTACAGCAGCTCAGACTCAATTAAAAATCAAAGGACAGAGAGCTATTTGGTCATAAGTGTGCAGTTTCCAACAATATACTTTTTAAGCAACAAAAACAAAAATATGTGTTTTATTGGACGGATAAATTTAAAAACAACAAACAGAAACTGTGCAATTAATATTACGTCTAAAGTTTATTTTATTTCTCATTCAGAAAAACTGCTGGATATTTATTGTTTGACTTGACTCAAAACCAAATGACTTAAGTCAAACACATCAGCAAAAACATCAAAGAAAAAAGTAAAACTGTTTAAAAGGAAAATTTAAAGTAATGAAAACAATCAAAATATCAAATTGTAGTTCTCTTTGGTTTTCCCATGATCCAAAGCAGAATAGTAGATAGTAATAGGGGCCTCTGGCTTATTTATTCTAATAAAGGTCAAGCCACGTTGAGCAGAATCATAATACACGGTTAAACATATGACTGAGGATGAGCCCTCACCTCTCTCGCATTGCGGTCCAGTGAAACCATAGACACAGGCACATCTGTTGGGCCCGATGCAGCGCCCGCCATTCTGGCAGCCATTTTCACACACAGCTAACAGCAATATGAAGAAAACATAAAGATATTAATGAGTCATTTTCATTTTTTTATATCTCACTTTCATTATGTTAGAAATCATCATATGTAACAAACATCTGAAAAGTATTTTATCTCTTTCTTAAATCCTTTATAATTTTATATTTCACTTCTTCAAATTCTCCTTCAAACCCTAAAATAAACATCCAAAATCCTTTACTGTTTTAATTAATCACTTGTTCTTCCCAATGCTGAAGCATAAAGATAACTGAGAGATAAAATATGTGTAAAAAAACATTGATCACGTTGATCTTCGTTAATTATCAAGAGTTGATTTAATGAAAAAAGTACAATATTTTCTTTTTCTTTTTAGTTGGAGCTATTTGGATAAATAAAAACACATAATTCTCTTCCAAAAGGTTATTCTACCAGTGAAACATGGTGGTGGTAGTTTCATGATTTGAATCCTGGCTGGTACTAATAACTGAGGATCAGTCTGACAAAGGACCCACTGGATAAAAACAGTTTTATGACAGAAAGACGTGCAAAAAAGAAGATGTTATTGTCCAAGCGTATATAAAGTCCAAGTTTCGAGAACGTTGAACACATTGTAAACTGGTAAGACGCACAATCCTCACAGATGTTTACACCTGACTGGCTGTACTCACGTTGTCCACAGTGATTGCCCGTGTATCCCTTTGAACAGGAGCAGGAGTCCTCTTGGCAGCTGCCTCCATTCATACACCTGATATTACAGGACTGAACTATAAAAACAAAAGAGAGAGAAAACATTTTGAAAATACTTTGACAGACAACACTGAAAACTCCTCAGGTCATAAAATCAAGCAGAATTCAAGTTAACGATGAATTAGAATCGATTTGTGAAGAAAACTGGGTGATGAAACAAAAACAAATTGTAGAAAGTAACAGCAAAAATTGCAAAATTAGAACATATTAGGCTATAGAAATAAAAAAAATAAGCTAATAGGGCTACTTTAACTTAAAGTGAGTTAATCACTTTAAAATATCACTGGTTCTAATTTTCATAGAAATAATAAATAATGTCTCCAAAGGATGAATGAGCTTGGTCATTACGTCTCTTATGTAGAAAGATGCAGGACGCTGCTGGTGAAGTGATTTATGTACGCGCTAACCAAAGAACTCAGCATGTGGGTGCTATTTTTAATAATAAATGTATGACATCATCACATTTGAAACTTTCAACCAGGGTTAGGGTTTAGTTGGAGGTTTGACCAATATACTTGTACTTGTTGGATATAAATAAAAACTATCAAGTTTTAATGTTATAGTAGTAGTACTGTGTATTATCATATTGCAATGTATGGTAGCGTGCTGCATTGTATTGAACACTATCATATTGTATCAGTCACATTACTGACTTGTTTCGTATCGTGTAGGTCTTTCAGGCAAACCAGGTAAATTTGCTCATGAATTAAGCAGAGCTGTCTGAAGTTTTAGATGTTTAAAGAATAATATTTTAGCCATTCATTTCTTCTCTTCTATAGTGGCTTAGTATCTCTCTGTATCGCTCTCTTGATGTTTCTGGTATGCAGCGCTCTGCAGCACAGGAGAAAAGATTGAACTTCACCAAAGTTTTGGAATTTCAGCCACTTTAATCCACACCCTGACTTTGATTGTACCCAAACACACTACATAGGACTTGTATGAGTCATAGCGAGTGACTGGACTCTTTAATAGCTTTTCACTGTGATGTCCCACATCTGCCTTACTGGAAGCTGAGACTAAACTGACTTGTGTTACATGAGTCAGATCGCTGCAGCATGAATTTTGGATGTGGATCTAGTGTAGTTTCGGTAAATGTGGGGCAAAGGTGTAATTCCCAAAGAATGGCTGTCACAGCTTTCATTTGCTCCACATTCGTTGTTTATTGCATGAAAGACTTCCAGAAAACGCTCTCATGTGAAACACTTGGCGGTCCCCGTGTACAGATTTGGCAGAAACTACTTCTGTCTTGCAATATACGATGATAAATGAAAGCAAATAGCTTGGGACTCTTGGGAAGCTTGTGTTTACAGGTCAACGCAGTGTTGTGATGTTTCTGTCTTTCTCACCCTTCTTCTTGTTTACTCTAACAGGAGACGGGCTTTCCTCTCAGGTTTCAGCCTCCATTTCATTCTTAAACATGTGGTCAAAGCTGCGCACTGTGACTGTCTTTCTTCACTTGTGGCCAGAAATAGGAGCTGTGGTGTGAAACATGAATAATGACTACACTGAGATTCCCCCACTGTGAAACAAACCATGAAGAAAAACTGTTCCAGTGTGCTGAAGCTAAGACTTCCTCAAAGCAGAGGAAATTTCAAATCAACTTTCTTTCCCCATAAAATTTTTTTTTAATGGATTCAAGACAAATGGGGTCATACATGGACTTGGAGGCAACAGACTTTGTAGAATCTACTTAACTAAACTCTCTGAACCCAGAAACAGATGACATAGGTGGCTGGAAAGCTTTTTGGTTAACAGGAACGAGCTGCAAGGAGAAATCAAGACAAAGGCAGTGATTTGACTGCAGGATGTCCAAAGAAACAAAATGTTTAAATGTTTATCTTCCAAACACTGAACTAAAGGAGTTTTGTGTGACTTTATGGCGACACAATAAACCTCTGTATTCTGTCAGTGTTGTCGGTGATCTACTCACATCTGGGTGTTTTTTACGAGACGCTAAAAACACAGGAAGTCCCGGCTTGTGTGTGTATGTGTTTGTGAGGGACAACATGCATCTGATGAAAACCTTAGAGCTTTATAACTCATTTTTTTTCTTGACTTGCATAAACTTTGGACAATTCAGCCACAGTTTTAGCAAGTAGAAAGGAGTTGTAATGTATTTGCAAGCTGCATAAAATGTGGTTATATAAAAAAAAAAAACCTGTGATCAAAGATGTCTTTCCATTCAGGGAAACTTACAATCCTCCACTTTGTTGTTAATTCAGCACACTAACACACACACACGCCATCAATTTTCTGGCTGAATAAGAGCAATGTATTCCTTTAAATTGTTTGCTGACCACATACCTAAAAGACAGAGCATTACCTTGTGGTCGAGTATGTTGAAGTTGGATGGTTTCTAATTAAAAAGCCCCTTCTCTGCTTTCCCAGGACTTACTGCTGCAGCCAGTCGAAGCCTGTCAGTCTAAAAACAGCTGTTTCTCAACATTAAGACAAGAACATCCTCGCTAATGATTTTATAATTATAATTATGGACAATGTTATAGAGCAGCCTGCAGTGTGACTTACAATGTGAACTCTTGTTGGCTGGGAAATGGATTTCTAGGTAATTCACGACTCATTTACACACAAAACCAACTTGGCTTTACAAAAACTTTACTCATCTATTTTTGTAATCCCCCTGAATTTCCCAAAGGCTGCCAGAAACTTGTTTCTTTCTTCTTTGAGCAACAGCAGAGAATCCAAAGTCACAGTTGATCATTTAGGTGGACAAAGCAATCACAGACACGTTCACTGAGAAAGAAAATATCTTGTAAATTTATTTTAATGCCTGCATGCCAAGAGCAAGACATGAGACATAAATATGTCATCAAGAAACCAGAGAACCAGGGTGCCAGAATTAGGCTGTATAATTAAAGCAGATAAAATTGGTGTTCGGAAAATGGATCCACATACAGCTGCAATTTGTTTCCAGCCGCAGTAAATTATCTTGTTAAATGATGGATTCTTTCCAAAAAAAAAAAAAAAAAGTGGGGGGATTGTGACTTTGTTTAAACTCATGATTTAATAATGGACTGCACCAAGTTTGCACCAATTAAACAAGCTCAGACTAGAAACTGTGCATCTGCCTAATTCATATAATCTTTGCCAAGAGTTAAATGTTCCTCATAGATTAAATTAGGCTTCATAAAAACATAAATATAGCATGTTTGATAAACTTAATGACCATGTTTGTGCCTGCGTTTTATTCATTATTGCATCTGATTTGTGAATCAGATGCTGAGACAGAGTAAATGATGCATATTATCTAATACTAAGAGTTCAGTCTTAGTGAATCAGACCCTCAGTTTTTAGATGTATGCCTGTGTAAGTTTTAACTTGAGTTGAGAGCAAAACTGTCCTGTTTTTGCTAACAAACGCCACACAGCTGCCATAAATCCACACAGAAGAAGAAGAATCTTGGTTTAATGATAAGTTCAGTCCAGCTCTGCTCAACTGTCACAGTAATATATAACTTCACTTTCTACTGCTGGTCCTTCCTCTCAGAGTCTTGGCTTCACAGCTTTTGCCAAATCCCTGAGTCTACGGGTCAGAAGGAGTTTCTCTCCACTCTCCATACATTCCTCTAAAGACTGTCCCTCCCTATAGCTGGAGCCAATCATATTTTCCACATCTGGACTGCAGCCAAAACATTCTCACCCCATGTCTGTTTAAATTTGAGCGTACATGTGTATGAATCTGTCTATCTGTGTGTACAAATCACTGTGAGTAAAAGTGTGTGAGTATGGAGGAATGTAAGTATGAGTAAAGGGGTCTGATGGGGTCCAGGAATGACTGATGAGCTGATTTTGAATGACTAAAGCAGTCACACACAACGAGCAGCTCCCACAGGGCCGTCCTCACTATGTTCGACACGTAACAGTTTATACTGAAACATTGCACACACTGTTGTAATCTCATACAGCCCAACGTGATTTCATACACACCCTGTTTGAAACACTTTACTTCAGTCCAAACACATCCGGGCTGCTCTGTGACTAAACCCAGAAAACTGAGCTGCAGTAGCCAGATTTTCATCTTTAATCCCGACAAACCCTGCGACCCTCAGCCTGTGGTAGACCCATGACTTTATTCATTACTGCTCCAACAGAAAAACATGGCAGAACCAAAAGTGTTCAGCAACTGTTTGTGTATGTCATGTTTTCTTTTTGTGGTAGAGTTTAACATAGAAGTGTAGATGAAGTGATGAACTGTGTTACAGTGTGTTTTTTCAGACAATGTAATCAGTCATCAGAATTGTTTTTACTAGTTTCTCACTGGGCTGCAACTTTTTGCAAACAGCATTCACAGAGTTTCCAAAATGCCTAGAAACGTTCCACAAGCTGCAGATTCTCGCTGATGCGTCACTTGGATTTGCAACATTTGCACAGCTGTTCCCTCAAAATAGTCTCAAATTCATCGCATACATTCCTCAAACTCGTCTCAATCACTTCTTGGTTTAGTTTTCATCCGTCTGCGGTTTGAGAAAATATGAGACACTTTGGGAGGGCTTGGTAACCAAATTGTGAATAAAATTCGAGTAAACTGTGAACTAATTCAGACATAATTAGTCTTTGTGAGTAAACTGCAACAAGGAAATCTGTATAACAGTCACACAACTATCATAGTTTGTTTCCATTTACTGTTTGTGGCTTGTTTGCAAGCCATACATCATCAGCCATAGAATAGACAGGTCATAAAGTGTTTTTATGCACCAATTCAATGAGACTAAAACTCAAAACTCATGTAATTTCTGACAGTAATCCTAGAATTTTGCTTCTACAACTAGTCGCCAGCAGCCCAGTGAGATATCATGTGTAGACACTCTGGTTTTGTCTGATAATTGTGTAATAAATGTCTATAAAATCTATCTACACGGGTTCTGTCCTAATTTGTGTCTGTTGCAATTAAATAATAACACTTAATGCTTGAGTTACAGTCTGCACTGAGTGGCAGGACTCACTTCCTGCTCCCGCTCCACAGCTGGGAGAGAGCTGGCCATTGGAACAGGTACACATGTTGGGTCTGGAGCAGAAGCCATCACCACATGAATTCCTGCAGATTGCTGGACAAGAAAAAGGAACAGAGAAAGTGAGTTAAACTGATTGCTTTATTTTCCATGTCTTCAGAACTATGTAATAATCACCAGGATACCATTCCTTTATCTTCCAGTCTCCACTTAACCTCCTGATATTAGATCAAAGAGGATTTAAAGATGGAGAAACTTACGAACGATACACTGGTTCCCTCCGGACAGAGTCTTCCAGCCTGGGCAGCAGTATGAATGAAAACGAGAGCCGCACACATTGGGTCTGTTAAACACAAAAAGAACAAAAAAAAACCTCACAAACAAACTCCAGACCTTCCAAATATTTTTCAGCTTCAATCTCTAAACAAATACACACAGCTATGAGTCATTTTCTGACCTTCCCAAGCTCACCGCTGCTTTTAGAACAAACTAAACAAACATTAACACAAAGCCTCATCAAATATTGTCTGAAAGTTTTTTCAGATAAGAGAAATAAACATAAGAAAAAAACGTAAACATGAAAAGTCCTCATATCGCCACACTCTACGCCCTTCGAGGCAGCTCAAGTTTTCAGTGGTGGAGATTTGACAACAAACTCTGACCCAGTCTGACAGATGTGAGAGTCATCACAGCACATGGAGCCCTCGAGTGGCCTGACAGGTTACCCACAGACTTTTCCTCTGAGGAAATCGCTAAACCACATCTAAAAATGACTGACTCAGGTCACACATTCACAAACACACAAACATGGAGAAAAACGGAGTGTTTCAGCTGCTTTACAAGCTAATGTTACGATACTGCTGTTTTTGTCATTGAATAGTAATTACAAACTAACTTATGGTTAGTTTAACTTTGTGCACTTTATAGAATAATAATAAGACTCAGTGAAAGTACTCTAACATGCCATGTGAAGCTCTTCAACAAAATGAAAAGATTCCAACTATGTGGCTCCACTAATTGACCTTTTAAAGTGTGTAATGACGTGCAATTGTGGTCACCTGATTTGGTGTTTTCTCATTTGCCTTTGCTGATGGTTTGACTAAGGAGTGACGGACCCCAGCGACAGGAAAAAGTCTGATCCAGATGGCAAAATCATTTATTACAAGAACTGCATTTTTTTTTTTTTTCGTCTGGACAATTTGTGCATGAGAAAAGAATTTATTACATTCTGGAAGCAGAAACTGCTTTTAATAAAATTTATTGCCCAATGATGGAGATGAAAGTTCAATAAAAAAGAAACGGCAGAGTAATGTAAAAATAAGTGATACTAAAATTATGGAAATTAAAACTCAACACCACAATGCTGGAAAATATCCAGTAACTAATTGTCAAAACTAAAAGGTAAAAACTGTTTTAGTTTAGTATTTAATGAGATATATTCTGGTAACAAAAGTAGAATTTTTTTACTGTTTTGTCTCTTGATGCAACAGAAATGTTTGCTGGACTTTATAAAAGATCAAAACACTCACAACAAGAGCCAATTTACAGTCACCAGTTATTCTAACACACATGTTTTTGGACTGAATAAACCCACTCAGAAGGGCAAAACAAGAATATAAAAATGTCTCTAAATAGAGAATTATTCCGCAAGAAGAACAAACATTTTTTCTAAAAATGTAGGAAAAAGAGTCATTTGACTTTGATGTTTTTATATAATATAGCTAAATTTAAAAAAGGCATTAAAATAAAAAACATGAGAAGACTCAGCCCTGATTGTACATCTTTGACCTGAAACTACAACCACCTAAAATGCACTCTGTTTATGTTTATTCTGGTTTTTTCTGTTCTTTTTTAGAGTGACTTCAGGTAAAAGGAATAGAGCACCATCGTTTGTGATCATGAGACCAACAGCATTTAATATTTATCAGGAACAATTATCACACCAATACTGTTTCTGATGTATGTTACTTTGTAAATGTGAAAAATCAAGCATCAATCATCTTTTTGATTTGCATCAATTTGGAAAAAAAAAAGGATTTTTGTTCTTTTGCACATGACAGCAACAACGGAAACCCTTTGCGGTCACCATGGAGATAGCAGCTGAGGAAGAGCATGCATCAAACCGCATTAACACAATGAATGGTGATTCACTGCCAGAAATAAAACAAGACATAAACAGTTAGAAGAGAGAATAACATTTTAATGACAGAATCCAAGTTTTGAGTGAAAGTGTGAAAATCTTGAGAAGAAAAGAATCTGGTGGTGGGACCGGAAACAGGAGCGCTCGGGTAGAAAAAGCAAACATGTTTATGTTGAGAAGAGGAGGAAGCAAGAAGTGAGGTGAGACCGGACATCAGTGATATGGAAACGAAACAGAAAGCAACAAACTCAAGAATGGACCAGACTTTGTATAAACACAAAAACTAAGTATTGTTTTAAAAAAAAACAACTTAAAAACAGAGCGGGATGTCAGTTTTTCAACAAAAGTTGAAGAGAGTCATGAAAAAGAATAAGAGAGAGATTTAACATTAAGAATTTAAACAGGTTGAAAGACAGTGGAAAAGCAGGTGGAAGGAGAGGAAACACAAAGAAAAACAGCAAGAAATGTAATAATATATGTAACACAGTAAGTAAATTGGGTCACTTGATTGCTTAAAAAATCAGTCTCGTGATTTGAGTGACTTAAACCAGGAGCTCCACTCAGTGAACATAACTTTTGGCAACTTAAACAAATAAAAAAATAAAAAAATCCCAAACTAAAGTTCAATCTACTTCATGTCTCTAACCAGTTAGAAACAAACAAGTCAGCTGACACTTAAAATTAGTTCATGTGATTAAACCAGTAAAATGCAGTTACAACTAGACTGATCTGTCATGCTGACGCTCAACTCCGAGAGGACTCAGCTTTAATTTATGCCTCTTGCCTTGACTCTCTTTGTAAGTGTTTATTTATTAATACTTGATGAACTAATAACACACAGGTTAATAATCATGATGCTATTTATTTATTGCAACTTAATGCAATGCAAAAGTCTTTCTGGACTAAAGGATTTGAAGTAAAGCCAGTTTTTGGCATGTCTTGTCTGTTAAAAAGTTACAATGTCAATTATTTGCAAAAATAAGAAATGTTTCAATAGTACATTTTATTAAAGTTCAATAAATAAAAGTCATGCTCTTGCCATTCAGGAGATTCTCTGCTAATGCAATGTGTAGGTACATTAAAAACATAATGTAATCCACAAAATATCAAATGTTTCCAAAACATAAATCAAACAGGTTTCCTTTTCAAAGTGTTTATCTGAGTTGTTTATCTGCTGTATGGAATCCAGAATGGGATTTTAAAATCTCTGTCATATTTGAAATATGCCAAAACATGCTGTAAATACTGGCTTCCTCCAGGCCATCAGGGGTTAGTGACATTATCCTGGAAGGAACTGGAGCAGCTAAATGTAAATTTCTGCTTTCAGTCTGACTGTCTGCCAAGTTAGTCTGCATCCAAGGAATGATCTGCAAGGTCGCGTCAAGAAGGGATGAGCTAATAAACTAAGCAACAGCAATAAAGGAAGAGCCAAAATCTGCAACCCTAGCATTCCATGATCTTATCGAACAATTAATAAACACATTTAGCTTCAAATAACAAAGAAAAGAGGAGAAACAAACATTAAAAAGAAGTCCATCACACTTTCTCCGTCTCATTTTCAAACTAAGCAGCAAATCAGCAGCCAAGTCATTAAACTAGCCTGAGGTCTGATCAGATCCCACCCTTGAGTGGGTTTGTGCCAGTGTGCTGTGAGAGCCAATAAATCAGAGTTGGTAAGTATGAGACCCTTTGCAACCAGAGAAACACCAGGGGACATGGAGCTGTAGCCAGCAAATAAACACTACACTCAAGCTCAAGGCCAGAATAATGACCATCATTAAAGTGTCACATCCTACATGGGGAAATCAGTGGATCCTGTACCAAGCTGCTGATCGTCCACTGCGCCTGGTGCAACTTTCAGATGGAAGTACAAAAGTAAGAAACAAACTACAGAGATCACACAATGAAAAACACAATCCAACAACCCGCGTACAAGTAAAATCAAAACTTATTCAACAACCAAATTCCTCCTGCTCTGGGATTGTGATGTATTTACTCTAACACAGAGTAATTTTAAACAAATGTTAATTATTTTCAAGCACTAATATTAATGACTCTCTTCTCTTTCTTCCTTGATGTCATCATCATTTGATCCCTAATTTTGTTTTCGTTTTCTTCTTTTCATTCGGTTTCTGTCCCGTTCTGTCTTGTGCCACTTTGTCACCTACAACGGTCAAACAAATGCCTCTTTTCATATCCCCCACAAGTGATATACAAACACCTCATTTCCTGTGGCTTGGCACTGGAGGAGCCATAACCTGGGACAGATGGGAAACTGACTGGAACAACTGATTCAGACACGAAAAACTGGCTCCAAGAAAACATATTTTGTTTTACAAAAACTGGGGAAATATAGAAAAATTGGTTGTTCGTTCCATTAGCGTATATTCTACATAGAGTTTGGTTAAAAAAACAGAAGGATATCTACCTGTTACTCTTTAATACACTCCTGGGAATTATGGTGCATGTTTTTTACTCATCATAAGCTACTTTTTTCTTCTCTTTCCCATGAAAAGGTCAATTTGCAGTAAATGCAAAGGGAGATTTGAGTGTAGCAGGCGGTCTGTTAACGTTGAACATGTGCTGTTTTGGAGCAAACAATGCAGTAGTATTCACCAGCATCATTTAGTGTAAGACGAGCTTTGGCTGGAACCCAGAAAGCACAGCAGTTGAAAGAGTGCTGCCAGGAAAACTGAGAGTGAAAAGAAGTTTCTTTTTTTCCAAACCTTCTTCAGATTCAACAACTTTCTGACTTAAATGTATTCACTTTTCATTTTCATATCTAGAACAATGCAGTATGAATATGATCCGTCTCCTAAACCTGAATGAGGATTTCAAAGAAGACAGTAAGACAAGGTGTCCTCACCCTCTCAGGGTTTCCTGACCACGGCGCCGAACCCGTTGTGCTTCTCTCTGGTCTGCAGTCCCTGTGAAGTGACTAGCCTGGTAAGGTCCATTTCCAGTCTGACTAGAAGACACATGAACCACTCCGAGACACACAGCTGCCCAGCCAAGCAGCGCCTGAGCCAGCTTCCCTGATCCCATTGGTTTTTTTGGCTATCCTTCCAGATGAAAGCCCCCCTCGTCCTGGCTCAGATTCTACGCTCACTGACCCCCGACTAAGCACCAGGACCAAGATCTGGATCCAGACAAATTCCTGGTGTGCACTCCAGGGTAGGGGCTAAAGAAATGAAGAAATTAAAGTTAATAAACACACAAAGATGGTAGAACAAGTGAAACAAACATGTCAAACTAAAACTGGAACAATGTTTCTGATATTTTTATTTAATTATAAGATGTAATTACACTGTAAAAGAACCTCAAAAACCCACACAACCATAACAGTTTATGTTTTTTTTTTTTATAAAGTAAATGTAATTATCAATAAAAAGTCAATGCAACATTTCCATTCTCTCATGAATTATTGACAAATACACCACCTGGGCATCCAAACAGAACCCAGAAGTTGAAACAAAAGGATTGCCTCATAGCGGCTGGCTGCAAAAACGTTTTAAGTCCTGCCCCCTTCCAATAGGATATTTTCCAAATTAAAACATTTAAAATGCTTCTTCTGATCTGGTCCTAATTTTTGGAACATTATTGTTCCCATTTACATAAGATGTTATTAAAGAGGATACATTAGCTGCTGTCCTCCTCACTGAATGGTCAGTTTGCATAATCACACATTTACAATGCTATTTACCCCTTCAAAGGTCATATAGTTAACATGTAATGTTATTTTAAAAAGTTTCTATTAGATTTGATGGCTACCTCTGAAACTGGAATTGGAAGCGAGAAAAAAAATGAAAAACTGACCTCATAGTTTAATCAGATTATCAGTAACTTTTTCACACTAAAAACAACAAAAAAATGAAATATATTTCTATAAAGCAAAATAACTTTCTCAACAAAGTTTGTTATGTGTCTTTAGGAGTCTGGCCCATATGTTCCTACAACTTTAACTTAATTAACATTCTTTGAAATGAAAGTGGCTCCAGCAGCACTGGACAGCCATGAGGTTTATTTTCTCTCCTCATGCTGCAGGTTTGACTGTGAGCTGTGGGCCTCTGATGATATATATCTGCTGAAGAACCAGCCAACCAGCAGTCCTCCAGCCATGAGTCCAACCACATCACTTCCACATGTTGACTGGACAAGAGAAAGAAATAAACTAAGGCTTTAAATCCCAACTCTTAAACAAAATAAATGGAAGACAGAATAAAACACAGAGAGGAGGCTGTTGGTTTGTTATTAATTATCTTTTTTACATGATTTCAGTTCCAAACCTAAACTTTGAGTTGGCCTGTTCTTTCTTTTGTTGGCTCTAATAGCTAAGATATTTTAAATTCTCGCAAACGTGAGACAAATGCCCCATTTTCCTGCAGTAGGGATAAAATATGGAGGCGGGATCAACGCTGAACAAAAGAAATGCATGATCAATTTACCGAACAGCATTAACTCTGGAGCACATCTGCATCTGTGCTGTCAAATGAAAAGCAGGTAAAGTCCCGCACAAGCAAAGAATTATCTGTTTTCCACAGTAAAATCATTTTCATTTCATTTGACATGACTGAAAAAAAAGACACATTTACATTCCCAGTGTGCGATTCGAAGTTTGTGTCAGATGCGACAACACATTTATAGTTTTTGCCGCAAAAATATCTGTCACAAAAACATCCGAATCAACCAATAAAGTCCTCAGAAAGGAAAACAAATAAGACTGTCCACTATATTTGCAGCGCTGTAACTATCAGCGCGTGCCAACATCCCAAACTTTATGAATGGAGAAAACCCGCAATATCATCTCAGACTCTTTGACACGCAAAAATATAAAAACTGAACTGAAAGGCGGTTCTAATCTGCCTTTTTCAGACGCAAGTGAAGCTTAAAACGTTGCAAAATCGACCAATTAAATACAAACAACTTGTGTTCTCTCTCTTTGGAGATCCAACAGGCGGTAAAAAGGTGATTTTACTCTTTAATAAAGATTTCTAAGCATCTTAATCCTTTGCTTTGGTGCCCATGTACAAAAGCAGCCATGCATTAGAGGATAATCTCCATGAAACAACGGGCTCCTGAAACAATAGTCACAATCAAAGTCATTCATACCCAAATTGCGGTTATCAAGAGATCACTAACACAATACCTTGCAGCAGTTGGAGTGCCTCAGCGTCGAGGAGCCCAGCAATTTGAGACAGGATATGTGCTCCAGAGTGGAATTATTGAACTATAGCCCTGTGAGAAAAGGAGAAAAGTGAAGGAATTACCCCGTTTCTGAGAGGGGAGGGGACACGGAGTGAGGCAGAGACAGAGGGGGTAGAAAGGACTGCAGGACAAACCCACATTCCTCAAGACTCCTAGAGTTGTTATAACAGGGGCCAAGCTGCTAAACCTACCGTTGCTGATATGTGGCTTCACTATCATCAGTCTGAAGACTAAAAAAAAAAAAGAAAGCAGCCCTTCAGGCTAATCTGGGGACAGGATATCATCAAAGTAAATGTTCTTGAAGTGAATTCTATACCATCAAATTAAAGAACGTATTGTTAAAATTAGAGTTTAGAAACCCTAAATATCTAGAACATGTAAGTGAGTAATGAGGGCACCTTTCATGATTAGTTGGTAGAAGTGTGGAGACTAATTTTACAGCCTCTTCTCAAGCTCAGTGTCAATTGTACGTTCTCTATTCAAACAGTGCAGCTATTTACTGCCTCTAACCACTGGTGTGACTGTGACTGACACATTCCCTGTGCTTTGTTGTCACAAGTGTTGATAGGAAGCTGACGGTGAGAGCGGCCATCTGGGTGGTATATGAGTCAGGACAGCTGAGCACGTCTTCGAAGATGCAGCCTTTTCATTTTGCTGACTTACAAAACTCATGCTGTTAAGATTTAGATGTTTTAACCTGATCAAACAGAAAGTGAAACTAATTCATAGAGGAGAATACAAGGTTGTTTCAGGCCAAAGTACCCCAACTTTTATTTCATAGTCTGCATTTAATTAGTTCTTAAAGAGGCCAATTCATACAAATTTCAGGACTTTGTGGTTATTTCTTAAGTATTAACCTGTAATATGAAACAAATATATATAAAAAACATTAGGAAACACTGATTAACAGACCTTTCAATCTGTCGGCATCAAAATTCATCTGGTTCCCGGCTGTTTCTGTCAGGCTTCGGCAGCAGCTCGTTTATATTCATTATTTGAATTTGCTGGACTCTGATTGGCTAACAAACTAGCCTATGAGAGCAAGGTATACTGTTATACTTCTGCCCCGCTGCGCATGGCAACATCAGACGTTCTCTCTTCCTGTTTGCTACGTCTTATGCTACAGCTTTTAGCCAGCAGCATGCTAGGCGTGGTTTCAACTGTGGGAGCTGCCGAATACTAACGAACAAACGAGTTGTGACGAAACAAATACAGGAAGTTCGAACTCGGGAGAACTCGGGTGTTATCGCCACCTGCGTATAGAGATAAAAACTGAAAGAGAAGTTGTTGACCTGTTTTCACACCCACTATGAAAATAAGAACACCTGTGGAGCTAAAATATTCAACAGAAACCTCAGAAAAACTGTTTTTAATGGAAGGGCCTCTTTAAACTCAACTTTTTCAGTCAAGATTGTTTGAAAATGGGGAAATGTGAAGGGGCTTAAAACCAAATTCTGACATGTAACTAAGAACCCATTCATACCGGATTAAGATCCCGCTACAGTCTCCATGTAGCCTGTGCGTTCGGGCTACATGTTGTAATTCTACTGCATTCCACAACAATTATAATCTACCACAACCAAGCATTAGAAATGTTTCAACCCCATAACATCCACCTCTTTAGAGCTTGCGCACAAAAGTTTCCATACCTAAATTGCTGCCAGCTGTAGCTCTTAAGTTTTTAGGGTGACTGGTTGGCATAAAAATTATGTTTTGGACGTTTTTATTGAGAAGAAATGCTTTCCAACGATGTATAACTTGCTGGTATTGATGTAAAATTGACGATCCCTAGTCCGGTACAGTGGCAAGCATGTCGTTAACCATCATGGACCATTCCATGCTCTTATTGATCATTACAGAATCCAGTAGAACTCACAAAGACTCTATAAAGATCATCTGTACTCTGACTGACTCTTTAAGTCATAGTCATTGTCATCTAGCGTGAAAAAGACCTAAAATCTGACTCGTTTTTGTAGATTGTGTTTGTTGAACTAAAAAGAATCCCTATAAAAGTTTTTGTGCACAAGCCCCTCCCTGTAGTCTCTCTAAATTGATTAGCAGATATGAACTTTGTAGTAACTGGATGATAGAAAATGCAAACACATGTTAGATTTCTTTTGCAATAAGATTTATTTTTTCTGGTTTCGTTGTTTAAATTAAATAGTTCCATGAGCAGAATGAATGTTTTCCATGTGAGGATTTAAATGTCAGTTGTTATATCGTAGGTTTAACATGACAGCCTTAGCGTGTCATATTTGGTCAGATATGAGTTTTTGTGATTGTTTTTTTTTTTTTGGCTATTTGAGACTCTTGTTGTCCCTCATGGGATATTTTGCTACTTCTCGAAGAAGTTGGTTATTTTTTATATAGTTTAATCTGCTTCTTTGCATGTTGTTTTGTGGTTATCTGGTGTCTCGTCACGCTTTCTGCATTTTTGATTTCTGCATTGCAACAGAGTTGTGTTAGTTTGTTGTATCTTTAACTCTCCGTTAACAGTTCTTGGATATTTTATTTCTCTTTGTTAATATTTTTTTGTTTGTATGAATTTTCTCCTTGTGCTGCAGGAAGTGCTTGTTTCTGTTATGTTGTGTTTTTGTGTAAATATGTTGTTTTGTGCTTTTTGTTGTTGACCTGGTTGATTGAAACGTTATCAGAATTTATCCTAAAAAGATTTCATTACAAAACTTTGTATTGAGTGAGTCAAGGGTTTGAATTCTCAGAATGCAAATGTATTTTGGGTTTTGTTTTGTGATTTTTTTCCCCCCTTCATTGCGTGACAAGCACCACCAAGTCCTGAAAGGACCTGTAAACAACCTCTGGTTCTCAGAACGGAGCGCTTGTTTGTCACCGCAACCTCTTTGGAGGAGGACAAGCAGAGTCATTACATGTCTCCTGTCTGTGTGTGTGTGTGTGTGTGTGCATGTGTGAACAAACAGGGTCATAAATACTTTTTTTTACACCACAGGGCATTAGGTAGATCACAAGGAATGTGGAAATCCTCTTTGACGTCCCCTGATGAGCTCAAAAGAGAATGAAATGTTCTCTGGTAACATCTTCCAATTTGTTTTCAGGATTGTCAAAGTTGGAACATTGTAAACATGATGCTCTTTGTTTTTGATCGGAATTTGACAAAGCAAATTTAATCCAGGAGACTGGGATTTAATGGGATAAAGCGATGTAACTTTCAGCTATCTGGGGATGTATTTATTGTTTTGTATCGTTTCAAATCACATTGATTATCAAATTGGAAAGTTTTGCGTGGCATCGTGTTAATTGTATCATGTCATGTTGTTTACTGTATTACATAGTGTTGGTGTACGTTGTATTGGGTCGTATCAAGTAAATAACTGTGCACATGATATGGTTTTGCCTCTTTGTTGCCCTCTTTCTCTCTCCACCATCTGCCTCCTTACGTTCTTCTTCTGACTCGAAACAGAACCACATTTTACTGAGAAACACAGTAAAAGTGCTCAGCTGTCTGAAGTGGAGTCCAGAGAAATTCTTCTTCCAGTCGTTCCTCCTCGTCTCTTTTTCACTGCATTCTAACTCTTTTTTTTTTCTTTAAAACTTCAGACATTAGTACAAACACAGACAGGTTATTTCAACCTGTTCAACGTTCTGTCTACAGAAGTAAACCAGTTCAAATCTGGGTCTGGACACAACTTGTAGTGTTCATCATAAAGGATTTATAGAAATTGTTTCCAGTCAGTAAGTTTTGTTACGTTTTTTTAAGGTTGTTGAAATACTCAGAATGTCCTTAGAGGTTTCATTAATCATTCCACCAAAACTTTAAGCAGCCAAAGTTTATTGTTCCCACAAGCCTGATCCAATAAAAATATATATCCACACTCGAAAGTGCACAAGCTGATATCGATCACATGAATATTTCAAGTTTTATGAGGTGTTTAAATGTGCAGTAACTCCAATAAGTTTTGTGAAGCAAAGTCATTTTGTAACTCACAACATGAGGATTTAGAAAAGTTTCCTCACGGCCAAACTTCCAGACAAATCATACAATGTTTACATGTTTACAGATATGGGTAAACACGTACATTATTGTAATTTTTTCATCATTTACAAAGAAATGTCACGTTTTTGTTCCAAATTTCTTTCATTTTTTAATTCAATTTAACTTTTTTTTCTTGGTATCTTCAATTTCACAAAAACAGATTTTATTATCATCCAGAGATTTGTTCAATATATTGCTGTATAAGTTGTGTATCTTGTTTTGTATCCTATCATGAAGACGCCTGTCATTCAATATATTATTGATATCTAGTAATATTTAGTAGGAGGAGCCGGATGAGTTTTGAAAGGCTGTTTTTGAAGCCAAACTTGGAGTTATTTCCTTTTCTGGTTAAAGAAATACACATTTTTAATAAACCACATAGTTTTCTGAATTTTTTTGACAAATGAGGCAATAAAAAGATTAAATGGAGATTCAAAACCTTGAAAAAATCCATAAATCTTGTTGTTTGTGGAGCATTGACTTCATTTTTTCATTTTTCCAAGCTGAATTTCATCATTTTATGTCTCTCCTGTTTGTTTTGGCAGAGGCCAGCCTTAAGGTCACGGGTGCTTGGTGTGGGCATACACAACTGTGCACATGGTTGTGGGAAGGTGGAAAAGAAAGTTTTGAGGTTGTTTTAAGAGTGTCATCATGGTCTTTTGGTTTGTGGTTGGAGCCCATGGGGTCAGGGTGGAGTATGACCGACTTTGGATGATCTCAGAT
Organism: Pachypanchax playfairii; assembly: GCA_006937955.1. Classification (NCBI taxonomy): domain Eukaryota; kingdom Metazoa; phylum Chordata; class Actinopteri; order Cyprinodontiformes; family Aplocheilidae; genus Pachypanchax; species Pachypanchax playfairii. The sequence continues at coordinate 8,323,225 of SSNP01000004.1, read as the reverse complement.
GGGAATTCTGTGGTCTACTGATGGTTTTCCCTGAATGGATGAAAACATGATCACAGATAAAAAGAAGGACTCTCACTTCCCCCTGAGGCACCTTCACTTGGGATGAAGAAAACATCCAGAACACAGATGATCTTTGAGGATTCTTGGTGAGATTTTCAAAATAAGAACACAGTTCCCCATCATGCAGCGTGACAGAGTGGAATAAACCTGTGAGTCTGCGCACATGCTACAACCCCATCACATGAAATCATGTTTGTGTAGCGTGATCTTCCAGGGGCGTGCTGTGATTGTGGTCATCTATGGAAGGATTACAGTGAGAAGGAGCTGCTGACATTTATAATGAGATGAGGACTGCAGAGATGAATTTGGTGAGTAGTAAAGGCAAGGCAGCATCACACTTGTCATCACACTGAAGGAGGATTTCCAAATTTGTTGCACTCCAGCCAAGTTCTTATAGGTCGTGGAAAAAGTAGAGGGGTCGTCATCCTGAAGTGGGCCGAGCTGGATGTTTCCATCACTTTGATCAAAAGGGATTCTTGTCTCACCTCTTGTATCAGATCCATCCGCATGCAGCTGTGTTACTCCAGTGATGCAGCCACACAGGAATTTAGAACTTCAAGGTACAACAAGAGCAGAGATAAAAGATTTCTGAGAACATATGATCTCATGAAACAAAACAGAAACATCAGTGCCTCTGAAAGGTTAGTCTGCAGAGGGTGATTAGAAGGAGGAAGAACTTGCGTCACATGTCCTCCAGCATGAATTTTGAGAACTGAGGGAGAAGGAGTAAGATATGCATGATGTTACTCCACAGCGTTGTAACACTTTGTGACTGCTTGGCTTGCAGTGGTTACATTTCTATTAAAATAAAATGGATAGAAGGATGTAATAGGTTTGATCTGTGGCAGATCTGAAAAACTTTTGATTCAGCAGGCAATGCATTTTTTGGACTTTTGGGTTTGGAAATTTTTTACATTTTTTAACTGTAAAATACAAAAGTTCCTGAAAAAAGAATGTAATATACGGTAAATGTAGTGAGATTTCAGGTTAAGACAGAATCCTCAGACTGCTAGCTAACAGTCTAAGAAGCTAATGGCTTTCAGATGTGTGCAACGTCCTCTGTATTTTCAAAGGAACATAAAACATTCCTTCTCTGAGGAATCCAAACAACGGCTGGAATTCACTTACTGAAACCTCACTACAGCAGTACTGTTAATCTCACATTCCCTCGTTCTTCAAGTATTTAAAGTTTTATGTCCACAAACAGTCCTGTATTTTTCAAAAAATCCTCTTTAATCTTTTGGGCTCCATAAAGTTCAGTAACATTGATGTTTCCTCTTGCTGCAGTGGGTGCAAGAGGCTGGGCGGGGGCAGTGCACTCCCTATTTCCTGTTCAAACCTTGGGGGAGCGGGGATTTGGACGAGGTGAGGTCATTTCTTGTTCCAACTGTAAAGTTGAGTGGAAAAAAAAGGGGAGCAGAGGAGTGCTGTAGTTCTTTCTCCCCGTACTCAGACACATTATGGCTGTTCAGTTTCAGACCAGGGGTCTCCCATCAGTCTGTTAAAGACCGTCATTGTGAAGTAACTGTCAGCATCTATAAAACCAGTCAGATCCTTTCTTTTTATATCGGCTCATCATACAAACTGACTGAAAAACTGAGGCTGTGTTTTGTATGAGTTGTGTGTGGTTTGTGGTCTGGGAACCCAGATGTTCACTTAGTTTTCATGATATAATCCAAGTTTCATCTGCCCTGAAAACTTTCATCAGTGAATTGAAAGAAGCTAAATTTAACTAACATAGAGGGTGAAATGTGCTTGTGAAGATATAAAAGTTGTAACAGTCTTATTTAGTTCTGTTTAATGAGATAAACTAACAGTGACAAGGAAAAATGTCCTAAATATAGGATATTATGGCCAAATGGGATTCTGGAATCTATGAAAACATTCATGTGTGAAGCTTTTAGTTGAAAAAATAACAACTTGTAGTAATATACCAGATTTCCTTGTTCTTTTTGAGGATGTATTTATATGATTTTATTAGGTTTATTAAGTTGTTAGGATAAAAAAATAGAAATCAAGGAGATGTGACAACTTTTTAAAAGGGTTTTCCATGTTTTCTGGTTTAATCCTAATTTTATTCTTCTATATCAAAAAGAGTTTGATTTCATCCATCCATCCATCCATCCATCCATCCATCCATCCATCCATCCATCCATCCATCCATCCATCCATCCATCCATCCATCCATCCATCCATCCATCCATCCATCCATCCATTCTCAGTTCATGGGGTAACAGTCATTCCTCATCAGACATGATATATAATCCCTACAGCAGATTCGGGGTCTGCCCACGGATCTCATCCCAGCGGGAAAATCTCCATTTGAAAGGCATCCATGAAGCGTCCTGACCAGATGCCCGAACCACCTCAGTTGACTCCTTTCAATGTGGAGAAGCTGCGGCTCTCCTTCAAAATCCTTCTGAATGACAGAGTTCCTCTCATAAGTTTTCATTTCAGCTGCTTGTATCCAGTATCCCCCCCACTGAATCCCCTCCTTAATGTGGTGAAGGGGTTTGAGTACACTGGAGGCTATGTTGTCTGGGGAGTAAAGCCCTGGTAGGATCTCCCATGGCAAATTGGCTGCAGGTGAGGAGTAAAGCTAAAGGGGCTTCAAATACCTTAGAAACAACGAGCAGATAACCTCGCTCAGAATGAGGAGACCAGGGCACCCCCTGGAGCTATGCCTGGGGTGGGGGCTTGCCGGTGAGTATCTGGTGGTTGAGTCTTGGCTCCTGGAGCTCAGCTAGGCTCATCCTGAAAAGGCTACCGGCATAAACTATACCTGATCATCAAAGCTGAATAAGCTCAAAATATTCTGAACATGAAACTCTGTTTTAAGTTGATTTTAAGTCTTCAAATATTGTTCATGCAATGCATTTAGTTACAATGTATAAATCCTTGTAGTTGTCTCATCCCCTCTTCTAAATGCAACAACAAGCATCTCCTCATCTATTCATGCAGCATTCACGTGTGTGTCGATGTGTTTTACGTCATGCGTGCGCCCTTGTGCTGTCAGTTTGTGTGCTGGGAAAACCATAAAAAACCTTTAATGAGTGTGAAACTCTTGTTAAATCTTTTCTTGTGTAACACAGGTGTAGTGGACAAGCAGAAGAAAAGACAGTCCAATCAGAAGACAACCTGGTCCATTCTGCTGCTGCTTTAAAATCAGCCATAAAAACAAGAAAATTATTTAAATTAAACTATTTACAGATCAGCATTGATCCTTCCATCAGTCATCCTGTGTTTGTGTCACATCTGGCTGTGAGTTCATTTATAAAGCTTTGTTGGGAAAACTCCCAGAATGCCTCAGTGCCCTATTTTCTGTCAGCTGTAACAGTTACCATTTGTGGGCCTCCCAGTGGCTGATTTTATATATTCTCCAGGTTTTGACAGACTTTAGCAAAACAGCATATTCATTCAACTCACCATGATCTTCAAAAATATCCATATCTTTTAATAATTTTAAGAAAAAATACAGTGATGGGGGAATGTTACTGTTTTCCTCCATTAATACATATGAATAGTTGTTTATACCATTTTTAACATGTGTTTGTTCTGTTTATCTGTATGTATGTAATCCTGGTTAAATAAAAGTAATTAAAGTTTCCAAGTGGGTATAAGGAAGGACCGGACCTTTAATTTGAAAGTGCTGTACAAGTTCAAATAAAATAAATGAACAAACTCACTCATCGTCTTTATGAGAAGTTGAAGTCTGTGGTACACTTGTTCACGGTCAAACTTCTATCTTCATGAGACGTGCATATGGTTTAAGGCCTATTAAAGCCCCATATCAATGGACCACCCAGGACTTTTACACAAACCAAAGTAAGATGGGGGGGGGGGGTTAGTGTAGACATGGAGTTATATACATTTGTACCAACAAGAGAGAAGATCTGAAGAGATGATGAGTCAAATTTCACACTCTGAACTGTTTGCATACACTAACGGTCACTATACAAATGTTTGGTTGTACATATACAAAACTCCATACAAGGTTAAGACCTCCGCCATCATGACTTTTCAGACATTTAGCTTCGAACAAAAGCAACAAGCGGCCAGCTTTGTTTCCTAAATCATAAAAATAACTTCTGCTTTTCTTTGTCTTTCACTGATCATGTTGATTAAACTGAGAGTTTAATCTAATCAAAAGTCATCTCGTAAAATGAAATTTTATTTTGCTCATTATGTTTTTTTTATCACATGATCATATAAGTATTGACATATTTTTAAACTACTCATCAACATGAAAGTCTGTATGAATTACAAGCCAATGATTTCCAACTTGCTTCCCAAGAATATTTGTTTTTGTTAATTTCTTAATCGCTTTCTAACTCCGTCCAAACCAGAAGTTGCTCAAACCCGATCTCCAACATGTGTTTCCTCTGCGTAGACAAGTGCCGTCCTGCTCAGCTGGGCCCTAGCTGCTTGTCACCACAGCAGAGCTGCAACATGGAGCCCTTTGAAGAGTGGAGGGCCCCCCACATGGAGAAAGCAGCTCTGTTGGTACATAAGCCCACAGAGCCTTGAGGGCAGGAGGGGAGGAGCTGACACGATGAAAGACAGCGCCGTGGCGGTCCAGCTGTTTGGTCTTCCAGCCCAATGCTGAGGAGCTGTAAGAGTCAATATTTGGAGCTTTGAGTGTCTGGTTTTAGACAGACTCTGTGAACTCTTGAAAGAGCCTGTGAGGTCGCTTAACTGCCAGTTCATCATTTTTGTGGTTTGATACATTTCTTGCTATTTCAAGATCAGGATAGAAACGTTTAAATAGCTTTTCAAAGATTTCTCATTAAATTAGTTGCAACAAAACATGTTTTAGTCATGACAGTGGAAGTGTGTGGACTTGATGAAGAAGTGTGTAGACTTACAACAACGTGGTCTCAAGCATCTGGGACTACTTGAAGGCTGGTGATTATTCACACTCTGCTATCAGTTCTTTGTTTGACTTGATTAACATAAAGAACTCTCACCAAACACTGTAAAGCTTCTATTTTCTGTATAAATGTCAGAGATCAACACCCTCTTATGATTATTCAGTGATATTTAGGAATCAATAAAGTGCTAAACAAAGGCATGTCTTTTCTCATCTCTGTAATTTATTGTGTTTGTGTCATTTTTATAGAGCAAAAAGACAAATTATGTGTAAAGATTAAAAAGATTTCATTGATGGCAGATAGTTCATGAAGGTTTAAACTAAGAATAATGTTATAGATATTGAGTTTAAGTACATGTCAAAGTGACAGTGAGCGGGCGTGTATGTGATCACCATAACTGCAGGAACCTGACTGAGGAATGTAAGTCCTGCTGGATGTTCCTCTTCCAGCACGTCCATCTTCATTAAGACCATACTCTAATACTGGTCATGTGATTTACAGCCACGACACACTATTTTGAAGATGTAGGGCAAATTCCTGAAAGGGGATCAGTGAAGGTTTTATGCCCAGCAGGGGTCAGGAGCCCAGAGGACTGAAGGAATGGAGCTGAAGGAGAAACGAGATAAGGTTGAAAACAAAAAGGATCAAATGGAATTATTTCAATCATGAAGCAGAATGACACAAATAAATAAACCAGAACATTATTTTCAATCAAAGCTTATTTTATTTTATTTTATTTTATTTTATTTTATTTTATTTTATTTTATTTTATTTTATTTTATTTTATTTTATTTTATTTTATTTTATTTTATTTTATTTTATTTTATTTTATTTTATTTATTTTTTATGTGGCTCTTTCAAGAATTACATACATTTCTCAACATAAACATTATTTCATTAGCACGTTTCAACACCTTCTAAAACTAATTTGACATTATGATGAGTGAAACTAGCTGAAACCAAAACATCAAAAACAGGGAGAGATTATTAAAACCACCCAGAACGAGGGAGGAACCTCGCAGAGCCGAAGTCGCTTCCACGTCCAGGCTTTCCAGAGGTAAAAACTCTCGACTCTTGTTGACACATGACATGAGCACAGATTTCAGGTCAGTTCAGGGAAACCACCTGCGCAGCCCGGTGATGAGTGGTTATCCACCTACAGCTGTCACTGTGGTTAAAATCCTGTTTATACTGTTGTTCTTTTACATTCAAATAGTTACTGAGTTTATTTATTGATTTATAGTAACTCCTGGATTTACACAGATTATATCAAACAGACTGTAACAAAGAAATGGATGTGCTGAGGTGGATATTAGAGTGATTTATTGATGTGATCCCTCATTTCTTTAACTGATGAGGTCTCTGCTTTAACAAAAGCTGTGCAACTGGTGACGGCCGAGACGAGAATGAATTGTGGAAAATGTGGGAAAGTTCTGGAAAAGCATTCCACATACCTCGTTATTTTCTTTGAAAGCTGGGGGATGTGTATGTAATGGGAGGAGACGTAGAAAAACATTTAGGTCGCAGTGTTTTTTTTTTTAAAGCTGGCCAGTTTCCCATCTACAGGACCGTCACATGGTGCATGATGCATAACGATAATGTCTGTGCAGCAAACTGCAAACATGTTCAAAGTTCTTCTGAACAAACTTCCCACAGTTTTAAGATTTCTCATTCGAAGTTTTAGCTTGAAATGTTACTAAAAAGTTGTTTGTCTCCACATTTTTCATTCAACATTCTGTGTGCAGATTCCCACAGTCTCCCCACCCACAGACATGAGTGTAAACGATTTGTAGGAGCTTCAACAGATTCCTGGTTGTTGCAGCTGATGCTTGATAAGAGTTCCTGTCTGCAGAGATCATCCTGCAGTGAGATACTCATAAAGACAGCACAGTAATTACCAGCTGGAACAAAGAGCAGCGACATGAGACAATGTAAAAGAATTAGAGAGCAATTATTTAAAACCGCTTCAAAATATGAATAAAAGAAATGAAAAGAGTCTCTTGTGAGAAGTTGCTGCAGAGACATTGTGGGTGGTGTCCCTTTGAGGAATGATGGTCAGGTGATGATAAGGTTTGTTTACATGATAATAGTTACAAAGGGTCAAGTGTGATAAGTGACCTCAGATGACCTCACTGCGTTTCCATTCACTTTCTAACATGCAACCCAGCACCAGAACCGGGCTTTTCATTTTGTCCCGGTCCTGTAGTTAATGGAAGTCAGCCAGATATGATGCATCTACAAAGACTGATGGTATGATAATAATAATCATTACCAAAATCATAATGAAAGATGTGAAGCTGTGTGTAATTCAGTGATGTCACTGAAAGACAATGAGAAGCTGAAGTAGGGAGACGGAGACGTTCATGTCCCGGCACGCAAAGCCGAAAGGGGACGAAACCGAGGCCCCGCTGAGATGAAGGAAGAGTAAAGTGGAGGTTATCAAACTTTTAAATGTTTGTTCAGATGCTTTTGTAATCAGTAAGTCTGGAGCGCTGTCAGATGTTAAAGTGCAAATTACAGAATGAAGAGGAGCAACTGGGAAATTCACTAATGTTACATTTTATTCACAACAAAACCGAAACCAGGTGAAGATCTAACTGAAATTTGAGTGAAATGGAACATTACTGGATTAAAAAAATAAAAACATTTGGTTTTTAAAATATCTTTTCACTATAAATTATCCCATTCCTCCAAACCCATCTGGTTTCACATCAACTTGTCAATCAAATAAACTTCCACATGAACATGAATGTTGACGATCACCTCTTTAGTTGTACATTTTATGTCAGTTGTGTCTTTTACTTCATCCGTACTCTCAAAAAATTCAGGTCTTAGAATAATAATGTGTGAAAAATAGGATATAAATGAATGCACCTTTGCTGAGGAACATCTGATCACATGTGACCTTTAAACTGAAGCGAGGAATGTGTGAGAGCCGATCATTATGATGAAGCATCAGCTGGTAAATTAGAGGCTAAAAACAATCATTTTACTACTTCACCTGGTTTCTCTTTCCAAAAATTTCAGGTACTTTTTTTTTACCTGCGATGGTCCTGTGATTAAACTCATTTGGGAGAGCTGAAGACAAAAAGACTCAGAGGACATGTCAAGGAATTGTCCAAAACAAACAAATTAACTTCATTTGTGTTTCTTGAAATAAACTGCTGGCAAAGTCACAAATATATGCTCTTAGTTTTTCTAACTTCAGGTTCTCATTAAAAAAAATTTTCTCGTGATTCTTGTTTACTGTCTCTATGAAAATGTGTTTCCGATTACACGGAATAGTTTTTGCCTGCTTAATGTTTTTCCTAATTGAAGTAGTCTTTTCGTTCTTTTTGTTCACTGTGTCTGCAAAAAAATAGTTTTTATGGACGTCTCCATCAGAAGGAAAACACCTGCAAATACAAATAAAACTGATTGTTATGACCTCAGTTGAAGCTTTAGTTCAATAAAAAACTGTTAAATTATGATTCTGTTTCTTTCTGATTTTAGTAACTTCATCTTTCTCTTGACTTCATCGTTGGTTTATTCTTCTAGTGCTTCCAACGTTTTGATCTGTTGATCTTCTAAACGTTTACAGACTTCCCCCCAGCTTGACATGACGGATGACATCCCCTCCATCTGTCTTAAAGTTTGCTTGTTAATTAAAGCTGTAAACAGGTGGGTGACAGAGGCCTTGTAGCTGACCTCATATCGGATATTTAAACCTCCTGCATCCTGAAGATAATAAAATTTACCTCCTTGAAGACATTCAACACAAAACTCTATTTGGACATCCAAACGTGCAGCTTGCAGCTGTACACACCTGGAGTGTTCTTAAAATCTGCAAAATAAAAGATCATTATGAGTAAAAAAAAAAGAAATTAAAAATGATTTGGGGTATGAGGAGTGAAATGATGACAAACAGAGCGTGCTTTTGTTACACTGAGGCAGTGGGTTGGAGTTAGGACATTTTCAATGGGTGGCCCGTATGGAAATATTGATATTTTGTGGCATATATGTCATGCAAGAAACTCATAGCTTTTAGAGCACCTTAAACCAAACAAATACAACATTTTGACATTGATAACAGTGGCAAAGATCTATTATTATTCCAGGTAGCAAACTTTTTTCCTTATTAGTGCAGATAAAGTAACAAAGGTGCTCTACAAAAATATCTACAAATTTTAAAAATAGAAAAGAGAAATAAAAACGTGTAAATACGAGGTAAATAAAATTATCTTCCATGTTAATATATTCGGGTTGCACGGTGGAGATGTTGCAGCAAGAAGGTCCTGGGTGCCAGAACACAGTTAGTTAGTTAGTTAGTTAGTTAGTTAGTTAGTTAGTTAGTTAGTTAGTTAGTTAGTTAGTTAGTTAGTTAGTTAGTTAGTTAGTTAGTTAGTTGGATGTTTTATCAAGGTTCTCCACTGACAGGTTTCTGTTATTAATGTGATATTTGGCGCCCTCTGGTGGACATAAAAGGCAGAGCAGTCAAGTGAGGGTAGAGGTCAAACATTTGCCCCTGAAAGCAACTCTAGGAGTTCAAATAAATATATGTAATGTTTGTGCTAACACAGGGAGGCTTTGAAACCTTGACTTTGGAGTGTAAAGCTGCAGAGTCAACCAGCCTCACTTTGTGGGTTCAAGGTGAAACTGATGACAACATCAACACGCTGATGAATAAAATTAGACAGTATAAGAAATGTCCGGATGTAGAAAGATTTTTTAAAGACAGGAAATACGTTTTTGCATGGTTGCTACAACAGAGAGCTGAGACCAGACACCCTGCTGTGTCTGCAGCCACATCAAAACATCTGAAAGAACAAAAAGGATTTTCAGTCTTCATCTGAGGGACTTGAACATAAAGCTTAATGAACCCTTTCTGCATGTCACTGATCATCAAAACAGGAAAATCAAATAATACTTCAAGCATGCAACAATTAGAAAAGTGAGACATGTTTTTTTCCCTCTGAACCTACAGAGAGCTTCTGCTTAGGCTGGAAGCTAACTGTAAACCAGCCAGGGTTTGGCGCTTCGCTCAGCCGATTCTTAATGCTGCTGCTGCTGTTAAGGACCGGTTTCCTGTCCACATTCTTCACCTCCCAGCTGTGTTATTGCTGTCCCAGACAGAGGGGTGCAAAGCTAAGAGCCTCACCTTAGATGTAAATCTTTTACTTGTGTTGTTGTTGCTCCACGCAGGAACTCCTGATTGATGAACGACAGTTTCTGTCCCGTCTGATTCCCCGCTGTCACACAAATATTCTTGACATTTAGTCATTTTCTTGCTGCTTTCTGACTTTGTTCATTTTGATCTCATGCTGGAAACTGGATCTGAGACACTGAAACTCATTTAGTTGGTGGAAAGTATGTAAAAAGGAAGTTTGTTTCACACCTTTTTCTTTGTACTTTAATTTGATCACTCAATCGGGATTTTAGTAAAAATATAATTACAACAAATGCAGTAACATGTGAGTTGCATCCTAACAGTGTCTCGTAGATATAATGATGTCTCACTACTGGGAAACAAATGAATTATATGAGATTATACATGTATGAGGGAACGTGATGCACATTGTGCAATGGTTGCCTGTCGTTGCAGGTCTGTGGGTGTTTTTGTGAGTCCCTGAGAACTGGGTTATTCATCAGGTAATGAGAACAAGGAAAGCATTTATTATGGCATGTGAACAAGGCAGCAGCTGACAACTGCAGGATGAATCTGTAAATACTAAACACACTAAGGCCCCTTTACTGTAATGTCTGTCTATGTCATTTAAGCATGTAACATGATATAACAATCATTACTTGTCATGGTTTCTGTGGCACAACTCTGACAAATAAAGTTATAATATCAGAGACTCACAACCCTGAGAATGTTTCTGAATGTGCAAGATGAGTGGATTTATCTCAAAAATTCTAGGACTGAAGACAGTAAAATCTTTTCATCTCTTCACGCTGCGCCCTGAACAGTCACGAGTCAGCATCACACTGATCTTCTGCTCAGCTGTATGACACCAGATAAGAACAAGTTTTATCTTCCTACTGACGGCATGAGTCTCACAGTCTGCTCAAAAAGCACGAGGAGCTGTACCTTCTTAGAACCACTGGACTGAAGCAGATTTCATAACCCTGAAAAACCCAGAGTTTATTGTCTCAAATCCAGAATAAGATAAACTAAAGTTACTCTGAACTTTCTGTAAGTGTCCTCAGGGTGTTGATGACCTCTCAGAGCAAATGGTAGTTTGACTATGAAACATGTATTTGACATACAAATGTAGATTATTATATCTTGATGACATTATTCCTATAATATTACACTACAAGCGGGTAGCAACTGGAGCTTGAGTTTAGGAAAATCTACTACAAATCAGTGTCTGCCATAAAAAAATGACACCATGATTAAAAGCTTTGGTAAAAACAGGAAGTTTGGACATGTTATCTGTGTAGGAGTTTTCTTGGCGAAACTTTTCACTTCACATGCTGGAGAATGACTGGTATGAAACACGCTATTGTCTGAACATACCTGTGAATCTTATCGGCTTTCTTGGCGGGACTGTTTAATAATCAGTGCTATCGGAGACAGGATGTACATGCACACTTTTCATCAGCGTCTGTTTCTAATCAAATATTTATCCCAATACTTGGCTTTTCATTCTAGGTGTTGAAAGTGTGCCGTTGTTTGTTTACAGTAATGGAAAGTATGTTAAACTGAAAATATTTTTGGTGGTGCAGTTGGTAGAGCTGTTTCCTTGCAGTGAGAAGGTCCTGGGTTTGATTCCGGGCTGGGACTTTTCTGCATGAAGTTTGTATGTTGTCCTCGTGCATGCGTAGGTTTTCTCCAGAGACTCTGGCTTCCTCCAACAGCCCAAAAACATGCAAGAGGTTAATTGGTGACTCTAAATTGTCCCTAGGTGTGTGAATGGTTGTTTGTCTATGTGTAGCCCTGTGATGGACTGGTGACCTGTCCAGGGTGTCCTCTGTCTCTCGCCTCCTGATTGCTGGAGATAGACACCAGCTCCCTGCGACCCTGAACAGGAAGAAGCAGGTTTAGAGAACAGATGAATAGAAAAACACTATTTCAACAAAAAAATACTTTATGTGCTTTTTTTAGCACATAAATTGTGTAGATTGATGCAGTAGGATTACTGACAAATGTGTATATTAGGCCCAAAAACACTTTTTTTTAAGTAAATAACACCACAACATGGTTAAAAGCTCCAAAAAAGGGATTTATAAGACATTCAACTAACTGATATTAATATATTTATTGTTAAATATTAATTTAAGTGAAATCTCTGACTGTTGTCTTTAAATGATTAGAATTAGAAATGAACATCTTTTCAAGTTTCCTGTAGGAAAACAGCCATCAAACACACTCAACAGCTGACTGTGCAAAAGTTTTCAACCACCTCTTACTGCTTCATGCTGCTTATTGGAAGTACACTATATCTGTTTACATGGCGAGACAATAACTGCAGTTTAAGTGATCAGAACATTTCCTGTTTGCAGCATGTTAACAGACGGTTTATCAGTTCTGACTTATAAATAATGGTCGTGGCTCTTTGCTTCGTGTACAATGGCATTTAAAACCCAGATGATGATGATGATGATGATGATGATGATGATGATGGTGGTGGTTACAGCTCGCGCGCATCTCTCCGCCCTCAGCTGGTGCAGGGTGCGTAAAAAACAAGCTCCTCCTCTCATCCTCTCACACATCGTTGGTCGCTTCTGATCATCACAACGGGATCGCTGACAGGTAAACTTCACGCCTTCCTGCTGCACCGTCTTATAGATTACTGATTTATTGATTTTAACGTGAAACGAACACGTGATTGGAAACGGGGGCCTTCCGGTAAGGGGTTTGCTCGGATCGATGGTCTGCGGGTGCCCCCCCCCCTTTTTTTTATTATCATTATTATTTATATAATATTCCGCTTGTTTGTTTTTTTTTTCATTTTTTTCGTTATATTCGTTTTATTGGAGAATTAACGCGCTTGTTGACGTCCCTTCGGTTTTTATTGCGCCCTTTTGACAGCTTGAGGGTTTAATGTTCGGTCTATATACCGCAGATCCAAACGCCTGTCAATCGCGAGACTGTCATAGGAGGCAGGATTTTAATCCGAACCATAATCTGTGTCCAAGGGCTAAAGGACTGCAGTCTGCAGGGGCCGCGGACCGATGAAGATGCATTTGTTTGTATTTGTTTGTGTGTGCACGTGATCGACAGGTTTTTAAGGATGCATGTGACAACCTTTTTGTGCATGTTGTTGTTACAGTGATAGCATGTCCAAGCATACATTTAAAAGGCGTGACATTTGATCCATGAGAATGGCTGACATGGTTGTCTCTTGTTTCAAATCCAGAGTTTATTATCTAGTCTGTATCATAAACATGTAATAGACATGATGATTTAGGACATTGTGGGCGTGTGAAGTCAAACACATGTTTTCCTCACTGCTCCTTGTTTCAGGATGGAGCGTCTGGTAAATGAGTGGCTGTGGCAGGAGGAGTACTGGCTTCCTCCTGGGATCCGCTGGCAGGACATCGAGATGAAGGAAGACGAGGGTCGTTTTCCTCTTCCCAGGGATCTCATCTACACCTTACCGCTGGCCTTCACCTTTATAATCCTCAGATATATATTTGACAGGTGAGAGCTTCCAGGCTGAACACTGTGCTGTAACTACTTCCTGTTTAACTGTAATCCTATTTGATCAGCTGTCTGCAGTAAATTGTTTTGATTTGCTGTGGTTGGGTGTGCTGCTGCTGGTATCACTCGGGGGTGAAAGTACGTCTCCTGCTCCTCCCATCATACTGATGGTGTAGATCAGACCTGCATGAGTCCAGTCTAATTAAAAAATATATAATCTAATCTGTCTTTTTCCAGCAGTTTAAGACTAAAACAAATTAAGCTTTTTGCTACAAGGTGTTTGGGATTATTTACAGAGAACATCAGTTTGGGTGAAGAATGTCAGGGTTTTACCTCGAGGCTGATCCCTTATATTCAACACTAATTTCTTTTTTTTTCTCCATTAAGTTGTTTTCATCTGACAATAACGAAAAATCCTAGTTGAACTTGAATAAAGATATATTTAATGGCTGATTTTTCCTCTATTTTTAATGTAAATTCCCACTGGTGCTTGTTATTCAGGGCTGCTGATGCATCATGGGATTTCTTGGGAAAAGCTCGAACCACTTCCAGTGACGACAAAAGAGAATTTACTCCTTTTTCAGTCTGAGACTAAAACACGGGGAACACAGAGTCGGAAAACTGTGTGTTAAATATTGAATGAGCTCCTCTTCACAAGCACTCAGAGTTTTTATATAAAAGTTCCTTTCAGGTTAAAAGCATTTCAAAATTCTTTATTTATTTTGGATCTTTTGTTTATACAACGTGCTCTTATTATTGGGGTAATTAACTGCGGATCAGTTTTACAACATTTTGAACAACAGAATTGGATTTTTCCAATTAGCCTGTTTATTGTCTCTGCTCTGGTACACGCCCACTCATGCAGGTCATGTTGATATCATTTTCATCTAGCACCTGATTCTCAATTGAAAACTTAATTTTTCATGTTACGGTCCAAACTGTGTTAAAGCTGCATCATTAGGTGTTTCCACCCAAACTGTTTACACTGTCTGTATGATGAGGAGGGTAAATGAAGAGGAAAATTGTTGTTAATTTTGCAGCCATGAGTTTCACTTTAGCATGGATCTGCTTACATCAGGTGTGAGTGTGATGTGAGGAATATCAGCTGATATGTGTTGACATCCTTTACCTTTTCTTAAAAAGTGCATATTGTTGCTTGATGTAATTTGAGTTTTGGTGAGTTATTTAATAGAAAAGTTGTAGCATTAGCTTTGTTAGCTTTGCATGGACAAGAGAAGCATAACATAGGCTGAATACCAGCATGCACCTGTGTGTGTGTTTGCTGTGTGTCTCATCACCATTGTTACAAAACAGGAGTCTGTCTTCTGGAAGATGGACGAGGTGTGTCTTCACCTGATCATGTCTGACCACAGCTGCTTCTTGTGTTGATGCTGCGTGTGTGCATGTTATGGGTTTCTGTAACCAGAGCCTCTGTGTGTCCCTGACCTTCTCATTAACTCTGATGTTTCTCTCTGTTCCAGCTTCCAGATGATAATCTGAGATGGAGTTTCACATGATTATACTGTAGATCTGTGCACATACAGTCATTGATCAAAATGTATCAATATGACAGTTATATTTGATCTTTTCTGTTGCTCTTTCTGACTCCTTTCTGACACACCCACTCAGATCAGGTGTCTTTTAATACCATATCAGCTAATGACAAAGGCTGTCGGGGTCAAATGTCACAATACACCCAGAGCTGCAGCTCTGCAAGCTGTCAGGAGCTGCATAATAAGCTATCCTGTTTCCATGTCTTTTACTGGACGGAGTTAGAATCCCACTGGGCAGCTGCTTATCCACCAGTCTTTCATTGATGCTGCAACAACTTTACTGTTTATTCTACTTAAGAATGTACTTAATCCATTTTTCTTCTCTTTTGTTTTTTGCCCTCACAGACTCGTTG
Organism: Pachypanchax playfairii; assembly: GCA_006937955.1. Taxonomy (NCBI): domain Eukaryota; kingdom Metazoa; phylum Chordata; class Actinopteri; order Cyprinodontiformes; family Aplocheilidae; genus Pachypanchax; species Pachypanchax playfairii. Next base: position 8,307,759 of record SSNP01000004.1, on the reverse strand, counting down.
CTATTCCTTTAAGCAAATGTCTGGGTGTCAAAGATCGACTTCGGATTCGAGTCCCATCTGTCCCAAAGTTGGAGGCCTTCTACAAACACAACAGTCGGCAACCCTCACAAGTTCGTATTCCTCCTCCTGATTTAGCCTTCAGACTGTCCAAAAACCAAGACTGCTAGACAGGATTCATAAAGGAAGACTGATAAAGTTCTGCTGTTTCTAGGATTAAGAATGTAGGATTACTGTCAGTGTGTTTTAATCTGATGTGCTTCTGTTTCTCTATGACAGAGATTGAGATCTTTCACACATCAGAACATGCATCCAGATGCAGTGCAGAGGATATCAAAGGGGTCAATCCAATGAAAGGAAAATTAAATTCCAAAACGATTCTAATAATCTGAATATACTAAAATCAATGCTGAAAATTCTTAGAGTTTAAATTAAATAGAAAGTTCAACAGAGTTCTCAAAGCAGATTTTTTTTGTGACTCTTGCAGAAAATAAAAGTGAGTGAATGTTTTTGTTTCTAACGAATGCAGAGGCGAGCTGCTGCGTAGGTGCTAATGTCGATGGAACGTCTCGCCAAAAAGCTCTCACTCGTAAAACCAGTTTTTAATGATCAGGAAATAACAACAAAAGAGTTGTGTATCATCCTCTTTTGCAAGACCGTGGGAGTGTGTATGTGTGTGCACATGCAAACATGACTGCGAAAAATAAATTGATGGCGTGCGCTTTTAACAGTTTATTCAAGGTGTAATTACAGCGTTGCATTATTTTTGCATCACTTGCTGCAATTTTTTATTTATTTATTTTTTGTTCTGTCTTTTGAAAAAGCTCCAAAAAAGCGCAGCTTAAAAGTGGAAGTCAAGCAGGGAAAGTTATTATATTCTATGTGTCAGTGTGAATCATGTGGGTCGGGGGTGTGTCAGCGAGTCATAGAAGATTTTTACAGGTGTTGTTTGTCTACAGTGCTTCCCTTTTGTTTGTTCCACATTGTATATAATGAATTTTATTTTTCAAAATATTAGCATTGTCGTAAATCCCCAAAAAAGTTTTCATTCCTGTTGCAAATCATTCTACTCATTCTTTATTCACTCAACTTAATTTTACACTCTTAATTTCTTAATTTATTTTTCAGGTTAGTCAAATAAAACTTAATTTTGTTGATTTTTTTGTTAAATCTCATTTTTCCCAGATGATATATAAGAATTCACTTTTTTTTAATAAATCCAGGGTTCTTCAGTTTGACCTCACATCTCTGAACATGAGAATGTTCTTCAGCTTTAAGTAATGAACAAAAAAAATACCCTCAGGCTTCAGCAGTTAAATAACGTCAGCGTTCGTTTGGTTTCGGTTTGTCTTAGTTTAGCTTGACTGATCAGAACAAACTAATCAGTTGTTTTCAGTTTGTATTACAAGATTCAGATTAACGATGGACTGGGTGTAAAGTTCTCTAGGCGTCGCAAACAGACAGATTTCACGTTCTCCACATGTCTCCGGGTTTTATTTGGCAGTGTCATGCTGGTGTTCCTGTGCAGACAAGCGCAGATTTGCATCGATCAGGACTTGATGAGATTTGACAGACGATGTTTTTACCGTTCAGCGAGTGCTATTTATGGTCGTGTTTTTATGTGTGGGCACACATGTGCACAGAATGTCCCTGCATGTCTTTGTGTCGTGACTTTTTATTCAAACCTTTTGTTTGTCTTTGCCCGGTCATGCAAACTACAGTCCACAAACACACAGAGAAGAAGCAGGAGGTTGTTATTGGGGGAAAGTACTGAATAAATCACTGTGTGAAGGATCAGGGTGCAGAAACACCTGCTGCAGTGCTCCATGTTGACAGCAGTAACAACAACTGAGTGTAAATCATTTTATACATGTTGTTTATATGTTTGTGTGTTCAGAGTCAAGTGGTGAGTTTGGAGAAGCAGTGCGGACTCTCACAAAGAAAGATCCAAACCTGGTTCAGACACAGAAGGAACCAGGACCGACCCAGTAACACCAAAAAGTTCTGCGAAGCATCGTGAGTGCCAGTCGGCTTTGTGCAGACTAGTGACTTGTTATCCTTCTTAAGGTTATTTTACCAATTGTATTGATTATTTTTAACAGTTTTTTTTTTTTTAGTTGATTGTTTGATTTGTACAGCTAATACACGCTGGTGGTTGTTTGTGTCTGTGTAGCTGGAGGTTTGTGTTCTACCTTATATCATTTACGGCAGGACTCGCTTCACTAATTAATGTAAGTGTGTCTTTTGCTTTTGTTATTTACTGTCTCTGATTTGCACTTTTATATATTTATACTATTTTTATGGGCAGATCTGTTGTTAAGTGTGAGGTTTCTATCACCCAGATGTTTTCACAGATGTGTTATAAACTGGCTTCTGTTTGTTTATAATGAATATGTTAAACCCAGATCAGGTCTTATTCAGTCAGATGAATGTTTCTTTGATTTTTCAGACTCCGTGGTTCTGGGATCATAAAGAGTGCTGGAGGGGTTATCCCAAACAGGTGAGCAGGAAGTAACCTGCATCTGAGTAAAAACAGAAGTTTTTTTTTTTATTGTCTTCATCAGCCTAAAATCTGAGTTATACACCTCCACAGGAGGTTTTTATGTAATCTACTGGTTACACAGTTAAGAAACTGTTCTTTGTTCTCTGATGGTGAAAATGGAGTTTATGAATTAATTATAGGAGTAAAGTGAATCAGGCTGAGCAGTCAGCACTTCTGAGTAAAAGTAAGAAAACGTATTTGTGAGTCTATAAGCTTCTGTTAATAAATACACTGAGTGATAATCTGTCCAGGATTATTAAACATGATGATGTCAAATCATGTGGAACTTCAGGTACTTGATTATGATGACGTGACGATCCAACTTGCACTGAAGTCTGCAGTCTAACACGGAGACACAACAAGCCACTTGTACTCAGTGTAGCCTTATACTAAGTAATATATACTGTATGTCTAATACAGTAACTGTTAAAAGTCGACGATGCACATGAATAAGCGTTTGTGTGACTCTACGTTAATCTGCATTCCTTCTGTTTGTTCTCTGGAATGCTGCTTCTTCTGTGTTACACCTCGAGTTTGAGGTTCATTATCTGTACTGATGACAGTTTAATGCATCTTCACATCATTATACCTTACTGGAAACCACGCTGTTTAACAGGGTCACGACCTAAACAAACAGTAATGCTGCAGCAGTCTGTGTCTGCCACGCGGCTGATTACAGTGGCTTCGAGCCGGGCGGCTGCTGCTGCTGAACTTTCTGAACTAAACGGCTCGGTCCACTTCCGACTATTGTGTCACTGAAAAATGTTGAATGTTTTGCATGTTTTTTTCTTTTGGAGATGGCACATCACAACTTCCTTTAACTCAAACATGTTTTTTCCCAGCGTTGAATGTGAGTTACTGCTTGTGGTAAATATCCTCTGCAGGAACTTTCTCTTATAAATTAATTTGGGACAAAGGGAGCTTTTTTTTTGGGAGGGGGGTCCATTCCTTCCAAATCTCAGACTAAACTCAGGAGTTCATGAACTGCTCAGACGCAGTTATAATTGTTTTTTTGAGCAGTTTCTCTGTTTCTCTGCAGCGTGACTTCCTGTTCAGATAAGCCTGATGTTTAATATGCTCCTGATTTATTTACTCGATGTAAATGTTTACTCATTGTCTCTGTCTTCCTCTCATTCTGCAGCCCATAGCGGACGCTCATTTCTGGTATTACATGTTGGAGATGAGTTTCTATTTGTCCCTGCTGCTGTGTGTTTCTGTGGATGTCAAACGAAAAGTGAGTCTGAATGATGTTCAACACTAACAGGATTAAAACTGACATGAATCCAGCGATTCCACTGATTAAACTCTCTGTCTTTTGTTCAGGATTTCAAGGAACAGGTGGTTCATCACATCGCCACCTTATTCCTCATCGGTTTCTCCTACTGCGCCAACTATGTGAGAGTTGGCACTTTGGTGATGCTCGTGCACGATTCTTCTGACTTCCTCCTCGAGGTAAAACATCACATACGTGTTCGAAGTTCAGCCACTTGGTTGGACTCAAAGAAAGTCCGTCCATCTTCGTGTCTCCGCAGTTGTTGTTATGAATGTATATTTTTTTCAAACAGAAAGATGGAAACTTTCATCAAAGAAAACAAAGGAAGGGGGAACTAACTAATGTTTGCATAAAGCTGCAAAAATCACAAGGAAGTTACTTTTTCAAAGATGTGCCATGAAATCCTCTAAAAGTATTTGTGGGTGTGGCTTAGACATTCTATAGAAAGAGAAAGCTTAACTGACTCGTCTCTCAGCAAAAGTATTAGTTCTTTGTTCTCTTTGATTTTCCTACATGTCACTGATAAGCTGTCATGGCTGAGGTGACACATGAAGCATCATTTTACTGTGACGTTACGGGAGGACGTCTGATAAGAATCAAATTAGCATTGAGATGTGGGTGTTGTTTAATCTTTAAGGTCTAATATCTTTATACAAAATAGTAAAAATGACTGTTAATTAAAGAGAAACTGAAGACAAGTCGGAGGTGATGAATCCACTCCAGTTTCATGACTCCAAGTCCTCTTTCAAGTAAATAACCTTTTAAAGTATTTAGCAACATGTTTAACAGATCAAAGTAGAATCCTGCAACATTTCCTACATCCATTTAGAATCTCTCACAATGTGTTGATGAGTTTTTATCAGCCACATTAGTTGTAAATATTTATGGAGCTTCTTAAAGAACATGTTTATAAAAGAAGTTGGTTTCTTGTTTCCAGATAATCTCTCATGCTCATTAGATACTTACTCGTTTTGTGCGCATGAGAAACCAACTTCTTTTTTTTATTCTAACCATGTCCCCTAAGATGCTGCTGTTTTGAAGCTGAAGGTGTTAAATTGTATGATTTTGGATGTAACATGAACATGGACAGTCGTCATCAACGTATTGCAAGTTCTTCAGGGTTTGGCTTTTTTGTTATAAGGCTTGAAATAATGTTGTGTGACTGGTTGCTTATCTCACTAAATCTTTAAGAATCTTACCTAACACTGTACAACTTATTCCTGCATGAGGTTAAATAGAAATCATGTGATTCGTGTCCAGTTGGTGCCAGGTGTGTCACCAGTATATAATTTACATACTGTCAGGTACAATTTACAAGAAGATGTATTTATTATAACACACCTGAAGTTGGCTCTTTTCTCATAAAACAGATAATATACTTCAAAATAAAAGTATTTGATCTTTTGGATTTTTGTTGATTTTTTAAAAATACATTCATTTGTATTCTGTTTTAACTTGTTAGTCTTCTAAAGAGCAAATTTGCAGGTTTTCTACAAATAACAAAATTGAACTGGAGTTGTTTATTATTACCGTATCTGTGTATCGTACCTGTCCCTGTGAATTGAGCCTGAAAACAATGTACTTTTGTTGTCTTTTTTTGGACCAGTCTGCTAAGATGTTTCACTATGCGGTGTGGACGAGGACGTGCGATTCGCTGTTTGTCGTCTTTGCTGTCGTCTTCCTGGTTACGAGGCTGCTGGTGTTCCCTGGGAGGTGAGCCTGGATGTCAGTTTTAGGCTGAACAGGCTGATTTCATGAGAGACATTTTGGCTTGAATGAATGAGGAAGGCAGCTGCACATGCTGGTTATCTGTACTATACAAGCAGAGTGTCTAATAAATGCAACACAGCTGTTGTTCACTACAAATCAAAATATCTGTCATGGAAAAGTCCTAGAATCTGCTGCTTTTAACCCATGACGATTTTTTATTATCATTAATGAACATGTTGGCTAAGCCATGTTGGTATGTGTTTTTTTTCATGATGTTTCATCACCATCTTTTTTCCAGAATCATCCACACGACCATGCTGGCATCTCTTGAATTCTTCCAACCTTTCTTTGGTTATTATTTCTTCAACGCTCTGCTGTTAGTGCTGCAGGCGCTGCACATCTTCTGGGCCTACCTCATTCTGCGAATGGTTTATAAGTTCGTCTTCCTGGGCTGGGTAAGCATGGTTGACTCAGCAAGTAAAAGATGAGGAGGCAGAGAATCTTTCACAACCTTTAACTTTTCTCCAAAGGTCGAGAAGGATGAGCGCAGTGATGCAGAGAGTGAGGTGGATGACAGCGAAGAGGAGGGAGAGGAGGAGGAGCCTGAGGAACAAGGAGATGGGTGCAACTGGGATCAAAAGAAGGACACGATCAACTCCAAACTGACATCGCTGGCTAACAACTGTGTCCTGAACAACCTGACCAACCAGAGGAATATAAACAGCAGGCTGCCTAAAGCCAGATAATAATCCAGCTCCCGTCACACAGATACCGAGTCTCACTGGATCTGCTTTCAACCACTGGATACGAACCCATTCCCACCACTTGGTATAAAACTAAAACTATGTGCATCCCATTGAGTTCAGTGATATTTAGATATATAGATCTTTACAACCAGTAAGACTAGGACAAGATACCATTACACCTTCAGTACAAGGAAGCAGTCAGGTGACCTTCTAACTGGTTTGAGTGGATTTTGTGTTGATTCAGTTCATTTATTTGCTTATAAAATGTTTGTAAATATCTATTGAAAGAAATAGCTTCACTAATCTTCAGTCGTTTGTTTTTTTGAAAGACTTTTTATTAAAAAAAACAAGCCGTCCGGTAATATGTGATGTGATATATTTTAAAAAACATATACTTTATTTGTAATTCAGTTTGATAGCTTTGTGTATATAGGTTATTTAAAACGTTGACTGTGGTAATTGATTTTGAAAATTGTTATAGAATATTTTATAAAGCTGTTACATAACAGTTAATTTCATTTATATAGTTTGGCTCATATTAAAATACTCCAGCAGAAATTTTACTGGGACTATAATGTTAATATGTTCTTCATGTCTGAAGTTGTGTTCTAAAATAGACATAGCGCCCCCTAGTGTGCAAAAGATAAATACTTACAGCTGCTGCTCACAGAGCACATCTGCACTACTGAAATGTGGACTTTAACGAAATATTTGTCTCTTTTTCCTACCTGCTTTATGACTGTGTGACAGCATGGTTTCTAAAGGACTTTTATTGTGAAAGTTTGCACCAGGAGTTTTGTTTTGTGCCTTAGGCTGCTGTGTTTTTGTCTCAGAAAGGAGTTTAAATGCTTATATGGTTTCCTTTATTTAAAAAAAACACAAGAAAAATGTCACAGGGACTTACGCCAAGTGTCAAGGTCACCTGGGAAAGACCCGAAAATGTCTACAAAGTTTGATAATACTGTATACAGGAGGGAGAATATGCTGCTGCAGACAAACACAGATATTGTTCAGTTATCCACTAACATGACATTCTTTAGTTTGCTTTATAATGAGTGGCTGCTGTCAGTGTGTACACATTCCATGTCTGCTGATTTTCTACTATATGTGACCTAAGTAGATACAGCATGAGTATAAAGCATATTATTAAAAGGGCTGATCCACTAAAATATATTTCTTTTTATTCATATATGACAAGAATAGAAGAAATATTTCGGTTTTAGAACAATAACACTTGACTGTTTTAAAAGAATTCCACATAGATGTTTTGTTTATCGTGTGAATGTTGAAAAGTTTGAATAAATTACTTATATTTAATAAGTCTGTGGAATCCATATTAAACGAAAGCGCCTCATCATTTCATTCAGTTTCATCGTCACTCAGTTTGAGTACATTAATAGAAATGTTAGAAGGCATCTTTGCATTTTATTTAGTCATGTGACGTTATGTGAGATTCTCATTGTGACACATCCTCTGAGGGGAACAGGGCAGGGCATGGCATCATCCACCTCGATGCATGTGTCGATGTACGGGTCCAGCAGACACATGTTAGGGAAAGCTTTGTTACTCTTCCTCTCACTGACCAGGTAGATCTGGCCGCTGACTGTGGTGCATCCACAGAAGAACTTCCTCTCCAGACTTTCCTCTTCTATCAGTGTCCATTCATCAGTCTCTATGTCAAAACGCAGGGCTTGGCCACCAAACAGGTAGAGGGCGCCGTTGAGCTCAGTGGCTACCATGTCATACCTTAAAAAGAGTTTTAAAAATCTAGCTAAATGTTCTGTTTAATATTTTTTGTCAAAATTGACTGGAAAATACAGAGTGACTCACCGTGGAAATGGAGAATAAGAGACGACATCCCAGTGATTCTTCTCCACCACATACCTCTGAACTCCAGCATAAACATCTCCATTTTCATCCAGGCCACATGCTACATAGATACACCTTCCCACAGCAGCAGTAGCTGCTCTCTCCACTGCCCTGATCAGGGGGCTCAAGCTCTCCCAACCCTCCTCTGATCCTAGAACCAGCTTCTCCACATCAGCCACAAGGCCTTCATCCATGCTGCCGCCCAGAACATACAGCGTCGACTCCAGCCCGATGGAGCAGTGACTGTGTCTGGATTTCTGTAGGGCCGGTCCATCCAACCACCGCTGGTTCCCACATTCATAGATCCTGACCCAATCCACACTGAACCACAACACGTCCCTGAAGTAGCCACCTGTCACAACCACACTGTCTCCTAAACAGTAAGAAAAGAGTCAATATTTATTGTTATTTTTTGAAGGAATTAAACACAGAAAGATGAAAAATATTGATTTACAGGCTATAAATCATCATGACTTTAACAACGATTGATCATTATCATTTACCCACTGCAGCGACGGAGTACTGAGTGAGGTTCTTCCTCTGTAGAGGTGCACAGCATTGCCATCGACCACTGTGAGGGTGAAACTGATACAGCGCCTGTTCTTCTTGATCATGAGGCCCACCCAGGACATAGAGGGTCTCTCTGGCCTTGGTCCTCTTCATTGACCTTCCCACTAACCAAGATGGTGGGAAATATTCATTGAGCTTGCTGATGAGCCTGGCTCTGGGGTCAGAGCTTTTCATTCTGGTCAAGAGTTGAGAGATAAATGGTAAAGAGAGAGACTCGGGCCTCACCAGCTCAATAAGCTCTGGGAAATGTTCCTCTCGTTTAGGATCAAATGATACCCATCGTAGGATGGCCTCCAGGGCCAGATCGTCTTTAAAGATGGTCAAGTCATCGCTGGCGAGTAGATCTGCCAAAGACTCTTTGGAGAGATACAGGAAATCCTCTAGAACTGAGATGGCTGAGAAGTGTGTGAGCACCACTTGTCGTGATGCAGAGTATAGCTGAGTACAACCAAGCTGCCAGGCAAAGGTCATCATTCCCAAACAGTTACTGAGGTGCAGCTCACGCTCCAGAAACTTGCAACACAATAATCTGGGTTGCTCCAGTTGTAAAAAGTTAGCAACTTCAAGGATCCCTAGAACATTTTCTCTGTTTAAAACTAGCTTTTGTGTATGACAATACTTCATTAAAATTTTGAAATACTGCAGAACCACACCTTTGATCTCTACCTGCCTTTTGTTGCTCTCCACACCGCAGCCAAAAAACAGAGCTCTAAAGTAAGGACTCTGGAGGGCCAGATGTTGACGGTTGACATAAAAGCTCTCTCCTTCTACCCTTAGGGTGGTATCAGGGATTAGATCAGTCTCTGAGTCCTTCATATGTAAAACAGATTCATCCATGTTTCTATTGTTTACTGGATCCAAAAGAAGTCCTGAACTTTAGCTTTGAATTAACTCACCAGACCGTGTCTAAACAAATAACAAACCTGCTGGTGTAGAGTTTGAGTTTATTAATAGCAGTGATGTGTGGTTTGTGACTGAGCTGGTTTAATGTGCCAGTTTTTTTCCACAGAAGATCTGAGCCACCCAAGATGTTGTCCAAAGTGTTTTTTTTTTTATGAAATCCAACACTTGTTTATAAAATGGTAGATTTGGCACAGCTTGTAATTAAACGTTAGGTGTGTGTGTATTTATACTCCTGTATACATACTTTTACCTGTGTGTGTTTGTATTAACACGTTCAATATCAAAACATGGCTCTGTTATAAAAGTTAGATAAAAAAACAAGCAAAGATCAGTGTTGGATCCAAGTGAATCAGCTCATGTTGATGAACTGAACCCAAGGGACCGGATCCCAGAAAAGTGTCGAAATTCCCATCTTGAGAACGAATTCAGTTTGTAAAACATGATGCAGGAAAAGAAGGGCACTTTGAAAAATATGTAATTATTAATTGTATAGAACACCAAAATAATTTAAAACTAAAAATCTATATTTTAAAATAATATTAAACCAATAAATTCTGTGTAAATTACGACGGCATGCAGCGTGATTCGCTAGGCGGAAACGTTCAGGGGTCAAAGTTTAACTTCCGTGTCACACAGTTAACATGGCGGTGAGTTTGTAATTTATTCGTTTCATTCAGTCATTTATTTAATCACTGTGGACATTAATACCTACAATTACGCTGTTTATTTGTAATAGTACTTTCTGTATAAAAACTAAAATGAAGCGCATTTATTTTAATGGTTTCCCATATGTTTATTAACCTCCTCGCTACCAAGCTAAGCTAAAAATGATTGAGAGTTTAAAACAACTTAACTTGACTCTCTGCAGGATAAAGAGAAGAAGAAGAAGGAAAGCATCTTCGACTTGTCCAAATATATCGACAAGACAATTCGTGTGAAATTTCAAGGAGGACGAGAAGGTACGTGTGTGGAAACGAAGCTAATGCTAACAGTTCAGTCAGTGTTTGAGTCAGTTTGATTCATGAAACTGTGATTTGGGTTTCTTTCTCAGCCAGTGGAGTCCTGAAAGGCTTTGATCCTCTATTGAACCTGGTGCTGGACGGTACAATCGAGTATATGCGTGGTAAGTGTTTAAAAACTTAAAATACACAAAATATGCAAGTCCCTGTGGACTAAACTAAAACCTAATTATCATTGTAAGTTAGAAAATCACTCAAAGAGATCAGACCTCCACCAAACAACTCAGTTCCCCCCATATTATTATTTACACCAAAAATAACATTAATAATTTTGTCGCTTCAATATTATCAGATTCATAGACCATGAAAACACCTGTAACAATTGGATTGACATTGATTCATTATCAGTTCAGTAGTTAATCACGACAATTACTTTTTCAGTAATTGTGGTTTTCTTTTGGATTTAGGTCCATAAGGAACATCAAATCTTTTACACACGTCTGATTACACAGCGTCTCAATTATCTATTGGTGTTTGTTGCAACTTTATAATATTATTTGTTCCTGTAGTGATAAAAAAAGCTGTGTGTTTTTGTGTTTTTCTGGATCAAAGTATCTGAAATTTTATAAGAATCCAGATCAATCCTTGGTATCGAACCTATTGTGAACTCACCCTGTGTTTTTTTAACAAGCATCAAAACCATTAGTTGTGGAGCTGCATACAGATATGTTAAAAAAAGCTCTATCTCACAATGATGAAGAATCCTTAAAATAATTCCTGGATCCAGATGGCGATCCAAACCACCCCCAAAATCTACTCTCATCAAAATCCATCTAGAACTTGAGTTATCTTGCTAACAGACAAACTAACAAACCCTAGTGAAAACATGACCTCCTGGAGGAGGCGATAACAACACAGTTAAAATGAAGGAAAATAAATGAAGTGCCAGATGGCGCCTGAGTTTGAGTCTTTCTCATTGCACTTTGATGATTATCATGACTGTACATGGAATTGGTGTATTAGAACAGGATAAACTGATGAAATAACTCTGAGCAGATAATGCTCATGTGTATGTTTCTAACTCTTTGTTTATTGTGGAAACGGGGGTGAAGGTGGTGATGTAAATCACAAGGTCACACACTGATAGAGACGGGGGAAAAGAACATGGTGAAGTTGTTTTTGAGGCCTTGCAGTGTTTAAGCTTAAAACCTTTTTGTGCATTTTCTTCATGTTTTCATTTAACACGCACCTAAATATTAACATACGATAAACTATATGCTGTCAATCTCCCTGAAACGATAAGAAGAATGGGATGTTTCCTGTCTGAACCTTACTGACTTTTTGTGTGCAGATCCAGATGACCAGCTAAAGCTGACAGAAGACACCAGGCAGCTGGGGCTGGTGGTCTGCAGAGGAACATCTGTAGTGCTCATCTGTCCTCAGGATGGCATGGAGGCCATACCAAACCCATTCATTCAGCAGCAAGATGGATAACCTACATGCTGCTCCATTCTAAAGTCATTTGTTTGTTTAGGGGTTTGTTTGTTTGTTTTTGTTTTGCTCAAACGCGCTTCTGTTTTCTTTTTCTGTGGTTTTATGTTTTGAAGAGTTCAAAAGTTTGGAAAGTGTTAACAGAAAAGTTTAATTTTATCTCCACTAAAACTTTTTATTTGTTTTTTGATAAGAAAATAAAGTGGAAAATATGATGCTGCAGTCACAGTGTTTTCCATTCAGAATCAGTTGAACGTTTCTCCAGGTTTAAAACATTTCATTGGGCTCTGAGTCGTCGCTGTGTAACGTGGTCCGACACAGAGAGGACTTGGACTCGAGGGGCTCCAAACACCTGACACGTCTTCTCCACCTGCTGATGCTGACTGCTGTCACGTATGATCAGCCTGCGACCTGTCGACAGACCACTTATCTCGTTTTTTCATGTTCAGTAACTTAAGAGTTCGATTGTGATCTTTAGGTGTTTAAATGAGTGAAGGGAGTTTCTGTGTGTGAAGATAAACTTCAAGCTTGTCTGCACACTCTCAAAGACTCATTTGTGGCTTTAACAGCTTTAAGTCAAATACATTTAGCAGGGTGGGGCGGGGGGGCATTAACTAACTGTGCTTATTGAATTTTTGGATTATCAGCGGATCGTGGCTTTGGACAAACTTGATGGTGTTAAATAAGATGTCCGATGAGTCGAGGAGCCGTTTGTTTCAGAGTAATAACAGGATAAAATGTGTCACTGAATTAGGAACAAAACTTCTAAAACGAGACAGAATGCAGAGAGTTTGGGAGAGAATCTGTATTCCCAGAGAACAGACTGATGGTTTGTCAGGTGTTTGAGCCTGGAGGGGAATAAAAAGGCCAAATTCCTGGAGGTTTCGCTCCTCCTCTGCTGCTCAGTCACTGTGTCAATGGAGCACACACAAGAAGCCCTTTAGTGCGACCACAGAGCTCCACTGTGGAGCATGGTGGGTTATACCCCCCCTTTTGTAGACATCTAAATCAGAATGATTGATTCTAGAGGATAGCTATTATACGTTTTCCTGGAAACTATGGAAACTTTAAGGTGGCAGGAGAAACGCCTGTGTACACCGAGGTGTGACCAAAGGGATCAAGACTGATGAAGGAGAGCTGAACAGGGATTTCTGAGGCTAAAGCAGACCTCTTTATGTAAACAGAAGGAGCGAGTTACCTGCGGGACGGACACGACACGCCACTGGCTCAGGTGCAACAAATAGCGGACTTTTTGTCCCCGTCGCCTCATTGTCCCTTCGTGTTTCTACGCTTACGCGCGCCGGTAGGTGCGGACCGTCTTCGGTGTCAACTTTCAGAGTAATGAGAGAAGAAAGAGGTGAGTGAGGCTGATTCGCTCTCAGAATAAAGCCCGTGTTGTTTATCATGACACAGACTGATGTCCATGGACAACTTACTGTGGGGCGTTTCTTCACGTTTGATTTGTGGTTGCGGAGCTCGTGGCGCTTTCTTGCGTTTTTTACGCACAAATATTTTAACCAATTTACTGCTTCATGTCGTTAAAACAAGATTTGAATCCGGATCCATGAAACAACCCAGTTATTCACGTTTGATTTATTCACTGAAACAAGTTCTGATGCTTTTCAAGTTTGTTTTTCCAGCCATAAAATCATTTGGGAGAGTTCCTTCACAGACTATTTTTCCATAATTTCAATCATGACACTGATATTACCTACTGAGATAAATATGCTTAATTCACCTTCATCTTACGGTAGTAGGCTACCGATTTAATATGAAGATCAAAAAGAAAAATAATCTAAATTAAAAAAGACGCAGCAAAACGATGACAGACGTGAACGCGTCACTGAACCGCCCCGCGCCGACAAAGAAGTCTTTAATGCAAGTAGAAGATGCCTCCCACACGCTGCTTTCTGTACAGGTGGATAAATTCAGACATAATGGCCTGAAAATGCGTGATTCATGCGTGAAGCTGCAATAACTGGATAACAACTGAATGATCTGTTAACACCTGTGCGCGCCAAAAACAGCCAAATGCTTCATTTCGTTATTTTAAACTCAGATTTTGAACTTATTTAGGAAAAACTCATGTATTTATCTTAGGCTATAATGTCTTCTTTCAATTATTTCAATGCATTGACTATGTTAAGTGGGTGGTAAAAGTCACAAACTGATGGGTTGATCTGAAACAACAGAAATGCTGCTGACTGATTATTGTATGAGACAGTAACTCACCACACATGAGCTTATGTTCACATCTTACTGCCACATCAACAATAAGAGGTTGATGAAGCAACATTTGAAGGCTGCCAGGTAAAGAAAGTCACTTGTTAAACTATAACATCAGAAATAAACATTATAATACATATTAGATGTAATACAGATCACATCTAAACTGAGGTGTAACATTTTGGTCATATAGTCTGAGGCGTATCATCTTCAACCCGTGTGTCAGATTTTCTTTTTGCAGCTACATGATTTAAAAAAAAAAAAAAACTATAAAACAAAAAATGTCATGTTTAGACACAAAAACTTGAAGTTCAATCTGTTACTGTAACAAGATTATTATAATGTTACTGATAAGACTCTAATAATCCGTCTGTTCTGTCTATTTAAAGAAAAAGCAGGTCTGATTTAATCAAGTTCTTAGAGTCTGTTAAGATGCTTCTGCAGCCAAAGTTAACTTAGAATTAAATATTTTGATATAACATAGTGAAAAGCACTAAGTCAGGGCCACTTTGCAGAATGTCTCAGGCAGCAGAACCCCAGTGAGGAAGAGAAGGAGCCATAATGAAAGGATATGGCCCGAAACAACATGCATCACTAGTAAACTGAAGAAGTGGCAAATTTGAGGAAATCCTGCCATCATTGGGGTCTAACCCACCAGACAGGAACAGACGTACTGGATTTACCACAGTCAAAGTGGGAGGCGCCACCAAGAGTGGTGGAGAACGACAAGCGAAAGATACGGTTAGGCCTTCAGATCCAGATGGACAAACAGGTGACGGCTAACCAGCCGCACACTGAGCTGTTTTACAAACAACAGTAAAGGGCAGTGATAGATTTAACGTTCCCAAGTGACATTTAGAAGAAGGAACACAAGAAGCTCCAGAAATACAAAGAGCTAAAAGAGGAAATGGAGAAGTTGTGAAAAGTTGTGTGGACATTGTCACATTTAGCATAATATAATGAATTTTTCATGTTCGTTCTTAACCTACAGACTTCAATGAAATTTAAATAACCCCTCTTCTCCATGGCTGCATGTTCATGTAGACTCTTATTCTGTTTTGATCCAAGGAACTCTGTTTCATCTCAACCAGGCCCGGATTGATTGTCAGGCATTGTGATTCAGGGGACAGTTGAATGTTTGCTCTGAAGTTGTGATCCAATATGGACATTAAGAAGGATGGACCAGGAGGAGAAGGAGGAGGATCGTGGTCACCTCCAGGTCCATCCTCTGCTCCCTCCAGTCTCCGCGGCTACAGAAGCATCCTAGTAATCTGCATCTTCCTCTTCCTTATCATTGGCATCTTTGTAGGCCTTGCTATAGGTGAGTCTGCACACTAAAGTACATCTTTTTATTTTCTTGGTGAATCGTGTTGCAAATCCTCAGAACTAGAAGGATTTTAATTCCAGCCACTGTTTTGAATTGTTAATATTTCCCTCATTTTTCAACGGTCAGCATACCTGATGCAGGAGCCACATGATTTCATGGAGACGGTGGAGCTGAAGGGTCTGAAGTACAGTCCTGCTCTGCAAGATGAGAACTCTGGTTTTTCCATAGTACTTTCCTCAGCTTTAAAGACCAAAGTGAGTGCTGATTTACACCAAAATGAAAGCCAATATTTACTTTTTAAAGTGGTCAAGTATCAGTTATCCTGCTCTTTTAGATTAAAGATATTTTCATGGCCTCGTCCATATCAGATCACTTTGATGACTGCAGCATTGTTGCCTATGGGTGAGTGAAAGCCAAGCTGAGGCTAATTAACCAAGAAAAGCTTCCAGACACAAAAACATGACCTGCTTTTATTTCCTGCCTTTCCAGTAACATTAACGGTGATGTGATGGCAACATTACGACTGGTCTTCATGATGTCCAAACTCCAGCAGTACTCAGAAAACTTTATCCAGGACCTGCTGCGAGCAGGGCTCAGCTCAATGATGCACGGGAAACCTCTAGAGGTGCCAGGGTTTGGACAAATCAACGCTATTGTCCTGTTAGGTAGTGAAACAATGCAGTCATCAGCTGACTGTGAGGCTCTGCAAGTAGATGTGGGAGTGATGAAAAATAGACCAAAGTTGTACCATTTATTGTCTCTGAGCTCAAACAGTCATCACAGGATTCAAAGTGTTTCTCGCCCTTCTTACAGGAGCCACTGGGAAGTCATTTTATGTGATTGGAAATGACATGATGGGTGAGTTATCACTCATACACAATGAGAAACTTTTATATCAAGTTTTCTTCGTTTTTTTTTTTTTTTAAATCAAACCCATTTGATTATTTATTATTTTATTTGTTTAAAAAACTTGCATATTTTAATTGACTAAAAAAAGAGTTAATCTAAATTAATCTAAAAAAATTCTCAGATTTGAAGATACTTGTTGTGTAAATGATTTACCAGTATTTAATACAAAACAACACAAAATATACGTCAGGATACGTATATAGGAAGATTTAAATATGATACTCTGTCATTTGTTATGGTATGATGTGACATTTTATCATGTCCTTGACGACATGTGTTTTAAATGTAACTTTTTCCCAATACATGTCTTCATAAAAAATGCATGCAGTTAACAAGAAGACAGTTTAGACAGTTTAAATGTACACAAAACTAGTGTAAGTCATCAGTAGGACACTGCGCAATGGCCTTTTATTAAAAGAACTAGTACATATAAATGTTCCTTATTATAAGTCATCGTTTTCTTTCATTATTTATGGGGCTTTTGCTCTTATTATTGTCTTACTGTCATTTCTTTTGTCTGGACTCTTTAGCCAGGTGTCCAAACAAAGCTTTCACCTGTGAGAACGGGGAATGTATCACTAAAGTAAATCCAGAGTGCGACTTTATCCCCGACTGTGCAGATGGATCTGATGAGGCTCACTGTGGTAATCACTTAAATCAGATACTGCAGAGTAGCTTCATTAATGACTAGTTCTGTCATACTGACTCTGAGACCCCCCCCCCCATTCAGATTGTGGCACTCGTCCGGCCATGGAGAGTCGGGTGGTGGGTGGTGAAGACGCTCGGACAGGAGAGCTGCCGTGGCAGGTCAGTCTGAGGTACCACTTTCGACACACCTGTGGCGCCTCCATCGTCAGTGATCGCTGGCTCGTCACTGCTGCACACTGCTTTGAAGGGTATGCAGGGTACTTCTATCTTTGTCTGCTTGTTTAATTCTTTTGTTTTATCTTTATTTTGAAAGATTAAATGGGGGCAATTTATTAGAGTTGTTTACTCAGTGAAACACACAAAACAACAATATGTGTATGTTTTTGTTTTAGCACTGCTAATCCCAGTGACTGGACGGCCCTCGTTGGGGCCAAACTAGCAACCGGTGCAGAGCCTGGGGCACAACTAGTCAACATCAAGTCCATACATGTGAATCCAGACTACGACCCCGTGACCACTGACTTTGATATGACGCTCCTGGAACTGGAGACGCCTCTCACCTTCAGCAATGACATCCAGCCTATCTGCATTCCCGCCTCATCTCATGTTTTTGAGATCGGCCAGAGCTGCGTGGTGTCTGGGTGGGGAGCTCTTCAGGAGTTTAGTTGTGAGTTTGCAAACACCAAAAAGTAATTGTGACATTAAAATTCCAGAGTCTTCAATGTTGCTGAACAGTAAAACCACAAGACATTTATTTATATCATGTTATTTGTTTTGTCGTTCAGTCCAGGTGCCCACCGTCCTGCAGAAAGCTGTGGTGAAAATCATTGACTCCAAGGTGTGCAATCAGTCCTCTGTGTACAGAGGAGCCATTACTCAAAACATGATGTGTGCTGGATTTCTGCAGGGGAAAGTGGACTCGTGTCAGGTTAGTGTGTTTCAACGCTGCTTCATAATTTAATGTTGGTTTATTAGTAGCAGCTCTTTTAATCATTTTGTTATTAAAATAAACTTTTTTACAATATCTAATTTGGGTTCAAGGCAAAATCTTTATCCAAAATTAATGGATTAGGCTTTATTTTATTTTTAACAATTAACCTGACAGTAGGATCAAAGGTGTACAGTAATTAGTTTTAAACCACTTCTAATGTTTAGCTACAAATGTTAAGATTTTAACTGAGCACAACTTGTTATTTGTAATTTAATCAAACTTTCTAAAAAAAATTGCGTGTTATTTACAGGGTGATTCTGGTGGGCCTCTAGTGTGTGAAGGAGCTGCAGGGAGGTTCTTCCTGGCCGGGGTGGTGAGCTGGGGAGTGGGATGCGCTCAGATCAACAAACCTGGAGTTTATTCTCGAGTCACTCAGCTCAGAAACTTTATTCTGAAGTACATAAATCCCAACATGGTCAGTGATCAGGCTCAGTACGTTCCCACGGTTCCAGTTCCAGCGACAAAGAGGCCATCAGTTAACCTTCTGGTACCCAGAACCGTGGCTATGGATGAGCCTTCTATACCAGCAACACCTGGTAATGTCACCTAGTCACTGACTTCATTTATCACATAACAAGACAACAAAACAACTATTATTTATTATGTTTCAGCCATAAACTGCAGTGAAAACTTTCAGTGTAGCTCCAGTTTGTGCATCAGCAAAGTCAACCCAGAGTGTGACCGCGTCCCCGACTGCCCCAATCAAACCGACGAAAGAAACTGTGGTAAATAAAACGCCTGGAGCTCAGTGTAATCTGGAGATAACAGACATGCTTCTGAGTTTGTTTGTTTTTTTCCAGACTGCGGTGCCCGTCCTGCGATGGGTTACCACAGGATCATAGGTGGAGTGACGGCTCGGAGGGGAGAGTGGCCTTGGATTGGCAGTCTGCAGTACCAAAAACTTCACATCTGCGGCGCCACACTCATTCACAATAAGTGGCTACTGACTGCGGCGCATTGCGTCAATAGGTACTTACATTTACCTTCATGAAAAAGATCCTTTTGATTACACTTTGAATGAGTCTGACCCTGTTGTGATTATATATACATATCTAACTAACACTTACAGTGACCCCAGTCCCACTAACTGGGCTGTAAGCCTGGGATCTGTGCTGCGATCCGGAGTGGGAGCTCTCGTCATTCCCATACAGAGCGTGATCATCCACCCAGATTTCAACGGTACCAACATGAACCACGATGTGGCTCTGCTGGAGCTGTCAGTCCCAGCCCCGATGTCCTACACCATCCAGCCGGTGTGCCTTCCCTCACCGGTGCATCGCTTCCTGAAGAACATGGAGTGCTTCATCGCAGGGTGGGGCTCCATGAAGGAAGGAGGTGAGGGTTAAACTCCCACTGTAACCTCATCCAGGTCACATCATGTTCAAAACAGCTGTAAACTGTTTTCCTTGAGGATTTGGTTCTGAACTGTGTTCTGACAGGGAATTACGATAATACCTTACAAAACGTTCAAGACTTTTAAGGTACACACTAAAATACCATTAAAGATTTGTCTATTTGATCCCTGCCAGTTTTGTGGCGTCTAAGAAGTCAGTCATTTTCTGTACCTGCTTGTTCCTGTTCAGGGTCACATGGAGCTGGTAACTGTCTCCAGCAGTCATTGGGCGAGAGGCGGGGTCACACCTGGACAGGTCGACAGTCCATCTTAGGGTCACATATAGACAAACAACCACTCCCACACACACTCGCACAAAAAACAAACTAGCCAATCAGAGCAGGCTGCATCTCTCTGAAGCAGACTCTTAAAGAGACAGGAGCCAAAATAAAGCATTTTATATGTAAAATTAAAAGATGTTCTCAGCTGCATAAAGTTACATAACTTAAAAAAATAAGAATGAATAAACTATTTTATTATTAATTTCATAGGTTCATTAACTAACCTTCTGCAGAAAGCTGCAGTGAGTATCATTGACCAGGCGGACTGTCAGCAGTCATATGGAAACGTGGTGACTCCTAACATGATGTGTGCTGGATTTATGGAGGGAGGAAAAGACACCTGTTTGGTAAGAAACACGTGAGATTAAATGTTTTTCTATGTCTGAATAGATGAGCTGAACATTCACCTCTGAGCAGGAAGTTGGTTTACATATTAGACAAATCTTTAAACAGGAGCTTTATGAAGGTTAATGTCCTTTACACTTTCTCTTTTTGTTGGAGAAGCAATGCAGGTAATTAAAGACAAATTTTAAAAAGTTGTTGCACAAGAGGAAAAAAATCAATTTTTGTTTGCACTTGTGTAGGTAAAGTTTGTCTGAAGCTGAGGGGGTCACCACCCCCCCCTCCCTCCCCTCCCTACTTGAATCTTTTTGTGTAAAAACCCTTCTTGCATTCCAGTCTCGGTCAAAGCACCTGGCATCCCATCAACAATCCAAGTGACATTCTCCTTCTACCTGCTGCTTCTTTATTCCTCTCTTTCTCACTTCCACATTCAAATTCAATTAGATTTCTTTCTACTGGACACATGAAATAATTGCAAAAATATAAAATAACCACAATGTGTTTCTTTTTTCACACAACCATCCAGGGAGATTCTGGAGGGCCGCTGACTTGCCGTCACCTCTCTGGTCAGTGGTTTGTTGCCGGAGTGACCAGCTGGGGACACGGATGTGGACGGACTGGATTTCCAGGGGTTTACACTCGAGTAACATCTGTCAGAAAATGGATTTCCACACACCTGCCTTTCTAAAAAACAAAAAAAGGGGGAGAATAAAACCAGTCTGCCTGACATGTTGGATTTCAAAGTCTTCTTCACAAAACTGTACTGTACTAGAATTAAAGTCATGCCAGGTACACGACCTGCGTGGTCATGGGTGCTGTTACAATACTGTGCAATTGTTTGATAAATGGCCATTCACCTTTAACATGTGCTGAAGAAACAATCATGAGCTGTTGGTTATGGACATTCTACCAACAGATGTATGATTGGAGGTATTTATTACAGTTATTTATTTTCCTGATGGGGACAAATACTGGGAAAAACTGGGTGTTTTTTTTTTTTTCTTTTGATACTATGTGGGATTTAGATCATCAGCAGCAACATTTGAACCATTTACAGGTGAACTGGGATCCTGACAGTCATGCTGGTGTTTCTTTGACACATCAGTTCCCTAAACGTTGTTTAAATCCAGAATTATTCTGCAGGTCAGTGAACTTTGTCATGCCACAAAAATTTCTCAGGTATTTCACAAAGAAAATGATTTCAGCTGCAATTTAGTATCAGTGGGACAAACTAGAAGTCCCAACTCAGAAGGTCCAAACATTTAAAATCCACTCAGGACCAGCAAGGTCATGACAGGATGAGTCACAGCTTTTAATACACTGTCAGCTGGTTTGTAATGTTGTGGGTGATTAGTCAGTGATTTTTTGGGGTACATTTTATCCTTTTTATACCTGCTCTCAGAAAATAAGAGAAAAATGTGATGTAATATTTTGACCTGAAAGGTTTATGGGAGGGTGTTTGTGTAAAAACTGTGATATTTGAATCAGTTTTAAAGAAGTTGGATTCTGACTTGAGCTCTAAATATGATTTATGTTGTTCCACAGTTTTATTGAGAAGACGATAACCAGACCAGGGAAATTCTCATCAAAACAATCCCTTTTATAGTCACACTGCAGATGACGTTCACAGGCTTTTCCCGCGCAAACTTTACAAACTCTGCTGGGGAAAAAAAAAAAAAACTATATCCCAGTTGCCATCCACCTGACACTGCAGAGTTACATCGGAGAAAGGTGCTGCAGACTGAGGCAGAGTCCTGCTGAAACAAGTCCACCTCTGTGGAGGGCAGCAGATCGAGTGACACACAGAAAACATATCAGACAAAACAGTTCTGTTCCCCACCTGTACTTCGATATAGGTTGCTCGAAAGGCTGTAAATGTCAGAATCACAGCTGTGAAAATACTAACGTGTTCCTCAGATTCTTCCTGATATTTCTGGAAAATCCCCTCTGAAGAAAATAAAGTTTAACCACACCAACAGGTCTGCATGGTGTTCATTCAAATGAGATGTAAAGGTGAACGTCAGCGTTGGAATGACATTCTCAGGGACATGATCTAGTCAGAACGGCCCATAATTCTGTCAATTTATCTGGGAAAAAATATTTTAACTGTCTGCTCACATTGAAATAAAAGATTTTTAAGTGTTTGAACTGCTAGCATGTTAAAGATTAAGAGTTTTAGCTTTAATTCACATATAAACTAAACTAAATAAAAGTTGCACTTATACAACTTAAAGGTGTATAAACAGCGAGAAAAAATATACTTTATATATAGGAGACTATAAATATTTATGTTTAACATCTTGAAGGGTCCAGACGTGCTGATAAGAGAGTTGAAGTATCTTTGATCACTTCAGTATGCTGGTTCGCCAAAAGCAACACTTTGACCGCCGCCTGAGGTCATAAACATGTCTGAGTTCACAGATTGTTTCTTACAGGCTTGTTTATCACTTCCCCATTCAAACATGTCTATGACGCTTCACATACACACAAATTATTGCATATAACATATACAAATAATTAAACTTTATTGATGATCTTTTTTTCTCAGAGCAAAAATAAAAATGTCCACACTGTTCTAACCAGGAGTCCACAGGCCTCACTACCTGCTCGTCTGCCTGTCTGAGAGGTTATCACAGAATCTGGTGACATGCTGCTGCTTTTATATACCAGCGTGCACAGAGTTCAGGACCTCCAGAGGAGCGCTGCGATGGTCCGTATCGTCAGCAGCAGTTTGATAAAAGGAAAGAGGAATTCATAGGATGGTCACATGCGAGCCCTTTCCCTCTGTAACCTGGAGTTGTATGTTCGAGACACAGTGTTCCAGGCGTCCATGTACCGGTCCATACACATGGCAATGCATTTCTGTGGAACAAAAAAAAAAAGTATAACTCCCAAGGGAAAAAGTTTGAAGAAAACAAAAGAGTGAAGGATTTTCTAAGGCACGTGCTTTTTAATAAAACTATTCATTACATCGTGCAGCTGTACGGCAGTCTTTTGCCAACACAAAGGCGTAACAATAACAGGAGTATTTAGTCCATCAGCTTTTAGCAACTCCTCCAGTGTATCTGATTCAGAAAGGAAATGTGTTTCACTCAGACACACACCTGTTCAGAGTTGTCCAATGAGCTCCCAGGTTTACCTATGCACTTCTTGAAGCATTTATCTGTCATTCTCTGGAACATAAAAACAAATGATTCAGTGGAAGGATTAAAGATAAAAACCCAGAGTTTAAAGTAATCTAAAGTAAACCTGGAACAAAAGTAAAATGTCTGTGTAATTACAATCTTTTACTGGCACTAGAATCCAAACCTGACAGCATAAAACTGATTATGTCCCTAAAATTTGCTGAAATGTTCAAAACATTTTACTTTAAATAAAAGTGTCTCAGTCCACTTAGCTTCGCCTTTCTGTCCATTGATTTACCTGCAGGAGCTCCTGCGCGTTAGCCACCGCGATTTGGACCTTAACCTGTTCCATGATGGTACCGGTGTCCATTTTACCGCCAGAACCTCCTGCTGAGAAGTCCGAACCAAACCCGTCCATTTCTACCGGAGTTCTGTTCCAAAACTTCGACTCTGTGCTGAGTTTTCCCGCTACACGTGCAGATAGCTACAGCTAGCACAAATAGCAGCCACTTTTAGATGTCCTTGACTGAAGCGGATGTTACGAAACGCCCTTTCCGTAAAAGCAACGCTGCATCATGGGAAATGAGGTTTTTCAGTGATTGTCTGTTGCTTGAGAAAACATTATGGATCTTGTCTTTTAAACATTATGGATCTTGTCTTTTTCGGAATGACCATTTGTATTCTCATTAACCCAGTTAGTGTTTTTTTTTTCTTTCTGCTTAAATATGAAAGTCTGAAGTTATTTTAAAACACAATAATACAACAGCTAAATTAGTCCAAAAACAAAATGTGACTTTATAATAAAATAGACTTTTATTGTTGACCACTGATGAAAAATAATTTAGTAAACTTGGGTTAAATATTAATTGCAGTAGCTGATATGAATATTTTCTTATTTATTCTTTTATTCTGTAAAAAAATCATAACAATATTAAATATTTTAAAATAGTCCTAAAGAAACAAACACAACTTTGACAAGTTACAAATTTGAAAAAGTTGTATTAGTTCTTAAGATTCATACAACAATTTTACAAAGTTTCCATTCTTTATTAAAATAAATCAACCTCCAGGTGGCACTAGAGGACAATAATGGTTTCCAGAATCAATTCACATACAGTGTATCTGTGGAGCAATGGGTTGTAGAATGTAAGATGTTTATTGGAATAACTTCCCAATAAAATAAAATCATCAGCACTCCATCAACATCAATTTATCATAACAAGAGTTAGGTGTGTTTTTCTGATGCCAATAAAATACTCGTGTGAAAAAGATTCTTTACAACCAACTTGTTGTTAGTGCAACTAATCCAAGAAACACAAATGGCTAGAGTTTGTTTTTTTAAGTTGTCTTCAGTTGTGACAAGCGTTAACTGTTAGACTTAAGGTTGGATAATAATTTTAACGTTTGTCAAATGAATCAAACAAGATATTCTACATTCCTATGATGCATTATATAAGTATTTTTTGTGCCTGTTTAGTCTGTCCTACTAAAGCAGGTCATTTAAAGTGCTGTTGAACGACTGCTTTGTTAAGTTGCTCATAAATAACTCCTCGAATTTAAAACGGAACACCTGTCAGCTAATCCAGATACAATCTACAAAAATAACATTTACTTTAGGTTAAATTATGTGAAGAACAGGAGTCTGTTGCAGTAACAGGATGGACGTCTGCATTGTTTGGTGCTGCAGGCCTTGAGAATGAAGATGACCCCCTCCAAAGACCCCTCTCCTCATGTTTCAGACATGATGACCTCACTGAGAAGACCACCTGCCTTGAGTGAACAAACATGTAGTGTAGAGAGTCTGCTGGCAACAATGAAGTGACGGTTACAATCATCCAAACGGACGCTCGCTCACTCACTCACTCACTCTCTGGTCTACTGTAATACTGGAGGCATTAAGGAATAATCGTGGCGGGTCTGATGAGTGGCGTGCCTGTCGTAGTGATTAATTAATAACCAGTTAAACAATGCTTGCACTTTCACACACACACACACAGACACACACACACACACAGCCTACAGGACAGTTTGTCTTTGAGCCGTTGATCTGGAGGAGGGGAGGGACAAAGTACAGCAAAATGAATTAACCCCAGATTATAATCATGTTTCTTTATCTAATCTCGCACTTTAGGCAGATTTGTGTGTTTGAAAGCATTTGGCCGACTCAGCTTTCAGAGGAGGCTTTAATTGATGCTGTTAAAAAGTTACCAATCTCACGCTTTGAAGTTAACTGGGACAAAAAGGTGGTTTTGCAACCTGGACATGTGAGTGACACTGAAATCGGAAGCCCTTATCATGGCAACAATAAAACAAGTGCATAAAAAAGGAGATTACTGGTAAACACACAAACATGTTCTCATCTACTCAAACGATGACAGCTGAGGAACAGCAGCAGCTTTTATGCTTCAGAAGCAGCTGTTGAGTGACAGAAAGAGGGACTGAAGAGCTCAGAGAGACGAAGGGGAAACCTGAGAAGTGTGGCATCCATTCTGCAAGAGGGGCTCCTGCTGCTGGGGTTCGGTCAGTTCAATCCAAAAAAAATAAAAAAATCAGACTCACAAAATCTGCATTTGGTCTGGATAAAGATTCTTCAGCAATTCAAAACACCTCAAATCATTCAAATATAAACATGATTTATTCGATGAAGCATTTCCTCTGTAAGATGTTTAACTTGTCAAAGCATGAAAAGCACAGGTGCAGCTTCTGACAGGAACAATAGCTCCGCTCTGGTTGTAAACCAACGAGGCAGGTTGCACAATGGCACAGGATTGAAAGTGGCACACCTAAATTAAATACTGCCTTTTTCATGTCAGTTTCTACACTTGCAGGCTTGTCAGGGCAAGTCCCAACAAAAAAAATTCACACAGAAAAAAAAATCATAATTTCTCAAATTCCTAAGTTTATTTGCCACATTAGTTCAAAACCAGAATCAGGTTTATTTGACCGAGTATGTTGCAAACACAAGGTAGTTCTCAGTAAAAATAACAACAAAAGATTTTCCCTGAAACCTTCCTAATGTGATTTGATTGTTTTATTATTGTGTGCAGACAAATTTCACACTGACCTGCATGTTGTTCTCAAAGCTGGCCTGAAATGTGAGTGCATTCTTCAGAAATTCATTTAAACCTCACAAGCACGTAAATCCTTCAGAAAATGTTTGGAATTTTGGCTGAAGAAACAATCTCATGCTTCTCAGAGGGTCTTAACCAGTGCTCATATGATCAGAAAGACTGTTGGTTATGTGGACGTGCCAAGCCTGGCACCGCAGGAGAGAACGCTGATTGGTGGAACTGATCACTTTGTTGTCAGCTTCAGTATCTGTGTGCCTTGTGTGAACGTTATAGGAATATTTTGCTTCTCAAAAATTATAGATGGACGTATTTCTAAATCAGCTGTAATTGTCTGAAATGTTTCCAACTTCAAACCAACTGAATTTTTTAAAAAGAAGGTTTTGAATCTTTCACCAAGATTTTTAATTTTTGCAGAGTACAGTGAAGGGCTTTGATGCAACATTTAGTTATTCACGCTGGGTTCCAATATGCACAGAAAGCATAATTTAACAGCTGCCTGGAAAAATCTAAATAATTTAGCCATCACTTTTGTGAGGTTGCAGACATCTGAGGATGGTGATGGGTGTGTTGGAGAGATTCTTGCCTTTCTAATCCACTGCTGCAAACTGGATTATTAGTGCCTTGGCAAAATGCACTACGTCATGCTCAGTGATCTTGCTGCAATGCGTTCTACTGTGATCACAAGAGTGAAAATGATAGTCTTTCCACCATGCAAGTCTGATGGTGTGGGTGTGTCATTGCTGCAGCACTGCATCAACAAAAGGTTTGAGTGAGCTGTTGTCAGAAGCAAGTCCAAGTTTGGAAAAGATTAATGTCTGGATATTTACATTATTTTTCATTTTGAATATGTTTGTGACTTAAATCACAAGGTTTCAGTTAGTGTGACTCCAAGGCCTTTAGATCTTCTTTGTCCTTTTTTATGCAGTTGTGATTTTTCTCAGTTGAATAAAATGATGTGCATCAGTAGTTTTTAAGTGCATAGCCACTATGTATTATTTATACACAGCACAAGCTCGTGAGACATGTGACTATCAACAACAGAGTCATTTATGTCCCGTTTTTGTTGCTTGCTACTTTCATTTCTGTCAGAGTTACCTCTTTCATGGATTTTCTGTAGGTTTTCTTTTCTTGTTCTGAAACGAATTTAAATCTTCAAAGAAGTTCTAAGTGAACCAGACGGTTTTCAATGAAAGTTGAACTTCAATCATTCCTAAATTAATTTGTGGGCAGATGAAATACTCAGTGACAGGTGTTTTGGGGTGATTTATGGCATTTCTTTGTGACAATAAGACAGAGTAAAGCTTGGGCTTTTCAATGGACTGTCAGCTCATTGGCCAGCAAGAGTTGGGCGGAGTTAGAAGAACACAACAGCTGCTTTCAGCTCATTGGTCCGTTGCAGCAGGAGTGGGCGGGGTCAGATTAACACAACGTCTGCTTTGCTCTTTCTCTCCGCTCGGACTCGCAGACAGCGAAGCTTCAACCACACGCTGAGTTACTAACTTTTTACATTGTTCGACCGTGGACACAGTCAGGAGTTTGAGAACAAACAAATGGCCCACACGTGTTGTTACTGTTTCGTTCGGAATACAATTCTAAACTCGGAAAGCAGATTTGTCTAAACTGCGGCGCAACTTCAAAGCAGATCGAAGACGAATCCGTAGCCGAGATAAAGGAATTCGTATCGGCCCTGCTCCTCAAGGTAAGCGTTACACACCAAATCATCCGGAAGGATCTATCACATGGATCTGTGTTAGGTCTGGTGTTTTTCTTAAGCCACGGTTAGTTTTAAGGACCGTTTAAAGTTTTTAGCCTGAATGTTTTTCCGGCTGCTGCTAACTTTGGAGAAAAGTTGAGCGCAGACTGAAACGCTGACCAGAGTTCCACGTTAATGAATTGGATTTCACGCTAAATCCCACAACGGAAGTCCTCCGTCCCTTCTCTTTCTTTCAGCGGAACTGAATAGCCGACTTACATTTATCTCCTCTGAAACAACAGAAGCTTTAAAGCGGAAGTTATTTATTCGCTCGTCTCAGTCATAGTTAACCCTCTTTACTGCTCCCGATGTTATTATAATACCATGAGATGATTCCGTAACATACATTTGCACTCAATAAATATTTCAAATCTTCTTATATCATGTCCTCCTACTCAGTACTGGAAGTGTGCACAAACCCTCTGCAGATGATCGGAAGCAGGATTCTGTTTTAATCTGTTCCAGTCTGGTTACATAATTTTCTCCTTAAGGAGGAGGTTTGAGGTGTCACATCAATATGTGGGCATGAAAGCTTTGCCTTTGGCACCTTCCTGTTTGTGAGCTGGCAGGAATTTATTGGCTTTCCTTCAGTGAGAGGTGAGTCACAGCAGTGAATTGTTTATAGGGGCAGTGAGATGGGCTTCAGGATTACACACCCAGGTGTTGCTTCTTTACTTAACATTAATTACAGAAAGCTGTCTTTAAATCCAGGCAGCTTAGCTCATTTTTTCCCTCCTGGGTCTGACTGTGATGTATGTGTTATTGATTTTTGGTGCATAAATCTTCGTGGCAGAGCGTATACACACTGTGGTTTTCCTTGGAAGTGCTCCTCGTCTGAGCTTCCCTCGTGTCTCTGCGGTGTAAAGTTAATTTCTGTTGAACTGATAAGTGTTTCATTTTTCATCCAGTACATTTTTCACTTTTGTTTGTTCATAAAAACTGGAAGTGGAAGTCTGTTACGCCCCATCCTCCTCCTGTCCAGCTGTTTTAAAGGTCATAACTTGTTGGCTGAAGTTGATGTAAAGAGTTATATCTTTCCTGTTGTTTTTTGTTTCCAGGTCAAAGTCAAGATGTCTGTCAGCAGCCACGAAAACCGAAAGTCTCGCTCCAGCTCTGGCCCCATGAATATCCAGCTCTTCCACAAGACGTCCCACGCTGACAGCTTGTTGACGCAACTCAACCTGCTGCGCAAACGAAGAGTCTTCACTGACGCCGTGCTGAAGGCCGGCAACCGCTCCTTCCACTGTCACCGCGCCGTCCTGGCCGCCTGCAGCCGTTACTTTGAGGCCATGTTCAGTGGCGGGCTCAGAGAGAGTCGAGATGCTGACGTTAATTTCCACGACTCTCTGCACCCGGAGGTCCTGGAGCTCCTTCTCGACTATGCGTACTCTGCCAGAATCATCATCAATGAGGAGAATGCAGAATCGCTCCTTGAAGCTGGAGACATGCTTCAATTTCACGATATCAGGGACGCAGCGGCAGAGTTTCTAGAGAAGAACCTCCACCCGTCGAACTGTCTGGGCATGATGCTGCTGTCAGATGCCCACCAGTGTCAGAGACTGTACGAGCTGTCATGGAGGATGTGCCTGGCGAACTTTGCAACGCTCTTTAGAACTGAAGACTTCCTCAGCCTGCCCAAAGACAAAGTCCAGGAGCTGATCCTCAGTGAGGAACTGGAGGTGGAGGATGAGAGTTTGGTGTATGAAGCTGTTATCGACTGGGTGAAGGCGGACATGGAGCACAGACGCAGCGAGCTACCCGAGCTGCTGCGCTGCGTTCGCCTGGCGCTGCTGCCCGAGTCCTACCTGCTGAACAAAGTGGCTTCAGAAGAGCTGGTGATGTGCCACAAGGTGGGCCGGGAGATCGTTGAAGACGCCGTGCGGTGTAAGACGAAGATCCTTCAGAATGATGGGATTGTAACAGGGTTTTGTGCACGGCCAAGAAAAGTCAGCCAAGCCCTGCTCCTGCTGGGAGGACAGACGTTCATGTGCGATAAAGTTTATATGATCGATAACAAAACCAAGGAAATCACCCCAAAAACAGACATCCCCAGCCCGAGGAAGGAGTGCAGCGCGTGTGCTATTGGTTGCAAGGTGTGTATGTAGTTTCAACTTCAGTACGTTCATCTTGTCTGTGCGATGTGTATATATATATTATTATTATTATTATTATTACGTATGTCTTTTTGTTCTAGGTTTATGTTACTGGAGGCCGAGGGTCTGAGAACGGCGCCTCCAAGGATGTCTGGGTCTACGACACGTTACACGATGAGTGGTCAAAGGCAGCGCAGATGCTGGTCGCCAGATTTGGACACGGTTCTGCAGAACTTGACCACATGTTGTATGTGGTGGGGGGGCACACGTCTCTCACAGGGTCCTTCCCGGCCTCGCCATCTGTATCTCTGAAACAGGTGGAGCAGTACGACCCTCAGACCAATAAGTGGACTCTGGTTGCACCGCTCAGAGAAGGTGTGAGCAACGCTGCTGTGGTCGGCGCCAAAAACAAACTCTTTGCCTTCGGAGGAACCAGCGTCAACAGAGACAAATATCCAAAGGTGCAATGCTTTGACCCCTGCCAGAACCGGTGGTCCGTCCCGGCGTCCTGTCCGCAGCTGTGGCGGTACACGGCGGCGGCTGTGGTCGGCAACCACGTCGTCGTGATCGGAGGCGACACTGAATTTTCAGCCAGCTCCGCGTACCGGTTCAACAGCGAGACGTATCAGTGGTCGAAGTTTGGCGACGTCACAGCGAAGCGGATCAGCTGTCACGCGGTGGCGTCCGGAAACAGACTGTATGTGGTTGGAGGCTACTTTGGGGCTCAGAGGTGTAAAACACTGGACTGTTACGATCCATCGTCAGACTCCTGGGACAGTGTGACCAGCGTTCCCTACTCACTCATTCCTACGGCCTTCGTCAGCACATGGAAGTACCTCCCATCATAGAGACACACGGGCTCTCTGAAGTTTCAGGGTGAGTAATTGTAGCGTCCTTCAGCTGACACATAAAGCCAAACCCTTCTCATGTGTGTACAATCAGCTAATATATAGAAACTCACTATAAAGAGTAGCTTTAACATGAATCAGCCCACAAGAGTGACACTTTGAACCCAAGGCGGCCAGTTTAAAGCCTTCAAATGTTTTCACAGTTGCTATTGGTTACAGTTGTTAAAGATTATCTAAGTGCTGGGTGTTGGATAAACACAGCAGAGACCTGGTTTATAGAGGAAAAGGAATGTCAGCGGTGCTGATAATTACAAAGCTCCAAGATGAAGCTCCGTCACTGGGGATACTATAGATAATACTGAGTACAAACCTTTGCAGTGTTGTGTATAAGATTGTATGTAGTTTTCAAGCAAGTCATTCACTTCTTGATAAAAACATTAAATCCACTGCCTCAGTAACATGTTGTTGGAACAGCCTGTTCTGTTTAAAGGATCTTTTTATAGTTTCCGAGACAGAAGGAGGACCCCCATCTCCAGGAAACAAAATATTTCTTGACGTGTATCTAAACCACTTTGCTGCTCTTTGTAGTGTCAGAGACAGACAGGCAGACTGTGAAGAGATCAAGGCGACACGTCTCCAGCTGACTGTCGTTAAGTTAAACTACAGCATCATCTCTTTCTTACTCCAGGTAGTTAAGCTCAGCATCATAGTCCTAACCCTCAAAGACCAATCTGGATTTGAGTTCTCCATCATCATTCGCAGTCGGGTGAAAGTCCCCATTAGAATATAAAGACACACAAACACACAGAAAAGTAGAAAAAGTGAAGGTTGAGTAAGACCAACAGAAACAAAACTATATTCCACACAGACTAACGCTTGCCTAAAAATACATAGCTCCAGAGGCTGTCAACTTTCAGCTGGGGTTAGTGTGTGTGTGTGTGTGTGTGTGCACTCTCCTTTCCCCTTTGGTTTTGTTGTTGCTGAAAAACCACCAGTCAGCTGTTCAAGTATTCACTGGTAGTATAGTAGGTTTTTATGCAGTTGTAAAAACCACTTGTTTTCCACTCTTTCTACCCTCACACACACACACACACACACACACACACACACACACACACACACACACACACACACACACACACACACACTGACAGTCAGTCACATTGTTGGCGTTGCCTGTTCTTTAAAGAGCCAGCCAACCTTGCTCTAATTTGGGAGGAATGAGGGTGTGGCCTGCATTCCCATTAGTAACGATTTGTTAATGTTGCATTGCAGCCCGGGCCTGTATGGGATTGTCACCAACTACAGTAGTTTGTTGTTGCCCCGTGCGTTTCTACCAGATGTGACTAACCGCAGACTCGGGGTGCCGAGCCAGAACCCGCTGCTGATGGAACATTGTGTTTGGTAGAGCACCAGGGTTTTTGTTTTCGTGGTCCTAAACTATGACCACTGAGGGTGAACTGATATACGTCTCTGCTGTTGTACTTTCACTGCCATAAAACACGAGTATTTGGATGCAGAAGATCTTCGCTCATCATTGGAGAAAGTCAGATGTAACTGTTTCTGGTATTAAGAACTTTAGTAGTTTAAATATAATTTAGATTGAAGTGAAAGAATAAAAAGTGGGCGGAGTCACCTTTAAACCAAAGCTCTTCTGGCATGGTTTGGTGTGGGGTCCACCTGCAGAGACTGTAGTCCTCAGAGGGACTCGTCAGCGGGATCGCTGCATGTCCAGACAGCTGCTGTAAGATGGAAAGGTCAGAGGAGGATCATGGAGGAGGAGAGCCGAGGCCTCAGTCACTCAATGCTGATGTTTTATTAATGCATCTCTGTAAGGACATCAGCAACACAAGCTGAAAGAGGCTTTTATTATGGCATCTGTGTACAACCCCCCCCCACCCTGGGCTCCTCCGCCACCACCTTAACTCAGATACAAACACACAGCAAGCACGTGCACACACACTTCGTCTCTGTTCCCAGGAGTAATCAGTTTGCCACATTACAGCCCTCAGCACGGCGGCTTCAATTTGCATAAACCTAATGGAGTTTTTATTGGCCTTTCCTCCATGCTGAGAGTAACAACAAGGAAAAGAAGAGGCGATGCCTAAAAATGGCTGAATAATCACCTAGTCTAATTTGATTATAGAGTTAAAAAGAGATGAGCTGTCGCACGGTTACAGTCGTCTCCTCTGAGCACCAGCTGGGGCGGGACCGGGCTGCTGCCGTTTCTCTGGTAATTAATCTAAATAACACAATATTTTCCCGAAGAAGGGCTGAAGTGGTTCTGGTTCAGACACACAGATGCTCTTTGTTCCAGCTTTAAACTGGACTTCCTTTTTACCGAGGCGCCTGTAACTTGGAGCTGATGTGGACTCTGTCTCTTGTAACGATTCAAACTCATGGAAATGCACCAACTGTCATATGCTGGTCAATATGGGGGGAGGAGTTTCAGGTGGTCATTAGTAAACATGACACATGGGGGACAGATTTAAAAAAAAAAAAAAAAGAGGACTCAGCTTTGGTTTTGGGTCATTATGGGTAATTGGGCTCCTGAAGGACGCAGGTGCGACTTGAGGGCCAGATCCACATGGTTTTATAAATGTAACCTGCAGGTGAAGTTTTCATGTGGATGAGACCTCTGGTCCTGATTCTACTAATAATAGTTTTAAAAATGGGTGAAAGGTGAAGACTGTAACCGATACGAGGGGAGCGAGCGTGTGGAGGTTATTCCCAGTGACAGCCAGACCTTTGTTGTGACGGAGGGAGTTCATTCCCATAAATCCAGTCCAATAGATCTTATTATTTGTTCATTTTTTAATCCACCAGCAGAGAATATTTGTCTCCTGCTCAGGCTGCAGTATCACAAAGCTCTACCTGCATCCTGCTGTCACGCTCCAGGCAGAGAATTCACCGCCGCAACTGGAAGCGCATGAATCAGTGAAACCTTCTGTAGCGTCAGCCGGCTTCATTCAGCCGTGACAATAAGAGTTTATCCAAACAAACCCCCCCCCCCACAGCAGAGCCTGAACATGGTCTCAGTGCTGGGAGCAGAGCTGCCATCAGTAACATGCAAATCAGAGGCAAACAACATGTTTAGGTTTCTCTCCAACCCCCCAAATATCCAGGGAAACATTCCTGGGTGGTAAATGAGACGCTGAGTTATCTGAGGTTGCGCAGAAGGCCTGAGATGAGAGATTCCAAATGATTCAATTCAACGTTTGTTGTTGTGAAAATGCTACTTGCAGATGCAGGAATCTGAAAATTGGAGAGATGAATTTGTATCAGGATGAAGCAGCTGGTTTTGGAATGCTTATTTTCACGGTGGGGTTTCTGCCACGTCTCAAATATTTATTACCCAGAAACATAAATGGCTGGAGCAGCTTAAGCCACATGACGGGGGTGGGGGGGGACTTCGGTGAAATGACGCCCTGTTAATGTGGGAGAGCTTAAGAAAATGACATGTTGATAAGCTGATGTTCAGCCTGGAGGCTGGCGGTCCCCCCCCAGCTCATGTTCACACACAGACCACAGACTCCTTGTACAGCAGAGTTCACAAGTCCTAAACATTCGTTTCCCTCTGTCTCTTTCCCCAGATGAGCCAACGTGTCTGGTATGCAGGCATGTGTCCTCGCTGGCTCCGAGGAGGAAGAGGAGGAGGATGAAGATGAAGAAGGAGTTTGTGTGTCCATCCTCTGGTGGATTTTCAGCTGCAGAAGAGACGAGGCCTGAAAACAGGAGAGACTGAAAGTCTGCGGCCTCGTCCCACCTGATCTGTTTACTCCAACTTCTTGTGTAACTTTCCCATGCAGTCTTAGCAGGACCGGTTGCCATGTCAACCGGAGGGATCTCACAGCCATCTCTGCTAACTTCTGTTCTCTGAACTCTTTTTCCTGCTGGGATAAATAAACTACTGTGACGGTTTCCGCCGTGTGGCGGCTCCTCTGCAGTTCTCTCTCTCGCTCCTGACACGTTTACTCAGGTGTTTGTTATTTGGACTACCGGGAATCCGAGTCGGACCTTTGCTCAGTCCAGGCTTTCGGAGCTGAGGGCATTTTGTGGAAGTGTATGATTTGGTGCACAGAAATATTCTTCCTGTCTGTATTTTAAGCATTTGGACTTGAGCTTCCCTCAATTTTGGTGAGCTAAATTTGTACTTTCCTCCACAACGTTTAAAAAAAAAACAAAAAAACAAGCTGGTGGGAGAGAATGTTGTCCGTCAGGGCTGAAGGAGATACTTATCTGTTTTAAGATGCTATTTCAGACTATGATTCTGTCAGTTTTGTGTCTCAGGGGTTTTTGTCTGTATGTGTTTGAGAAAGAGTGACGTCTTCATCTTCCTGTCTGATTTATTTTTTTGTGAATGTATTATTTCTTTGTGCTAAACAGTTTTCCAGTAGAATCAAACATCTTTTTCTTTGTTTTACTAGAAATACGATTATTAAAACCGGTCGTAAATAATCCAAAAGAATAAACATCTAGTTCTAGTGTTGTTTTGGGTTTAAATAACAAAAGCTAAATGTATTTAGTGTTTTACTTGTTTTTTTTTTTTTTTACATTTTTGAACGTCTTTAATTGAAGTTTTTTGCATAAATAATTTGTACATTCTCTCTGTAATTCCTTTGTAGATGCCTCTGATTTGCACAAGTTGTCCAAACTTCTCATTAGTGTCTTAATTATTTTTTTTCTATCTTTGTCTTAACCCCATTTGGGTTTTGTGAATAATCAAAGTGTTTTTGTAGCAAATTTTCAAGTCTTTCCATATTTTTTGGTTTGCGATCTGTGCAAGTCACCATAATATCGAAGTATAAGTCTGTTTTTACTGACGTGTTTGGCTTTATTGATGAAACTTGTTACTTATTTCTCTAGAGCTCAAAACTTGCCAATAAACATAACTTTGATGAAAACATGATTATTTATTGATATCTCTTCTATCAGATTCAACATGGAAACCTGAAGGTATTTGGTGGCTGATTTCTGATTGCAAAACTTTTCGAGAGAGACATGAACTGATGTCCTCGTCCATCCTGAGGGTTATTTTTCTGCATCACTGGTGGACAAACGATCTCTGGATCAACTTTCCGAACCATTTCTGGTCCATTCCTCCAAAGTGCACATCGATTCGTCCTAAAAGTTTATTTGGAAAAATAAGCTGCTTGACTTTTGCGTCTGATTTTAAAGTCATTTCACTTTTCATCAAGGCTTCATTAATTGCATATATTTATACACTGCCCTAAAAAAAATCAAAGGAAGGAAGACTTTCTAATCAGAGGAAAGTACAAAGTCTGTCAAACTTCATTGATATTGATCTTGTCAATCAATTATTAGAGGGGATTGTTTCATCAGTTTTCCCACAACGGACCACTGGTGTGAATCTCTGACCAAACCCTTATAAACAGACTTCATGAAGGTGACCTGATGCCCCACGGTCTCTAGTGGACCCTGTCCTCACTGTCTGGAACCACGGAGCTCAACTGGAATCTGCTGATGAAGACCTGAACTAGCAGGTCGTGTTGATTCATGTAACAAACATGAAAGTGTCTGGAGAGGTCGGACTGAACGTTACGCTGCAACATTGTGATGTGATCAGTTTGGTGGTGGGTCAGTGTTGGTCTGGGACTTGTTCCATGGAGAGACACACAGACTTTTTGATGATAATTTTTCCTAATTTAGTAAAGAAAGACAGGAAATAAAGGGACTCGTGTTCATGTGCACCCAAAGCACCGAGCTGTGGGGTCACGCAGGGTGTTTAAATTCCAACAGCACAGTTTGTAATTGTTGTGGCTTTAGGAACTTACTGTATTCTCTGGATGTGGAATGTTCACATTCGCCCTTTAAAACAAACTCAGAACAAAATATTTGCTTTTTTTTTCAATAAATTTCTGCTGTTAATCTGGAAATAATCAAACAGGTTCTAAAATTTATGTCAGAAATTACACAATAATTAATGTAGGTCCCAACTGACTTCTTTTTACAGTTATTGGTGTGACAGTTTTCTATAGCGCGTGAGACTTTTCATAAGCTTTGTCAAGTCTTTTCAAAGGAAGCCGAAAAAGCTCCGAGTCTCTGTTAATTGGACGTCAACAAAAGGCGTCTCTAAAAACTCGTCCCTCTGTGGTTGTGACATCAGGCCAGTAACAGGCTCTGTCCAGTCAAGCATGTGGATGAATGCGGGTAACAGGGATTCATCAAAAGGTTAATTTATGGATTTTTAAACACAATGCAGACTGCATGAAAAGATGAAACAGCTGAAAGACAGACCTGGCACCGGACAGCGGGGTCTTTCAATGGCTCCTATTGTCATGCAAGATGTGCAAACTGAACAATTTCAAACAGAATTTGTCCGCAGCACAATTAAAGCTCCACAAATAAAAAAAAAAGATGTTTGAAAGTTGGCTGGAAACAAAAGAACACCAGAGACAAAAACAAAGAGAAAAAAGGAGCAGTGGCCAAAAACAACCTGGATCCCAGTCTGCAGGATTCGTGTTGTTGTATTGAATTCATGCTTCATGTGTTGTAAGTGTGCAGGGTGGGGGGGTGAGGGCTGCTTCTCGTAAACCCATAAGAAAAGAGGCAGCGAGGTGGAACAGAGAAGGACGCTACTCTCTCCCTACACCCAAATATCGGCGTGTGTCTGCCAGCCTGAGACGCAGCTGGGCCCTTCGCCCGGTCTGGACAGGAACAGAGACGCCTTGATGAGGCAGGAATCGACCTCCTCTCACCTTCCCCTGGGGGGGGGGCATCTGGGAACCCCCTTTTGAACAAATGGATCAATAAGAACCGTCTGTCCAGTTCAAATCTGATCCAATCAAAAACTGTACAAACAGAGTCTACACTTCATTCATTCATTCATTCATTCATTCATTCATTCATTCATTCATTCATTCATTCATTCATTCATTCATTCATTCATTCATTCATTCATTCACATGTTCAGAATGGTCTAAAATTAAAGATCCTATATCATGCAAAATCAACTTTTTGAGCGTTTAACAATGTTGTGACGATATTTCCTTATAAAAAAAGACACCCCAGAGTGGTCTTTGGCTTAATACATGCATTTCTCAGTAATCCTCCTGCATCCTGTGCTCTGAGCAGCTGCTCCACTCTCTCTTAGGAAAGCAACTGACTGTAACATAGTGATGTAACAATGTTACACCAGGACCTGCCTGGTATGTACACGCTGCCCCTGCAGATTAAACACGCACCCCGAGCTGAGACAGTCCGAAGCAAGACACTAAAGCACCACCAATTTCTAATATTTTACTTTTAAAAATGTCCAAGTGAAAATGTGCATTTAGCTGTGAGAGTTACTAAAAGCAGATATGTTTTATAACATTTATGACAGAATACAATATGTAAATATGCAGTTCAGTTACACTGGGATGGACATGTGTTTATGTATTTATTATACATCATCAGAGGCCAAGACATTAAAACTATTGAATGGAAGGATCATTCAATCCCACTGTCATGTGTCGGGTTCCTTCACTAATAAAAACAAAACTATGATAAAACTTAGAGAACAAACAAACTCAAGAACGTAATTTCATTTGTTTTCACATTACAGACCGACTGGTTTGGTAGATGAAGCATGTGAGACAGTCAGTCAGACAGTCTAACCACTGACGCAAACACAGGAGCTGTCTGAGCAGGTGTGTGTGTGTGTGTGTGTGTTAGGGTAGCTCACACTGAATCTCATATATTGAATATTTACTTGCAGCAGATTGAGGTACAGACACTCTGTTATGTGTCAGAAAATGTAATTTTTAGTCATAGACAGCTGCGACAGTGAGATACTGGTGTCGGCCACCTTCCTGATAAAAAGAGACAGTTTCATCATCTTTATCTCTGACTGAAATTTCTCTGGAGCAGATGGTTTGTGTTCTAAGATAAAACTGAAGAACTGTGATAAACTGTTGACATGTTATTTCCATTTTTATACACTAGGACAGGGAGAGAGGTCCACCCATCTATTTTATCTTGCTTATCCATAGCCAGGTCTCCATGGCAACAGGTTCAGAAGGAAAACCCAGACATCCCTCACTCTTCATCCCTCAAACTCTTCAGCTCGTCCTGGGGGATCCCCAAACCAGGGTGAATGTCCAACCCCTCCAGAGAATTCTGGGTCTGCCCGGAGGTCAGGTCTCCTCCCCATGGAACGTACCCACAAGGCGACCAGGAGGCGTCTGAATCAGATGCCTGAACCACCTCAGCTCACTCCTTTTGATGTGGAGGAGCAGCAGCTCTACTGTAAGCTCCTCCCAGATGAAGGAGCTCATCACCTGATCGCTAAGGCTGAGCCTGGTCGCCCTCCAGAGGAAGCTCGTTGATCTCATGACCAGGTGAGGGTCAGAACGTAGTCCAGTAGATCAGCTCAGATCCTTCTTCACTACAACATCATCTCTGATGACGAAGCCCCATCATCCTGCATCACTCATTAACCACAAAATACTTGAACTCCTCCACTTGAAACAAAGACTCAACACCAACCTGAAGGAACGTTCCACCTTTTCCCATTGAGAACCAGGACCTCAGATTTGAAGGAGCTGACGCTCATCCAGGTCATTTCACATGCGCAGAGATCCTGAGGTTCCCAAAGCAGACCCCTTCCACCTCGAGATCCTGTCCCCGAACACCACAAACAGGATCAGGGACAAGACTCAAAGTCCATAAAGTCCAGCTCACACTGAGCATGATGTCCTGACGTCTTTACAAGCATCTGTTTCCAGTCCATGTGCATTTGATGCTCTCGCCACGCGGTTGTACGGGGTCACTGTAAACTGTCTGATACACAGACGAGCTTTTGTTTCATCTCAGCTCATTCAGTCAAATAAAAGCCTCAAATATTTGGTTTATGCAGCAAAATGACTTAAATGTGTTTGGAATAGAGAAATAATTGTCTGAAAAAAGATGTAGAAACCCTTTTATATAGAATTTATCAATAATTAATAAATGACTCATTTACCTGGGTTTACTATTTTAAACTGTGTTTTTAATCTTCTGGAAAATCATTTAGAATATTTGGATCCAGGTTAGAAATCAGCTGTTTACAGAGACGCTGTGTTTCCGTACACTCCTTCCTTCTCTTTCTTCCTCTCCTCCAGATTAATTTCACCACCTCTATTTCTGTGTCGATGTGCAACGAGGTCCTGCGGTTTAGACAGAGAGGAGGAGAGAAATGTGAGCGCCGAGACAGGAGAGCGCTGCGAGACTTGCCAAGACTCAGTCACTGAAATAGCTGTTTACACAATGGAGTAATTACCCAGTAAACTGCAGAGAGGGAGAATGGGAGAGGAGCTTTTTGGTTCTGGCAGATGCACAATGGATTTGAAAAGCTGAGAGTTGATTCTTCAGAATTTATGGCTTTGATGAGTTTCCCTTTGTATATTTGTTGCCTTGGACTTGAACCTGAACGACATCCAGTGAAGCTGCTGGATGTTCGTTTGCAGTTACAAATCCACTAATGATGAGAAAGGTCATGTGATTAATTAGCTGGTAACACCAACCCCCAACATGCTTTTATTTACATGTTTACATCTTTCATGACCTTCGAAGATGGACAAACACTGTTTATCATTCAGTCACTAAAAACTGCTCAGCTGTGAGTGAATTTTGTTCTTCAGCTTTGACCATCATGAAATGTATAACTGGAGATCAACCAGCCTGTTTCTGTGTGTCTCTTCTTACATCACTGATCAGTGCAGCGTCTACGTCCCGCCCAGTGTTCTTCTCATGAAGCTTCAGGTAACAGCAGACGCTCCAACATGGACAACGTTGTTCTCCTTGACTGATGGACCTTGATGGATTTCNGGGGGTGGCATCTGGGTGACATCTCCCTTTGAACGAATGGATCAGTAAGAACCGTCTGTCCAGTTCAAATCTGATCCAATCAAAAACTGTACAAACAGAGTCTACACTTCCTTCCTTCATTCATTCATTCATTCATTCATTCATTCATTCATTCATTCATTCATTCATTCATTCATT
>SSNP01000004.1:8176830-8265888 GCA_006937955.1 Pachypanchax playfairii | reverse complement strand
GACAAGTTGAGTTTCTACCAAAAAGTTCTATTTTGGTTTCATCTGACCATATGATGTTCTCCCAATCCTCTTCTGGATCATCCAAATGCTCTCTAGCAAACCGCAGACGGGCCTGGACGTGTCCTGGCTTCAGCAGGGGGACACGTCT
Source organism: Pachypanchax playfairii (assembly GCA_006937955.1). NCBI lineage: Eukaryota > Metazoa > Chordata > Actinopteri > Cyprinodontiformes > Aplocheilidae > Pachypanchax > Pachypanchax playfairii. The sequence continues at coordinate 8,265,740 of SSNP01000004.1, read as the reverse complement.
GGCACTGCAGGATTTGAGTCCCTGGCGGCGTAGTGTGTTACTGATGGTAGCCTTTGTTACTTTGGTCCCAGCCCTCTGCAGGTCATTCACTAGGTCCCTCCGTGTGGTTCTGGGATTTTTGCTCACCGTTCTTGTGATCATTTTGACCCCACGGGGTGAGATCTTGCGTGGAGCCCCAGATCGAGGGTGATTATCAGTGGTCTTGTATGTCTTCCATTTTCTAATAATTGCTCCCACAGTTGATTTCTTCACACCAAGCTGCTTACCTATTGCAGATTCAGTCTTCCCAGCCTGGTGAAGGTCTACAATTTTGTTTCTGGTGTCCTTTGACAGCTCTTTGGTCTTGGCCATAGTGGAGTTTGGAGCGTGACTGTTTGAGGTTGTGGACAGGTGTCTTTTATACTGATAACGAGTTCACACAGGTGCCATTAATACAGGTAACGAGTGGAGGACCGAGGAGCCTCTTAAAGAAGTTACAGGTCTGTGAAAGCCAGAAATCTTACTTGTTTGTAGGTGACCAAATACTTATTTTCCACCATAATTTGCAAATAAATTCTTTAAAAATCAGACAATGTGATTTTCTGGATTTTTTTTCCTCATTTTGTCTCTCATAGTTGAGGTATACCTATGATGAAAATTACAGGCCTCTCTGATCTTTTTAAGTGGGAGAACTTACACAATTGGTGGCTGACTAAATACTTTTTTGCCCCACTGTATAACTGGAGATCAACCAGCCTGTTTCTGTGTGTCTCTTCTTACATCACTGATCAGTGCAGCGTCTACGTCCCGCCCAGTGTTCTTCTCATGAAGCTTCAGGTAACAGCAGACGCTCCAACATGGACAACGTCGTTCTCCTTGACTGATGGACCTTGATGGATTTCAGTCCATCTTGGTGAAAGTGGGTCAGACTGTTTTAATGGGCAGTAAAAACCCTTCACTGTTCATGAACGGATTTCTGGTGAGGTGATGGCTGGATGAGAGATAAGTGAATTATCTGATGGTTAACCAGTAAGAAGAACTGAGTAATCAGAGGAAACGAGAGAAACAACAAAACATTGAGACGACAGTAAGACTATACCTGCAACCTGGACACGTGACCAGGTGCTGCTTCCGGACCAGCTGCCAGATGATCTCCTGACATCTGAAAGAGGATAAAACACTGTGGAACAAAGAAACACAGCAGATTTGATATAAATATGAAATTACAAGTAAATCATTTACATAATTTGTGTTAAAAAATGATCAATTAAAACACTATTTTCCACTGATGGTTTTATTATTAATGCTTCTAATATTCTTTGTGTCCACTAAATTAAAACTCTGTCCACTTCTCTCACACACAAAACAAACAGCTTTTTTAAGATTCTTTTTTCCTTTTTTCTGAAAAACAAAAGAAAGAACACCATCTGAAACGCGTGTGTTTGGAGAGGAGCCGTCGTGACGTCCAGTCACATAACAAAAACAACATGAAGATGTTCTTTTTTCCACAGGGGTTGATGAGTCACCTGTAGAGACATGGTGACACACACACACACACACACTTACAGAACCTATTTGCTTGACCCAATAAAATTTCCCTTTTTTCTCATAAAAAACAAATAAGATCCACAGCGAGATGAGACGGCCTTGAAGTTGGAGCAGATGTAAACCCGCCCTCTGACTCAGACACACGCTTTACTGAAAGTCACACCAAACAGAATTATGAAAATACGCCACATGTTCATCTCTGCGGGTGCGTGTGTGTGTGTTTGAGGCAATCCCTTCTGTTGAGCCGTTTTCGGTTGACCACTGCAGATGAGATGTGACACCGAGGATGAATAATACAATAGAGCGATGCTCGGACGTGTTAGCAGCATCTGTCTCTGTCTGGAGCTGACGTGTGTCATCCTCCCTCCTCATTCAGAGCCGAGCTCAGAGGCTTATACAAAACTAATGAAGCAGACACACGCTGTATTAACACACACTCCCACCCTCATGCACGCACAGACGGACAAACAAGTGCTGGTCCGACTGAAGGAGGGGCCACATTTTAAACAGCGTCTCATCTCAGATTCCTGAAATTCTCTGAAGATCCTCGGTCTGCTGACACACACACACACACACACACACACACACACACACACACACACACACACACACACACACACACACACAAGTGTGTTTTGGTATCCTTATGGGGACCGTCCATTGACTTCCATTGATTTTAATAACTAGATTTATACCTAACCCAAACCCTTTTACTAACCTTAACCATTACTGATCTATAACTAACTCTAAGACTAACTAAAACTCTATTCACACCATACCTATAAACCTAACCCCTAACCCTAAAAAGGGGAGTCCCCCTTATGGGGACCAGGCTTCGGTCCCCACAAGAACCCTCGGACCCCAGAAAGATAGTAAAAGTCAGGAAACGGGTCCCCAGGAGGTCAGAAATACAAACACACACACACACACACACACACACACACACCCACACAAGTGTGTTTTGTTATCCTTATGGGGACCGTCCATTGACTTCCATTGATTTTAATAACTAGATTTATACCTAACCCAAACCCTTTTACTAACCTTAACCATTACTGATCTATAACTAACTCTAAGACTAACTAAAACTCTATTCACACCATACCTATAAACCTAACCCCTAACCCTAAAAAGGGGAGTCCCCCTTATGGGGACCAGGCTTCGGTCCCCACAAGAACCCTCGGACCCCAGAAAGATAGTAAAAGTCAGGAAACGGGTCCCCAGGAGGTCAGAAATACAAACCCACACACACACACACACACACACACACACACACACACACACACACACCCACACAAGTGTGTTTTGTTATCCTTATGGGGACCGTCCATTGACTTCCATTGATTTTAATAACTAGATTTATACCTAACCCAAACCCTTTTACTAACCTTAACCATTACTGATCTATAACTAACTCTAAGACTAACTAAAACTCTATTCACACCATACCTATAAACCTAACCCCTAACCCTAAAAAGGGGAGTCCCCCTTATGGGGACCAGGCTTCGGTCCCCACAAGAACCCTCGGACCCCAGAAAGATAGTAAAAGTCAGGAAACGGGTCCCCAGGAGGTCAGAAATACAAACCCACACACACACACACACACACACACACGCACGAGTTTAGTCTGAGGAAGACAAGCCCAGAACAGGCTGGTAACAGCAAGATGGAGCAAAATACTAAACTATTTATGATTAGACTGGATGTTTTTTGGGTGTTTGGTTCATAGCTGTAACTGAAGCAGAGAGGAGGTTGTTTAAGTAAATTTACAAGACAGATAAAAATGTAGAACAAAGGTCAAAAACCGAGAGGAAGGAGGGAACAAGGAAGTGATTTTCAGTGTGAGAACAATGGCCCCGTTCTGCTTTTTTGTTGCAGAACCAGTCCTGGTAGAAGTTACAGTAGATGACAGAGATCTAATGGGAACTAATGTCACATTATCACATTATCCTGCTTCACTTTAACACCCTGCCAAGAATCTTTGACATGGTAACAGACTGAAATGAGATCCACAGATAAAGACAAAGAAAATGAAGAATATACAGCGTGCGTCTATGTGTGGGTGTGTATTTATAGTGTAAGTGTGTGTGTGTGTGCGCCCTGGAGTGCTTTCACTGAGTTGGTAAACAGTTTCTGCTCTGTTGCAGATGTGAAAGCCAGGAGTAACTAAAACTTCCTCCCAACACTGAGGCCTCTGTGTGGAAGTTTTAACTCAAAAATAAGTTAAAATTAGGTTTTAAGATTCAAAATCTTGCGACTTAATCCACCACAATCCATCCAGATTTCTTAGATTTAAGACACGATGGTGAGGGAATCCACCAGAACCACGTGTTCAGTTTATGGGATCAAAGCTGCACAAGCACCAACGACAAGTTTGAAAATGATCGTTAACCTGATACAAGATCCGGTTGAACAAACTAGCTCTAATTTTCTTTTGCACAGATGTGAACGTTATGGATGAAGAATTAAATTAGTTCTAGTTGAGTGAGTTTAACCAGCTGCAGCAGATAAGGTTCTTATTTAGGGCTTTAATGTGCTAATCTCGTCATGCTTTATATTTGGATAAGATGTTCATAACAGCCACAATGTAACATGTAACATGGTCATGTAGACTAGTTATGTAAGATTGCAGGGATTCTTCACCGTTTTTAAACTCTGTTCTCAGCTTTCTTTTGTTTTTGGGGAACAATTTCTTCAACTGTGTGTTTATGTAATCCATTTTTGTACATTTTAGGTGCACTTGCACAAACCCACTAAGCCTCGTCTTCTTCTGGCTTTTGACTTTGCAGCAGTTAGTGGCCTTTTGGTCATTTGGCAGCGTCTTCCTTTCTCCTTTCCCCCGCTCCTCCTCCTTTTCTCCATCAGCAGCAACCAGACAGCCATCCAGCTTGCCAGCACCAGTGGGAGGTTGGCAACTGCTCCGTTCCAGCTCTTAAATCAGAGAAGCTGTGTTTAGATCCCCCCTGTAGAGTCCATACGAGCACCGCTGCGCTCCACTCTTACAGAAATGAAAGAAGGATGTGCCGAGTGCTCGATGCAGTTATTCTCAGCCCTGTTAGTCCATTTAGAGCTTGATTTGAATCTTTCTGCTTTGGCAGATTAACTGAATTCCCCTGTCCATGAGCTAAAATGATAAAAAAAAATCAACAAATTTGTTCAGAAGTTCTAATGTACTTCAAGGAAAAATCAAAAGATGGGAGTGGAAAATGATGTAAAACAGTCTGATTCAGAGAGAATGCAACTTTCAGCTGCTTTAGATGATGTTGAAATGGTCTTATTGGAGTAAAGTAACACCCCAGGCTATATTCTTGAGAGGAACAACAAATCCTGAGAGAGAAACAGAAGATAATGCAGCGAAGTTTAAGAGCTCTATAAAAGAGTGCATTTGGTCTGAGAGACGCTCCCTTTCACTCACTATCTGTATTTTAGGGCTTCCCTCAGGTGCTTTTTATCCAGGCACGTGTTTTTCTGCTCTCTACCTGGTGCACATGTTCACCTGGCTTTCAGAAAGTGCTCTAACGATGGCAAGAAACTTTTACACAAAGCTCCTCTCCAAGGAGGGAGAGATGCCACATCCCCACGTCCTCTGACATAAAGAGAGTTTCCATGCAAGCTGCCAGGAAGCTGTTTATTTTGGCATTTAGCATATTTAACTTTAGCAACCAGAAATGTGTAGGAGTGTGCATTAGTTTATATGTATGTGTGTGTGGGGGGGGGAGTGGGTGTGTGTGTTTGTGTGCATTAAGGGAGTTTTAATCCTTTGAAAATGGCACAGAGACCTCCCACACTGCTCAATCCCACATCCTAAAAACAGATGGAAAATCTCTAAAGCCATGGAGAGTTGAACTCTGCGGAAGCGGACGATACTATCGAATAAAGGATTTATGTACGCTAACAGGAAGACTAAGTCAGTGATGTAGATTATCTTGTCTCAAAAGCGCTTGTAAAGGGTTGTGATATAGTGTTTTTATTAGTCAACAGTCTATAGTCAGCTGGTGGACTGGCAACAAAACGTTGGGTATTCATGGATCGTTGCACCTGCCTGTGTGGTCAAATCACACAGAAGAGCTACTGTAGAACAAACGACTGAGAACCTCAGTGCTGCTGTGCCTGAAAGGAACACGGAGCACAAAGCAGCTGCAGATGAGTTTGGGGCTGCATAGCTGCAGACAAGTCAGAGTGTCCATGGTGACCCACTTCCTCTGCAAAAAACACCCATCATGAGCATTAAAACTGGACTGCAGGAGCAAAGGAAGAAAGTAACCGATGAATCAACCAAAACTGTTGCCTAAACACGAGGATCTCGCGTTTATTTTTCTGATATTTCCCAGCATCTCTCCTTCATTCAGTATAATCATGATACAATCATGTGGGAGTAAAACTGGCCCAACAGGACCGCCGCCGCGCTGCAACTGACTCGGAAATGCAAATCCTTTGGAGGACAAAGGGCAAGTCAGCGCTGAGCACACTTCCTTTATAGTCCATCTTTTCACTTCACCTGTGGCGTCTCTTCACATCAACACAATGGCAGTCCATTTGATCTGACTGCACCATGATTCTCTGAAGAACCCCCCCCCCCACCCAAAACACAGGAACTTCCTTTGTCGACGTAAGATAAGAGAACAGTTGAACAATGATTCTCATTCATCCAAACCAAACTGCAACTGCAAGATTACATATCACACATGTACAGCATGAGAACACATCTGCAGTAACATGCACAGCTGATCCAGACAACAGGTCCTTCACGCTCTCCTGTTAGCTGACAGACAAACATCACCTGAAATATTCAAAATACATCAACGTGCACAAACTGCCCGTGAGGTCCTGTCAGCATGAGTCTGAAGCAGGAACATGTTTCTCTGTAGAAATATTCTTATCACCCTCTGGGTCTAAAAAAAAATATTAGATAGATACGGCTCTCATGTCAGGAGGAACGAAACCACTCTTATAAAATATTCTTCTAAAGATTCACATGCAAAAACTGAATCCAGAAGACTGAGTTTAAAGATATGAGGATATTTAGGCGTGTAACTGATTATAAATAGACTTTAATTCAATAAGATACAGAAAATATTTAAAATGCATTATGGGAAAAAACCCTGTTCATTTGTGTCAACACAAAACAGAGTCGTTCTGGTTAAAATGGGTGTTTGATTAAAAGAACATTTAGGATTTCTTGATTAAAATTAAGATGTTTTTATGACTTTCCACAAAAGTCTTTATTTCTCTTTTCTTTAGGTTTTTACATGATATGGGCTAAATCACATTAGGTTATGTAAATAATTATCATTCAGTTAAGAAGGATCTATTTGAAATGTTTACAGGATTTTCTTTTCTTCCATCAACAATAAAACAGATGCTTCTTCATTCTGACACCAGAACAAAGAAGAAACCCAAAAGGCCTCAACCAAATTTAAACAGCCGACACTTCAAGACCTAAAACCAAAAAGAAAACAACTGCTGACAGAGAGTCTATCAAACTAAAATTTGTCTGTGTTTTATGATGTTTGTCTGCATGTCTGGCTCTAAGGAGAGTCTATTTGTTCCACTTTGTGGGCAGAGCAGCCGAGACTCGGGACTTCCTGCAAACAGGATTACATAAAACGCCTCCGAGCTGCGAGGCGGTGGAGCGGAGGTACATCATCGGAGACACTGGATGAGATGGGAAGAGACAGGAAGGGATGAAACGGGTAGAGCAGTGGGAAGAGCGAGACAGAAACAAAGACAGTGGAGGGGAAGCAGCCTGGAAAAACAACTGTTGAGAGGAGACAGAGAAAAGCCACTAATGACAGCAGACAATAAAAAACGTGGCCGCTGCAGCGGCGTCTGCCCTGCCAGGATGACAATGAGGCAGGAACCTGCGGCCTCACTGTTAGCGAGGTTTACAGTGGGATCGAACAGCCAGAACCACAGCGCCTGAAAATAGAGCTTTGTCTGTGAGCAGGCTGTTATTAGGTCGTCTAACCACGGGGTCAATAACACCCTGATTGCACCTCTAACACGCTGAGAAGTGATGCGTCAACTCGCTGTTGGTGGTCCGGATTACTCCGATAATAAAAAAATCCACTACCAGGCAGAATCTCGTTAACCCAAACAACAATTTAAAAATCTTACAAATCAATAAATTTAGACACAAAGTCATAATTTACAGATATTTTTTTTTATTATCACTAATTCTCTCTAAGGCAGCAGTTTGTGCTCACAAATCTCTAACATGGTGCAGTGAATAAATCACAACAGTACAAAAATCAGTTGCTACAATTTCAGAGAATCAAAGTTTACAGGCAAAAACAAAAGCATCAGAATCATTTACCACCTTCAAGTAGCTACTATCCAAAGTGACTAGTGTAAAATTGGCAGAAGAAATGTTTGTGATTATTTACATATAACAGGTCCAGCATGTGTGTGAAGAGAAAAGCGTTTCTGTTACACACACATAAATACACATGCAGACGCGGTGATGTGAATGACGGGATTCTGAATTATTAAATTGGTTCGTGAAGCATTTCAGTGCAGCGATGCAACATTTAAGACCTCACTGGATGAAAACCCGCCGGCAGCCTCCACCTTGCTGCTGAGGTTTAAGAAAAGTCTGGAGCAAAACTAAAGTGCTCTTCCAAGAGTTTTCCCATCATGTCATCCTTCAGGGCAAAAAACATTAAAACTACTTCAAAGAAGGAAAACGTACCCAAGAAATTATTTGACCCGGGACAATTAAGTGTGACAAGACAATCCTATTTCAGCTTTTAGCTCTCAGACACAAGACACAAGTCAGGAACTGAAGATCTGCTGGCGTGTGATTAAAACAAGTCGTAATAATTAACCGTCTGTTTTCCAGGCCCCCGGGAGGCTGGATCATTTTTCAAACAGGATTCTATTCATGAGTATACAGACACGCACATGCACACAGTCCATCGACGCTAATCTTCTACAGTTATAGAAGACTTTGATCATTTACAATTCACAGGCTGAATTCTTTCACATCCTCTTGATTTACAGTCAAGTTTCCAAAAAAAAACCAAAACAAAACAGCTCTGAAACAGGATGTGAGCTGGACTCCAGTCAGCTGTGACAACCAGCGCCGTGTCCTTCATCCTTCATGCCGAGTGTTTTTGGTTAAATCCACAAAAAACAAAACAAAAAAACAATTAGGATTTTACTGTTGCATGTTCTTGGTGAAACATCACTAAGGAAACGTACCAGAGAATCGACTTCAGTGCAACAAACAAGTTAAAAGACTCCAAATATCCACCTTCAATCTGAGTTTGTTTACAGCAACAAAACAATCTGGTTTCATCAGCTGACCAGAGTCTCTAAAGTCTTCTACACACACACACGGGTTTGTGTACTTCACTTGTTTACAAATCCACAGACACATCTGCTCGATTTTCACATCTGGATTCATGTTAAATCTTTAAAAAACAGTGGGCGACTAATGCCAAACGGATCACATACAGTATGTACAACAATATACAGGATATTAAAAAACTACATGAACGAACAATCAGTGGAAAAAACTCCCAGTTTCACTTTGAAAATGATGCAGGACCTTTTTTTGAAACGTAACTAATCAATAAACAGCGTGAGATGGAAGGACCTCGGCTTGTTTACAGATAAACTAGGCAGCAGAAATGTACCGTATCAATACGATGAAGGACACGACTGGGTTCGGCTGCAGATCTACAATTAATGCTCTGGTATTTTGTTTAAGTACACTAAGTAGTATTAAGTACCGAAGGAGCTGAGAGGAGAGAAAATAATGATGTGCTGAAGGTTTTTGTTGGGTCGGCAGGATGTTCTGGTGCCAAATTTAGGAAGTTTCTTGAGTGTCAAACCTTTTTAAATTTAGGAATAAACTTTAAACACTTCAATTCACTTTAATTCTAGTACATAGTGAAATAAGATTATTGTTTATTTAGTATTTTTCCTTTTTCAGACAGAAATTATTCAAACTGAATTTTGGAGTCTTTCGTATATTGTTTGGTGGAATACATCGTCCTTACAGTGATTTTCAGTATTATTAGAGTTATTACAGTCTTTTTTTCACTGAATGTGAGTCGACAGTTTGAGTTTTATCTGATAAACGAGAATAAAATTACGCTTCACAATCTTGACAGCTGTACAATCACATTTTCCCCATAAAAAGTTCCTTCATAAGTTTAAAAATGAGTTGTTTTTTTTACACGGTGCAAATAAAACTTCAAGCAGAGGTTGTTTACGTCTGCTGAAGGATTTCATGCAGACGTGCAGTAAAAAGCAGGACTCCTCTTCTTCACTTCTTTCAGTCACGTCCTCTTCAGCTCTTTGGATGAATAAAAACTTTAATTTCCATCACAAATAAAAATATGCTACAGGACACCTTCGTTTTCCTCCAAGTTTCCATCCCATAATTGAACGTTTAGATAAAAAACTATTAAAAATTAAATTAAATATTTTAGGCAGTTTAGATACGAATGACACAAAGCAGATAAAAAATAAAAGTTGGGAAATTGTCTGTTTGAGTCACTGCAGCCGTGCACGCTGTAATAAACTGCTGCAGATTGGTGCACAGACTTTAAATCTGCTCCGGGATCAATAACCGCTCCTTCTTGTTGTTTTCTTTTTAAATTGGTGCTTCTTCATTAAAAAAATATGACGTCCTCCTTATTCGGGTCTTCTGCAGAAACAGCGTAGGGAGGCAGTTTGCTGGGGCCGTGAATGTTGGCCTGTGCGTTTGGATTGAGGCTTATTGGCTGCACGTGGGGCTGGAAGTGGAGCGGATCTGTGCCCTGAGAGTGGGGGGGCATGGCGGGCTTCGGCACATTAGGAGGGTGGGAGGAGATGATGGAGGAGGTGAGCTGGGTGTCAGGTCCAGCGCTGTCTGGAGGACTCAGCTGATCTGTCAGACACAGAAAAAGAAAAGCCATTAGAGAATAAAAGATCACTCAAGTAATGACAAAGAGCAAATTAGTTGATAGTGGCTGCTCAGCTCTGTCGGAACAAACTACCATCAATCACATCAAATCTCACCCACGGCTTTTCTGTTAGAGAACAGGATTAAAACGTCTGTGTCAGCAGTACAACCGGACATTATTCAAAGAGAGCTGTGAAACTGATAGGTGTTTACACAGGGCGAGGCCAGCTTTACACAGAGGAACATCGAGGGGCGGGGTCAGCTTTGCACAGGTGAAGACTGCAAACAAGTGTTTGTGTCTCTGAGAACGAACATTAAAAAAAATAGAACCAGGAAAAAGACAAGAGGAGATTGTGTTTGTCCAGATCAGGCGGTGCGCAGAGTCATACCTGTGTGGTGATGCAGGGAGTGGGACTGAGGAGCAGCAGAGGGAGGGGGCTGCTGGTGGGGGCTGATGGAGCGCTTGGCCTTCAGGACATTGTCCTCTCTGGAGGATAGTTTCAGAGGGAGCATCTGCTTCATATCCACTGATGCTGAAGGGAGGCGGTTAGAAGGAGAGAGGACAGACACAAAGAGTGGAATAACAGGAATATTAGATTAGAGCAGTACAGCAGGTCACCAGCTGATAAACCAGAGATTTAAACTAATTTAGGCAGCTAATGAAAGTAATCCAGTCAGATTGTGTCAGATAAAGAGCAGTAAGCACAAAAAGGTTTTACAGCATGAATTTAAATACCCTACAAGATTAGAGGGAATGCTGTTGACATATTTTCTGCTCTAGTTGGAGTTTTAACTGTTAATCTCCATATGCATCAGTTCCACCTGAGAAAACTGCTTAAAGGAAGCAAAATCACACAACCGATCTCAGTTTGACCCATAACAAGCACAGACAAGCTCAAAGGAATCTCACAACATACTTTTACACATATTTGGTAACTTTTCAAAAAGCAACTCAAAACTTGTTTGCTCCTTTGATATACAGCCGTGTTTCCCAGAGGCTGACAGGTTTGACAGAGTCATCGTTGCCAAACCTCCCGCAAACAAATATTTGCCTTTTTTTCACCTTCTAAAAGTCTTTTACTTTGGTTTCACACTAAGACTTGTTCTGAGTGGATTTCTGAAGATCTGATGTTCTCTGAGCCTCACCAGTGCTGTCTGTGCGATGTGATGATTTGATGCCCTTCCCGCCTTTTCCTTTGCTGCTGTTGATCGCTGCCAGTTTGGTGGGGATCTGCTGCTGCACCCCGACCACTTTGTGCTGCTGGTTGGTGGTGCTGATGAGATGGAGGGGCACTTCTGTCTTCAGAGGCAGAGTGGAGGAACCCGTCTCCCTCCGTAGGCTCACGTCAGGACGCTCGGGATAGTCGGCAGGCGCCACAGACAGGCTGCCCCGCACTATGGGCTTATGGGACAATGGCAAGTCGGACACACCGGTTGAGAGGAGTTCCCCGTTCAGACTGCCGGAGAGGGGAGCCACCTTGAGGAGAGAAAAAACTACCTGTTTATTTGCTGAGACATGATGAAAGAGTTTAATCTTTAAATTAGAATTTAAAGCTCCACAGTGTACGATCAGTATCTGCATCTGTGGTCTGACTCATAACAAGCTTCTACATGGATTGTTGTTTCAAAATCTATCAGCTGAGAGATTAAATTATGGGATTATAGAAGGAATAAGACAGTGAAATTATTTCTGTGTATCAAGCAGGCCCAAATGTAGTTTAAAGACAGAAAACAGCATGTAGAGGGAAAACTGGTTTGGTTTTATGAAGAGTTTGAAGTCAAAAAGTTTATTTTGATAGAAACTGTCCAATTGTTTTTGTCTTTAACAAAAATAAAGGAATTAAACAATTTAGTATTAACACAAACATTATGAAACACAATCTGAAAGTCTATAAAATGTTTTAAAGAGTCCCTTCCATTAAAAATGGTTTTTCTGAGGTTTCTGTTGAATATTTTAGCTCCACAGGTGTTCTTAGCTTCATAGTGGGTGAAAACAGGTCAACAACTTCTCTTTCAGTTTTAATCTCTCAAACTACGCAGGTGGCGATAACACCCGAGTTCGAACGGCCTGTATCTGTTTCATCACAACTCCTTTGTTCGTTAGTATTCATCAGCTCCCGCAGTTGAAACCAGCATGCTGCTGGCTAAAAGCTGTAGCATAAGACGTAGCAAACAGGAAGACTACGTGTCCTGTTACCATGTGCAGCGAGGCAGGAAACAGTATGCCTTGCTATCATAGGCTAGTTTGTTAGCCAATCAGAGTCCAGCAAATTTGAATAATGAATATTAATAGGTTACAGCCCGAATCCAGCTGAATCTTGACGCAGATAGATTGAAAGGTCTGTTAATAAGTGTTTCCTGACGTTTTTTTAGATATAAAATGTTTCATATTACTGGTTAATACTTCAGACATAACCACAAAGTCATGACATTTCTGTGAAATGGCCTCTTTAAACATTTTATAAATAAAATAACATTGGAATGAAAACTGTCGTCATAAAAAGTCTTCAAAAGTCAAACAGACGACGCTGAAGTTTAAATATACACACTGATAACATTCTGTAAAATGTGTAACTTTATTCTGCAAGATGCTACAAAACAAAAAGACTCAAATCTCAACACTGTGACACTCTTGTAACTGGAAGTATTTTATCTTTATGACAAGAATGTTGATGAAAAGTGCAGCTATTAAGTTTAAACCAGCTCTTTGTAACGTGTCTCTAACTCGAGTGGGCTGCTAGTCAGTATCTGCTTCATCTGGTACGCAGCTCACATTTATGATGATTGACGAGGATCTTATGTGTTTTCTCTCGCTGTAACCACAAAGCAAAACTGATGACTTCACCTCTTCAGTTGGAAAACTATCCCACCTTCCTCCATCATTTCCTGTCTTTAAACACTCGCTCGTCTCAAGACACAGATGTTCATTTGTTCCTGGAACAAGGTGATTGGTTTTAATGACATCAAACAAACGGGTATCCAGGTTACTAAAGCGTGGAGAAGCTGTGAAGCACAAACAGCCCTGACTGACAGCACAGAAACAATCAGCTGACTGCCTTCCAGGGGGTTTTGGTAATAACAGGTCTGAAGGAGCTAATTACACAGCCAGGTTCCCCTCACCCTGCCTGGATACAACCACTTGGGGATCGTTTCAAAAATATGTGAAAAACATGAGTTGAGGTTTACTTCTTGTTACGTTGGTGTCGTTGTTTACCTTTGACTGAATGCGGATGAACAAAGTGGATGAACATCTCCTTTGTGGTGAGGTGAAAAGTAAATATTGACATTTTTAGAGAGGTATAGCTGTAGTTTATGTTTTTGTCTCATTTTGGCCTCTTTCTGATGAAACTGATCCTCTCAGCTGAAACGACCTTCAACCAATCATCTCTGAGGGTTAAACATCCACAATCCTGCACTCTGCAGGGGATGAGATCGACGCTCCTTATCCCTGTCCAAAATCTCCCTTGAACAGGATCGTACGTAACGCAGGTACAAATCAAACCCTGGAGTTCGAAACGCCTTTTCATGGCTCATGTGCAGCTCTCATCTGAGCTGAATAAATAAGATTAGCAGACATGGACGACTGAACAAGACTAATCTTAAAATCAACTTGAGTCCAAGTGATCAGACAGTTTAGAAATGACGGGATTACTCTGAGCAAATTCTGTTCTGCACAATTAGAAACAATTATGCATGTTTGAGCAACTATTACAACGTTTTTCACCTGATATCAAACTGTGTCCATGTGTCTACTACAGGTTATATTCTAGACCTGCTCATTCACTAGGGATTTAATTTTACTGTCATTTAAAACACGACCTGTAGCCATGAGTTTAATAAGTTCTCCTTCACGAGACTCTTATGCAATCTGACGTCCCCGTTCTGGGTCAAAGCCAACAAAACCCTTGATCAGATGAGTTAACAGATGAAAGAAACTTTCTTCTGAATTCCAGACAGGCTCCAACTAGTGCAGTCATTACTTAAACACTCACATATGTTGAGAAACACACACACACACACACACTCAAAACAAGGTCTAATTATAGCTCTGTAGGTTTGCTGATGAGGCTTAATTTTGGGCGGTGGTGATTTAATGTCAACTGATATCAGGTTGGCTCAGAGCCTGGAACAGACTCAAGTTAATGAAAAGACTGTTTGATGCAAAAGGAGAACAAACCACTTCTAAAACCTCCAAAACCACAGCCGAGAAAGTCCCTCTGCAAAGCACAGCGTATAGCACTGCAGCTAACACACACACTGCTTTAAAACAAATATTACAGGCTAGATACTGAGGGGTGAGGGGTTGGATGTAATCTTGCAGTTTATTATCGTGATGCATCATTTGAGTTGCTGTTTCGGAAAAAGCCTGTGAAGACAGAAGTGCAGTAACAAGAAATGTTTTGTAATTCCATTGGGTGTGAGTGTGTTTTTCCATGAAAAGATGTGAATTATTTCCTTTATTTCAGCATCCTGTTGCCATTAAGGATCATAAGATAAAGACAGCAGATTACGTCTGTATATTAGGAAGATTTACAGATTTGTATCGAGTCATTGTTGCGTACATGAATGATGCGTTTGAATCGGCAGAGCAGCAGTGTGCCAATGAAGTTTTGGGATTCAATTCATCAGTTTATTATGTCATTGTATCAATAAAATTAGATCATTTAACAATTAGATGAAAATTCTGCAGTTTTGTCAGACTTTCATTTCAAAATATAGCAGAAAAGTTGAAAAATTTAACTGTTTTGTATAAACAGTTTACTTCCTGTTGACTATTTAGTGCAACCTGTTGTTTATCTTTATTAGTGACGCCTATTGTTGAACAGGAGAACTGCAGTTTTAGGATTTAGCATCAGAAAAAAGAACCTTGATTTACATAAAAAACACTTATATAGCTCACTGCTGTTAACACGTCGGCTGTCCGGCTGTTTTTTTTAATTATTTCTCCAGACAAAATGTTTTAAAACTCACATGTTTGTGAGCAGATATTTTATGACTTCAGTAACTGGACAGAATCGTCTCTGCTCTGTCAGATTGTTTTACTTTGACTCAATGTAGTGAATCAAACTCAGACTGACTCACAGCATAACGTGATAAAGAGCTGAATCCTATCAGATTTTGCTGCTCATGTATCTTGAACGTATCTTTAACTACTGCTTTTATGGGGATAACATTTAAATAACTGATCATGTTCAGTTACGTGGGATGAACGATACTGTTAAAAACACAGAAAAGAACTGACGGCGTTACTGGAAACAACTGAGACGACGTGCTGCTGCATGTATCAGCGGTAAACAACTCGGTGGTCATCACAAACTCCAGACAATGACTCACATGTTCTTATTTGTGGGAGCAACATTTAAAGTAAACATGTCATTAAATGTGTTTTACTTACAGCACTGGTCACAGAATCATGTGACAGGCAGGAAGTGAAGCTGTTGTTAATATTAATGTTACTTTATCAGTTTAGAATCTTTTTGTTTGATAAAGATAAAAAGCTGAGACCTAATCAGTCTCACTTCTCCGCGGCTGTCAGAGTGCAATCAGCCTAGCAGTGACTGGGTGATACGAGTCTCTGACTAAACACAAGGCTTTTATTAGGCAACTCTAGTGTGACTCCTTGACAGACCTGTTAGCACTGGGCATGAAATTACAGTCAGTGGATCCCTCTCAAAACTCCTCTCCCATGAAACCGACAAACAATGACCTACATTGTTCTGCAAGGACGGAGAGTCGGATACAAGGAGGGAAATATGGAAGTAGAATGAGCCAAAGCAAAGTGTCGACAGACTGATCTCTGACAAGGTGAATTCCCAGGTTAAGTGCTTTGGTAATTATAGTATACATGCGTATAAGCGTGCATCGAAAAAACGGATATAAAAAAAATAATCAGGAAATCAAGTTGTATCATTTTTAAACAAGATATTTATATATTCTTGTGGAATATTTGGACACTCACCAACCAGCAATAATTCTGCCTCTCACAGACCTGTTACTACTCCACTCGTTATCTCTATTAATGGCACCTGTTTGAACTGGTAATCTGTATAAAAGACACCTGTCCACACCCACAAACTGTCAGACTGCAGCCTCTCCACCATGACCAAGACCAGAGAACACTCTTAAGGACACAACCTTGACGGTTTTTATTTCTACTGTGATTCATCTCCTTGCCATAACTGTGTTTATTACGGAGGCTTCTCACCTCAATAGTCTTCCTCTTGGTCTTTTTCAGGCTTTCCAGGCGTCCCTTTTCTTTTTCCACGGCTCTGGTGGACTCTCTCAGTCTCTCCAAGTCCTGCTGATATGTTTCTCTCTGCCTGTCCAGCTCTTCCTTCTCCTTCTCCAGCTGCTCCTGTATTAAAAAAAAAAAAAAATCACAATCCAGCAGTTTAGTTTTTACATCTTATAGGCAGATAAACTATAAATAGAAAATGACTCAAATAACTTTGCACCAAAGTTTTATTAAATTTGACCCTCTGAGCCCAAATTCACCTCAAGCCGCTTGCACTCCTCCTCTCTCTGTCGTAGCCTGGCCTCGGTAGCCTCGACCTGCTGGCGGTGCCTCTCCCTCTCCTTCTCCCAGCGCTGCTGTTCCTGTCTGTGCTGAGACTGCAGTTTGTGCAAGGTGGCCAGTTCTTCTCTCTGCAGAGCCAGAGTTCGCTGTTTCTCCTGCTCCAGGAGCACGTTTCCTCTGTGACGGCCGGGCAGGGACACTCTGTCTGTTAACGAGGCGCGCTGCAGCTCAATCTGACTGTCCTGCTGCGAAACGATGGCCTGAAGACGGAGAAAAGAGACGTAACAAAACTGTTTCTAGTTCTATCAAGCTGTTAATTACAATCAATCACAAATCATCCACATCGTTATTTAACTTTGAAACTTAACTTTCTTTATTAAAATGTACAATTACTTCAATGAACAGGAAGTTTGATCAAGAGTATTTAACATTCAGTGACACTACATAAAAAAAAACAGGAAACACTTTAAGTGTTAGGGTGTAACAAGTATCCAACTAAACTGATTAGTTATTGCAAGTATTGCAGAACAGAAATTCGATTTGCCTTTAAATTTAGGAGCAAATTTGATTTTGCTTTTTGATTTGTTCATGTAAATTAAAGTAGGGATGTAGTTACCTGCAGACTATAAAGCCTCTGAGAGAGCATCAGCACTCGGTCAAAGAACTACATGGAGCAAAAAGAAACAAAGTTATTACATGTAAAAAGAACATTTTACTGAATATATATGATTAACTAGACATGCTTTGCATTCAGGAATTTAAAAACAAGGTGGTTAAAAAGTAAATATCAAAAGAAAACCGACATTTCAGGTCTGAAGTTCATTTAAACATTTTCCACCAATCCTTGATTTCGTTTGCTAATTTAATTTCTTAATTGATTCATCATTCTGTGCACGTTTGAACTTATAATCCTATTAATATTAAAGTGGGTTATAAAGCAGAGCTACATTTGAAGGTGTGCAAAATGTAGCTGAGTTTATAGTAAATTATACCTTTCAATAAAATAAATGCTGAAATTAAAAATGACTTTTTGGTTTTAAAATGTAACTTTTAAAAGATATTTGTTTATCCATGTGACTCCCTCATCCTCCAGTCAGGCCTACAGGTAAACGACCTTAAGTTGTAATATGTAGGGCAAAGTTTAAACACACCTATCCTTCTTTTAGAACAAGTGGGTGTGTCCAAACTTTTGTGCAAAAGAAATGACCATCCTTCATGCTGGTCACAGCAGCAGCGATTTGACTCAACATGACTCCTCTCAATATTATTTAATGTTTAAAACCACAAAACCAGAGCAGAAAACATTCAGTTCTTCTGTTTCATGTGGTGAAATACTTCAGAATGTGATTACTGTTTCCTTTACAGCTGTAAAAACAGAATAATGTGCAGAATCAATAAGAACTTGTTCATAGTACTGTATCTCAGAAACACAGTGTAACTGGCTGTGACTCACACAGAGCTCAGCCATCAACGGGTTATTATATATAGCCAGTGGGATTATTCTCAAGGACCAGGATTCAGTGGAATTAACTTAATGTTCTGAGTACAACATTTATCAAGGCTCTATCTATTTTCAAACAAATGAAGTGATCCGTGTAAACAGCGTTCCAGTAAACATGAGGATGTGGAAACTTTCCAGATGACTTGGGTCTGCTTTTGACCATTTACAGGAAATAACAGTGTGACTCATCCCCCAGGTATCTGACATGTGTTTGTGTGTTTGTGTCTGCAGAGCCCCTACCGTCTGCTTCAGACTGCGGTTGCCACAGAGGTCTTTGAGCTGAGGGTCAGAGCTGGCTCTTTGGCTTCGGTCTCTGTTTCTGGACTCGCCAGAAAAGCTTTTCTTCACGCTGCCATCTGGCACAGACACAAATAGATGTAGATGCACCAAAATAAAAAGATATAAACAAATTAAACATGCTCACTGGAAAAAACTGATTCACACGTTCAAACATGAAGATACGGAGTGTAAATCTGGGGGCTTCCTTCATTTAGTTTGTTTCTTTATGGAAAACTCAGACAATAAACGTGATTGAGAGATTGTAATAACGGATCTTTTATGATTATTAAGCAGCAAAAGCCACAAAACAGATGAAAATGCATTAGATGGTTGATTTCCTCTGGGTATTTAAAGACTCACTCTTACTGAGGATGGTGGGGCTGCTGTCATAACCCCCAAAAGTATCTGCTCGTCTGGGTGGGACCCCAGAACCCCCGCCTTCCTCCATCTGAGTGAGCTGAGCATCCTCGCTAACTCCAGACTGTAACAGGTTCTGTAGGTTCTCCACTAAGATTTAAAAGAACAAGAAAAACCCAGTAAACTCAATGATAACTGAACACAAACTACAGGGCTGCTGAAACAAACACAGGAGAATAAATCTGTGTTTAACAGTCACATAATGCAACTGTGAATTGTGCAGATGTACATTGTTACACTGCTTCTCTCTACCTTCAGTGATGGCTCCTTTGAGCAAGGTTTCCCCCTGCTGGAGGTCTGAAGCATCTCCTCGAAGCAGTAGTCTAGAACGTGATGCAACGTCCTCCAGACCTGTCGCAGACTCCGCCATCTCCGCAAAAAGCTGCAGTTTCTCAGTAAGAGCCTGCACTATCACAGCATCCTTCTGGCACAGCCGCTCTATAAAAAAATAACACAGATTCCATGTTTTGTTAAACTAAAAAAATTTTAAAATCAATTCAGCAACCAAGAAGGCAAAATGTCTGCATGTCCAAACCACTTTGATTTTCTGTTCAACATTTGACTCTTTTCGCCCTCTAGTGGTCAATCATGTCATTTTTTAAGGGATTTAATGTCAAAACATGTTCTGGTGTTACCTTGAAATTCTTTTAGCCTAGAAGCTCGTGCCTCTTCTTCTTCGCTGAACAGTCTCTCTTCTGAATGAGGGCAGCTATGAAGGTGGTTGAGATGAAAGCACAAAAAGGTTAACTGATTTATGTGCATCTGTATGTTTTCTTTCATTTATCTCAGTGTTTTTATTACACCAATTAAACTCTCTACAGCATGCAAACTATACACAGTGTTAAACTAGTTCAGTGATTCTAAGTGAGCCTGAGCGAAGATCTAAGCCCCCTAACAACTTGTGTAGATACAGTTACCTCTCAACAGCCTGTCGGATGTTCGTCATCCAAGTGTTTCGCTCCTCTTTAGAGGTGGTGTGAATCTCATACATCTCTGGCTCGTTGGAGGAGGCGCAGATGAGAAACATGGCTTTCTCCTCGTGAGCCACCTCTCTGACTATCAGTTTTTGGAGAGATATTACCGATGGCTTGTTATCCTGGGAGGATTAAAAAATAAAAAAAAGAGGGCAAAAAATGATTAAAAAGGAAAAAATAATACTAAATGGTGCCATGCTGACAAAGAAATAAAAAAAATCACCCACCACTGTTGCAAATACATATCTCTGATCCTTCTCTTGAAGTAGAAGCAACACATCTGTCAGCAGAACCGCAAGAATATCTGGAAGGATAAACAGAAATGACTCAGACTGACAGCGGATGGTGGACAAAATAAATAATTCATTACTTTAGTTAGAAATAAAACCAGAGTGAGACATTCATTTGATTTGCTGTAACAAACCTTTGAGTCTTCCAGAGGCAGCCTTCCAGCTGACTGTGCCCTCGTGAAGCAGCTGTCTCCGCCCCAGTGCTACGTCCTCCCTGCGAAATACTCGGCCATCTTTGAATTTTCCCAGGGACTTCGGCTCCATCTTGTTGTGGACGTCTTGGAGACGAGAGTTCTTCTCGTAGATATTGACCAGCGTGTCCACCTGCATGATTGTGTCTTTTATCAGACTCAGTGCCCGAGTCAGCTCCTCATGCTCTTCTGTACCAACTAAAGACAGAAAATACGTTACTCTAACATCACATTTAGACATTTTAGAGACAGTTATTGGAATTTATTACAGAGAAATACCTTCAGTGTGGTGGATAATACGTTCTACTAGAACCGGGTACTTTGTAATACGCTGTGTCACCAACAAAATACACTCAGGTACTCCTAACCTCCTCACGATGGAAAGGTTGTTGATTTTCTGAAAGAAAAAAAGAGCTTCACGTCTATTAAAATACAAAACACCAAAGATTAGAGAATTAGAAAAATGTACATACCCTGATGAGGTTCTGAAACCTTCTGTTGTTCTGTAGCTGATCTTTGTAGTAGCTGACGGCTTCAGTGTGGTGACTGCAGAAATCTCCGTAACAGTCCTTCATCTTCTCTCCTATTTCACCCGAGAACTACAAAGACAAGAAAACTGATTAAGTTGTTCATATTCTGGTTTAGATCACACTGAAACACAGAGATCATGTTTAAAAAATACAGCAGGTGATGTTGTTCATGTTGTAATAAGATAAACAGTAGCGGACTGATGTTCCCCTCCTCCCTACCTGTGTGATTAGGATGTCTGCCACCGTGTTGATAGTGTAGTTCCTGTCACTAGGTGGAATGAGGTTTCCTCGCCGCTGCTCTCTGAGACGCGACAGGAACTGTGTGTGAAGTTCCAGCAGGTTTTCCAAACGCGGGAACAGACAGTCTATTTTCCCAGAGTCCATCTGTAGGTTCTCCTTCAACTCACGGACGTACACTCGCAGCATTATCTTCAGTGTTCGCACGTGGTGCATCTCTGTCTGCATCAACTCTATAAAACATACAGATGTTTTGTAAAGCAGATTAAACTTATGGATCCTTGAACAGCTGCTCGTGTAAATCAAGGAAACAGTTGTTTTGGAGAAGAAGCAAATATCTTTAAACTGTCAGTTCAGTTCATTAAACAGCCTGAAAACGGAACAGAGCACTAAACATGTCAATAGGTCCATATCAGACCAAAACTTATATCTGTAAAACCAAAGACTTTTGGACCTTCAACAGGATGAATGAGAAATCCTGCTCACCGTAGATCACATCCTGCCTTTTCACTGTTTCCTTTGAGTGCTTCTTCAGATACTGCGGGTCAACCGCTAGACTCCATGAGTCTGCCTCCAAGTCCTGAGCATCTGATTCAAGGTCAGCCCGCACTGCTGCGTAGTGGGCATCTAAAAAGAGAAGTGCAGATGATAACTAGAACCAGAAGACCAGCTATGATACCGTCTAAGGTAAATCTAAAACATGAATGTTTAAGGGGAGTTCCCTGCTGATGTCATGTCTGTCTGAGTTCTGTCAGCTTAAAATGACATGAACATGGTGACATCACTACAACATGAAAAAGTAACTTAATCCTGACAAGCTGTGATTTTTAACACTTATTCCATGATTGTGAAACATCCTGCTATGTGACAAGCCTGAAGAAGTGTGTCAATCAAGACAGGAAAAAGCACAACATGCAGCAGCTCTAACAATGAACTCTAGGCCGTGGTGGTAACAACGAAACTCTAGTCTTAGGTTAGTCTCTCTCTCTCTCACTCCCACACACTTCATTTTAATGAGGCAGCCTGAAACTGTGGCTCAGCAGAACACCCTACACACACTCTCCTCTCTGGTTTGATGAAAACTCCCTCAAGGCAAACAACTAAAAGTTCAAAGACTCTAAAGTCAGGCATGTTATTAAAATCTGCATTTTCACCAACAAATTTTCCAAAAATTGCAGAAACAATAAACTGCAACTATCAGAAAGTTGTCTCACCTTCCACGATGATGGACTCAGCAATCGAAGGAGCGAGAGAAATGGCGTCTTCATTGCAGCGTTTGGAGCGGAGAACATCGGTTTCATCCATCTCCCCGGGGAGGGATCTGAGGGAAGACAACCACAGGTTGCTCAAAGTGATACGACTTAATCCCACAACCTGCCGGAGGCACACACATCCCACTGGAACTAACACTGGGATTAAATCCAGAGAAGAGCAGAGTCACAAAAACAAAGAACCAGAGGAGGCAAGAGGAGACGATAACCACTTTTTAGTCTCTCCATCTTTGATTCTCTCTGAAGTTCCAGTTTGGCTACACTTACTTTTTACACAAAGCTGATGAAAGGTAGCACTTAGAGAACACAATGTAAAAAGATGTTTAAAAATCTTTCCTTCACCTCTGCTGTAAATACACAACAATGTGGTAGAGATGAGGTAATATTTGAGCTTAAAGGTCTGGAATATACAAATATTTAATATATACATCCAGATCTGAAAACATCTACAGGTCTATAATAGTTAAATGTAAAAACAGTGAGAATCATGCAGAAATCTGGAAATGATAGAAATGTGTTCTTTTATTTTGGTGGTACCTACCCTGAGCTGCTGTTATGACAGACACTGGGACCAGCGCTGCAGGAAGGTGCTGATATGGAGCAAGTGTTGTGGTCAACAGTTGACTGGGTGCTGGATCCACTCGAGCTAATGGTCATGCCTGGGACACTTAGTACACCTCTGTGGCCATCCAGGGCCTGAGATACAGCTGTGCCTGCCTGATCCTTCTCTCTGTCTCGATCTTTCAGCGCTGGGAAAGAAAGACGAGAAAGAGGTGAACGGAGAAAATGAGACTGGAAGGAGGAGGGACAAGAGGACAGAGAGAAAGGAGAAGATGACCAGCGGAGTGGAGAAGAGGATGATTTGTTCGAATCCTTTCCGAGTCGACCCCAGTATTTTTTCAGCCAAGATCGAGGCAGGGATCGGAAAAAACGGCAGGTGATCATGTCGCGGTGCATCAATACTCGCACGCCAACGCTACCAGAAAGACCCCACGATGAAGCGGAGTAAGAAGAGGAGGACGGTTTGACTGTCCTTGAACAACATTTGGAGCTACCCGTGGTTCGGCCAGGGTTTTTTGGAACTGCTAGATCCATTGCAAACATCAGAAATGCTGATGAGCAGCAGTATAATAATCCAAACTCCAAGGTAAAGTTATCAGTTTCAGAGGAGGTGACTTCAGTCCTGCAAACAATGAGGCAGCGAGCGGCACCAAAACCAGTTTTTATACGCAGCCAACCCAGACTCTCCACGTCCCAGGTGTTGCAGTAACTTCTAGAAAGACTCGCCCTCTTTTATATTTCTAGCAAATTCTGATTCTTCACTTTCCATCAGTTCCTCTCTCGGCTCGTGGTCTTCCTGACCCCCTGCATAAGCCACTGATTGGCTGAAGCAGGACGTGGAGAAATCAGGTGTGGCTGACAGGACTCCAGCTGTTCAGAGGAGAACAACAACTGCTACAGGAGATTAACTAAAGCTGCCACCGCTGCAGACACTCACGTCTCCTGCGGGTTCAATCGCATGCGGCAGCATCTACTAAATGATGCAATAAGCAGTGACGGAGATCTCCTGGGATGGACGACTTGATCAGAATAATACAATTAATCATGTATCTTATCTGAGACTTCCTCATTTAAAAGGATCATTTGGTTGTTTTGAATCTTTTTTTAATAAAGTAGATAAACTTGTAGTGTTTATGTAACCACAGTATCACTTTCAGACCAACACCTTTAGAACCCATAGTTGGATGTTTATCTGTCTACCACGGTTTTAAATATTTGTAATGTTTAGATTGTTTGAACTGAGTGGCCGAGTGGTGCTTAAAGACAAAGAACCCTGAATGAACTCTTTCAAATGATCTAAATCATGCATCAGTGTTTTTACCTTCTTCTTTTTTCTGTTTGTAATGATCTCAAAATGAATTTAAAATTCTGAGAAATTTGAGGATTTCATGTGATTCTCCTTAACAGCCAATTGTCACCTCTTCTTACTGACAGCTGGAGTCCAATCTCTCCACACAGTGTGTACGCACACACACACACACACACACACACACACACACACACACACACACACACACAAGTTTGTTTTGGTATCCTTATGGGGACCGTCCATTGACTTCCATTGATTTTAGTAACTAAATTTATACCTAACCCAAACCCTTTTACTAACCTTAACCATTACTGATCTATAACTAACCCTAAGACTAACTAAAACTCTATTCACACCATACCTATAAACCTAACCCCTAACCCTAAAAAGGGGAGTCTCCCTCATGGGGACCAGGCTTCGGTCCCCACAAGAACCCTCGGACCCCAGAAAGATAGTAAAAGTCAGGAAACTGGTCCTCAGGAGGTCAGAAATACAAACCCACACACACACACACACACACACACACACACAAGTGTGTTTTGGTATCCTTATGGGGACCGTCCATTGACTTCCATTGATTTTAGTAACTAAATTTATACCTAACCCAAACCCTTTTCCTCACCTTAACCATTACTGATCTATAACTAACCCTAAGACTAACTAAAACTCTATTCACACCATACCTATAAACCTAACCCCTAACCCTAAAAAGGGGAGTCTCCCTCATGGGGACCAGGCTTCGGTCCCCACAAGAACCCTCGGACCCCAGAAAGATAGTAAAAGTCAGGAAACTGGTCCTCAGGAGGTCAGAAATACAAACCCACACACACACACACACACACACACACACACACACACTGAAGGATCTGGCTTACCTACACATACAGCTTGATGTTTGATTAACCTATTAATAAACCAAGCCCCCCCCCCCCCGTTAAAGTGATAAAGTGGTTCTGCTTACCGATGTTTGGAGATCCAGATGTGCCGGTCCTTGAAAGAGAATCTCTCTGTGTGCAGAATATTAAACAACGTTAATTCAAGGAAACTTTCTCGTGCAGATATCAAAACAATCAAATCCTCAAACACAAACGGTAAGCGGTTATTTCTTTATGGGACACGACTGTTCGAAACAGTCAAAGACTCTGCTCGGCATGCAAAGTCCATCTCAGGCGTGAGATCATATTCTAAGAAGTGAAAACAGGCACATGAACTTCAGTCATGTGTGACAGCTGAGCTGCAAATGAAAACAATCCCATTTTTTTGCTAATAACAGAAACAATTCAGAAGCTTAACTAAACATGAGATACAATATGACAGATATTACAATTATTCTACAACTTCATCATGACTTTGTTGTCATAAACACAAGACGTTCAGCAGTCTCACCGTCATTTCTTTGGAATGAAACATTTTTGTTGTGACATACTTTTGAATTACTACACATAAAACAGTAATAATAGGAATATTTCACATTTTAGGTTTCTACAACAAAATTTTTTAACATGGATTAAAAAAATATTTGCATCTTAATGTTTTGGTAAAACTCTTTAGTCCATTTTTCCACTTCTAAATTCAGTCAGGCTAAAGTTTCTCATATAAAAATGGATGTGAAGCTGCTAGTGTGACTTCACTTCAGCCTTGTTTCTCTTTCATCTGCCCTTGAGTGGAATGTTTACCTTATTTTTGCTGCTGGTGCATTCGCCCAGCAGAGACTTGCAGCTCTTGTGGACGTTCACAGCACAATCTGAAAAATAGGACAGGAACTTGGAGTCAACGTTTCATCGGCACTGTCTGGCCGCATGTGGATGTTACACAAAAGGAAACAGCCGTGGGCTTCAGCATGAATATGGATTAGAAACGAGACACCGTAAACCAAGTTTTGAGGAAGAGCAAAAAGAAAAAAAAAAAAAGATTTCTGAAACAACATGATGAAAGAAAAGCCTGGAAAAATTTCACTGACTGATCAGAATGTTGCAATTTTGCTGATTTTTAATCAATTGTTGGGTGAAATAATCAGGAGTAAGCTAACGCAGCGGGGCTCGCTCAGCTTAAAAACTATGACTTGTTTGTTTACATCGTCACTGTGGAGTAAAGCAGATCATGAACACTCAATTTCTCAGAAGTGTTTTGTCTTTTTTGCCCACGACTCTCCCTGCATGGAAAACCAAAATGAGTACAGTCAGGTTTAGTTGAAACAAAAGATTTTATCTATGCTGATTAAAAGATACAAATCAGGAACAAAATACTGAGAGGAGCTTGATGTTTTCACTTTCTTCTGTTCTGACATGACTAAACCCTGATGGAATAAAATCTTTTGTCACACGGCCTGGATGTAAAGTAAGATGTAATGATGTAATGAAGGTTAAGTGACCAAGAGAAACCTTTCCTGAGGGATGAGCCTGCGCAAACAAATGAAGTGATCAAAATGCAAAATAGGATTCCAGTCCGTCCAGTTAAAATCCAGCTGATGTAGACAATACACCAAAATGCAGAATACATACACAAAACCCCAGTTCCACTGTAAAACTTTGAGTAATTTAGTACCAAAGCAGAAGGAAATTTTAGCTAAGACGACATGAGTCAGAAAAGCCAGGCTGCTGTTCTGTTTGCAAACTTTTTATACATGATACATTTTCCAATGTGTTTGTTGAAACTACAAATTTAAAGCTGTGCTTTATAATCTTTTTTCTTGTCCAATAATTACTGACAATAATAACAATCTAGCTAAAATATGTGTAAAACCGCTATAATCAACTTAACAAACGTCACACGAGACTCTCTGATGACTGAATCAGAGCTTGTTGATAAAGGTAACACTCCAGGTCAGTGAGCAACACAATGTCCTACAGGAGCCGCACCAGCAACGTCCACCAACTGCTGCACAACCAGATATCAGGTTCCTACTGTGTGCTGATCTTCATGTGCTTGTACAAGGGAGATACTAACAGATATGATCTTGTTTAAAAAATAAGGATGATCATCTCTGTGTGTCTGGGTCTAATAAACTGTAAACAAACTAATAAATCATGAGTCCAGATTTCTTTAATAAGTTATGAGCATTTTTACAACCAATTTAACTCCCTTATATATTCTCACAGTCTCTACTCTTGACAGAAATTTGCAAATGGGCACCTGAAATCTGGAGACAAGATTTTTGAGCAGGAAAGATGGTTTTTAAGTTGTCTCCAACAACAGCTGTGTTGAGCTCCTATTAAGACTTGTCTTAAAATCTCTGGCTATCATCAGATTCAACTTTTACATTCAGTTAACCGGAGAAACACGCAGTCTCGTTCAGAATATTTTTCATTCAGATATCTAATGGCGATGCTAGAAGCTATAACACATCTGGAGTCCGACAGAGGCCAAAGTTTCCATACTGTAACTCTCACCAGTTCTGGAAAATAAAGAAAAACAGCTGGCTGAGTGAAAGGAAATGAAAAAACTCCTTCACCAGGGGTGTTTTGTCTCACTTAGAAACAAATCAAGCAGTACTGAGCTGATGTACATGAATAGCAGAGCCAAATCGTCCAAAAAGCACAAACAATTCCCACATGAGCAACGTGTTTTCAGATTGTGAGGCTGTACATCCGATAGCTGTAATTAGATTATCCTCAGTGAGCGGACAAAGCTCAGCAAAACACTTGAGTATGGAGGGGAAAACTAAAGCAGGAGATAAATCTCCACCTACATGGTCCAACTAATAAGTGGAAAAGAACACGATTCTCCAACAGTCTTGGTATTTCATTTGTGGGCAAAACATGCCATCAGTGAGTAATGGAGTCTACCAGCAACATATTCCATCTTCTTATCTTCCAAAATATATATCACATCAACTGCCTGAGAAATGCTAATGCTCAGGAAAAGAAAAACATATGGAGCAGGAAAACTGATCTAGGCAACATATAAAACACTGATGCTTTCCTGGAAAGGAAGTCCCAACCAAGACATCAAAATAGATCAAATTAATGTATGAGGGCAGGATGAGGGATCAGTCAGGTGGACAGAGGAGGTGACTGATGACCAGATCTAAGACCAGTGACCATTAAAACCACCAAACATCTGCTGACCCAGTCACACGAGAAGTGCAACAAGCACTTCAATGAGTCACTTTGTAAACTAGAAAAGCAGATGCACAACTGCATCAGCTTTGTTCCATTTACAACAGAAACATTCAAATATATGTGTAAAGGGACAGATTTTTCAAAGCAGAAACTTTAAATAGAACAGTTTAGGTTGTTTTCTGTTCTAAAATAAAATTAATTTATACTTAGGCAATGTTCTAGTGGTGCTAAAAGAAACGTCAAACTACCAGAAGAGATCATAACCACTGTTTCTAATGTCATAAATTTAAATACTGTAGCCACCTGCTTCCTGTTTTCAAGCACACACAATGCTAGAGAGGTTGTGCTTCAACAAGCTCTTTCACAGCAAACCAACTCAGAATATAAATTTGTCAAGCAGAAAGAACTGACGTTGTTAAACAGAAGCAACACAGCATGCACATCAGGATTAGTAGTTCCTGAGTTGCTTGCTAAACATCGAAAGGAATGTGTACACTGTCCTAAAGTGCAACAATTAGAGGTAAATAAAACATAAGATTTTGAAAAGCAACGCCGGAATACATACATAACAGGATGAGGCTGCTGAGACTTAGAATCCGTGCACTGGGCTGTTATGTACAGGCAGACCTGCCAAGAACAATTAACACCATGTGACCCCATCAGAGAGAAAGCTCAGACTGCGGTCAGAGAGCAGCGGGGCTGAAGTGTAACGGGACGGGCTGAACGGTCCCCCTTCACTCTGGGACATTCCTGTTGCCTCGGGATAATTAAGTTCCAGCTGTTCAAAGGAACGGCGAGGATCCGATGCACAGGAAGAACAGTAATGATGGTGGAAACATAGAAGTCTGAGACAGTTGGTAGGATTTGAGCATAACACAAAAGACAGTGTTGATATTCAGCTTTACTCAAAGTTCCCACATATATGGCTTATTGAAAACTACACAGATCTAGATTAAAATGTTCATTCAGTCAATATTCAAACAGCCTTATAATAAATATCAGTAGGCATTAAACACCTGGAAAAAAACAAAGAGATGGAGAACAGGGAAGGATGTGTTAAAAATAAAACAATCTGCCAGATTGTAGCATGACAGAACACCTTTAAACCTGTATGAACTTTCTTGTATCTTTGATCAAACACACACAAAGATGTTCAATTCAAAGCTTAAATTTGAAAAAGAAACCTGAAGGTGACATCCACATTACATAAGGTTTATGTGGAAACCAGCCTGGTTGTCTGAGAAAAAAAAAAAATCCAGAAATTTGATTTTTTTTTTTATGTAGAAAAAGCAAAAATCCTGGAAAAAAAATGTTTTCCACCATATTAACTAAGAAAAACAAAAACAAATTTACAGTATTTTCTACACTGCGTTAAACCCTAGTGAATTCTATAAAAGCAGGCGCTTCATATAAAACTATTAGGAAGAATTTAAATTTTAACAGCTGACTTTGTGTGAACAAACAAACGTTATCTTGAAAGCTAACATTAGCCAAGTTAGCAGCCACCTGTTGAGCTTCTCCAAGTCTGATGACAGTCATCCAAAACAGTGTACAAAGTCAATCCAACATCTTGTAAATACACATATATTTCACACAACGAGTCTTGGGGTGTTTTTCGTTCACGATAAGAAAATTAAAGCCAAATGCCGCTGATGCTGTTTAACAAATAAGGACGCAGCTAAAGCACTAGCATTGCTAACAGCTAGCCAGCTAACACTCACTGGGATCTGGTTTAGGGAAGTTGCTTAAAAAAAATTAAGGGCCAAAAAAGTTCTTGCCTAGTCTCACTGACACAAAATTTCATATCAGACGTGATGCAACGCAGTGAAAGAAAGCTCTAAAAAGTGTTGTGGAGGATTAGCTATTAGCTTGTTATGAAGCGGCAGAAGTCCCCTGAGTCCCGGGACAACATCCACCTGATCCCGCACATCAGCTGCCTCTTACCGTCTCTCAGCCAAGTGCATCCGAAAGGAATGTAAACTCTCACAGAGCTTCATAAATCACATCTCCCAGACACATTTAGTAGTAATAAGTATCCCACATTGTTGAGTTTGTCCAGTTTAGCGTCTCCAGTAGGAACAAACTCTGGCAAACAGACGCAGCATTCCGCAGCCTCCACCAGCCTCGCTGCTAATTAAAGGGACACACACTTGTTTTCTTCTATGGCAAGTTAATTTATCATATAATTTAATGCCTCTCTAAGATGTTTCTTCCTATTCACAATAAACATTTCATATATAACTAATCGCATTTCCCATCATGGATTTTCCATTGCAGAACTATTTGCATCTGAAACAAACAATATTTGAACTTTGCACTTTTAAGGCATCTCACACATTATAATGCCTGTCATTTTTTTTACAACGCTACCAGACTCAGTGGTGATGTTTAATAAATTAGACCAAATGAATCAAAGTTTGTTGCTTTCAGATTGAAATAAGAAACAAACAGAACCCTTATCACACGTGGTTCCCTGTGTCTGATGACATATGCCAGAACAGGTATGTTAAATAAATAATCTATTAAAAGCTCTCATCCATTACATCCTCTCTAACAAACTGTAATAATTATAAATATCTTCCTCCACCACACAGAAACAGCAGGGAACTCATTGTTTGAAGGCGTCTAATAAAGAAACAAAAGCACGGGATGACTAAAGTTCCTTCATGCACTTCTCTCTTCATCACACAGTTTAATCAGGTTTTTAAAAATTTCACTGATAATGAAAATAGTTTCTTCTTTTCTAAATGATGTGAAATTCTTTGTCTGGACAACACAAGGTTTGCGAGAGGTCTGTTTCCAGTTACAGTAATGTCAACAGATCGGTGGGGAAGGAACAACACTGGAATCTAAAAATTAAACTTTGTTTGTTTTTAGGGGGGTTGATTCATCCAGAAATCCATGTCTTTGGAACATTTTAACAGTTTTTGTGTTTTTTTAAGTATTTTCCAGGTTGTTTTTTTGTGTTGCCAAAACAAATCTAGGAAATTCTGGGGAGTGCTGAAGTCAGGGTGGTAAAAGTCTATCTATTTGTTGTGACTGATAAAATAAGAATTATAATTGTAACTGTTGGGGATCATTATGTTAGGGTAACAGAAAGTGAGCATGCACGTACTGAGAGGTGTATAAATAGAAGTGAGTTTGCAGCACCACCTGTGCACATTTGTGTCAGGCTGTGAAAAAGCATGGGTGAATGCGACTGTGGTGCTACTCACTCATGCACTGCAGGCCATGCTTTTTCTGCAGGCTCTTGCTGCACAGTGAGCAGGTGGCAGAGCTGGAGAAGGAGCCTGGCACCAAATAATGTCCGTTGCTGCTGCTACAGCACACTTTCTCTTTGGCATCCTTGTCCTTCTCCTTCGCCCTCTCTCTCTGCAGCTCTTTGTCTCGGTTCTTACCCTGCAGAGGAAAGAGCGAACACAAGGTTTTTAGATGCAAATCTGTATGTTTTCGCTCACTGCTACACAAAAGTGACACAGAAGTGGAACATATAGGGTTGAAGTAAGTAGATTAAGGTCATGTGTGTCGCATGCACAGAAGTGAAGTGTTTACACTTGAAGATTTTGTAATATAAGGAAGTAATTTGTTGTTTACCTTGTCTTTGTTGAAGGAGCCGGTCACCCTGTTCCTCAGAGAACTTAAAGTCCTTTTCACTTTGGTACCTTTCTCAACCTTCTCCGATCTGTCCTCCTCCTCCTCGTTCCTCATAGAAGAAAAAAAAGAATAACTTATAAATTAATACAATACAGCCATCTCATATTTTTTCACTGAACATTTATAAATATTTTATCATTTTATTATATATTTTATTTGTGAGGTTCTTGTCATCCTCAGTCTTTAGTTCTGTTACCGTTTGACATTTGCTTCTTGAATTTGCAGACAAATCCAACATATAAGTATAATTTTTCTGTTAAATCAATCAAAACTTTATTTTGTGAAATGCTTTTCGTGCATTAGTACAATTTCTGTGATAACAAAAGACACATGCTACATTTTCTCTAAAAAATAATACATTGACAAACATTTCTTCTTTATCTTTAACTTTTTGTTGTGTTTTTAAATTAACCGACAACATTCAGATCATTATATTAATTTTGTAGACAAAGTCTGCAAGGAGCTGTTCTGTCCCTCTGACCAACAGTTCTTTCTCTGTTTAATCTGGTTCATATAAATATCTTATCTCACCAGGAAAAGACAGATTGTTTTTGCTTTTATAATGACTCCATTTTGCAGTTCTCAGTAGCGTTTAATTTTACTCTTCCCTACGATTGCCTCACTGATTCTCCAAAATAAGAGCACTATGGTTGCTGTCTGCTGCAGCTAAGATACCGACTGCTCCACACAACACACACACAATACCATAAATAAACATTCCCTTAAAGTTTGATTTAATCTCTCTATTTTTAGTCAGTTAATAGAAATAACCGCACTGAACACAATTTATGTGAAACACAGATTTATAGGAACATTCCTGCAGTTATGAAAAAGGGGCCACACTCACTGAAAGGAGAGGAACTCATACCAAGTGACACTTCCTGAATCTTTTGAGTTTGAACCGTTTCTTCTCTGCTTTGCTCTGTGACAGACAATAAGAAAAGTTCATGCAGTCGTATTTCAACAGGGATCCAAACATAAACTTTAAACGACCGTTAGAGATGAGCTTGCCATAACCAAAGTTTATACAGACGAGAAAAACAAATGCAGTCTGACAGTACAAGGTGATTTGTGTTGGTGTGAACCTTTAAGATCTCACTTTTAGTGCTCCACAGATCCTTCCCAGGGATTATGACATACAGACTGTGACAGTCTATCTAACAGACTTGCATGCAAAGATCATGCATGCACTTAGAGAAGGGTTTGCACACACACACACAAACACACACTCTGTTGTCAACACTTGGCTCTGCTGATGCTCTAAGAAAGAGATGTCGTTAGAACAACAGAAGTAGCGTGCAGACCTCCCTCCCATGTTTACTTACCCATGGTACAGCTTTAGCTCCTGCAGAACTTTCTGTACCATCAGCCTAAGACAAACAAAACACTGACACTGAGTGGTGGGAGAGGAGAGCAGAGGACTGCTGGGAACCCAGTGTCAGCTGTAATTTAGAGGAAAATCCTCCCTTCACCGCTGCATCCACACAACCATCAGAGTATACATACAGTGGGGCAAAAAAGTATTTAGTCAGCCACCAATTGTGTAAGTTCTCCCACTTAAAAAGATCAGAGAGGCCTGTAATTTTCATCATAGGTATACCTCAACTATGAGAGACAAAATGAGGAAAAAAAATCCAGAAAATCACATTGTCTGATTTTTAAAGAATTTATTTGCAAATTATGGTGGAAAATAAGTATTTGGTCACCTACAAACAAGTAAGATTTCTGGCTTTCACAGACCTGTAACTTCTTTAAGAGGCTCCTCGGTCCTCCACTCGTTACCTGTATTAATGGCACCTGTGTGAACTCGTTATCAGTATAAAAGACACCTGTCCACAACCTCAAACAGTCACGCTCCAAACTCCACTATGGCCAAGACCAAAGAGCTGTCAAAGGACACCAGAAACAAAATTGTAGACCTTCACCAGGCTGGGAAGACTGAATCTGCAATAGGTAAGCAGCTTGGTGTGAAGAAATCAACTGTGGGAGCAATTATTAGAAAATGGAAGACATACAAGACCACTGATAATCTCCCTCGATCTGGGGCTCCACGCAAGATCTCACCCCGTGGGGTCAAAATGATCACAAGAACGGTGAGCAAAAATCCCAGAACCACACGGAGGGACCTAGTGAATGACCTGCAGAGAGCTGGGACCAAAGTAACAAAGGCTACCATCAGTAACACACTACGCCGCCAGGGACTCAAATCCTGCAGTGCCAGACGTGTCCCCCTGCTGAAGCCAGGACACGTCCAGGCCCGTCTGCGGTTTGCTAGAGAGCATTTGGATGATCCAGAAGAGGATTGGGAGAACATCATATGGTCAGATGAAACCAAAATAGAACTTTTTGGTAGAAACTCAACTTGTCGTGTTTGGAGGGGAAAGAATGCTGAGTTGGATCCAAAGAACACCATACCTACTGTAAAGCATGGGGGTGGAAACATCATGCTTTGGGGCTGTTTTTCTGCAAGGGGACCAGGACGACTGATCCGTGTAAAGGAAAGAATGAATGGGGCCATGTATCGTAAGATTTTGAGTGAAAACCTCCTTCCATCAGCAAGGGCATTGAAAATGAGACGTGGCTGGGTCTTTCAGCATGACAATGATCCCAAACACACCACCCGGGCAACGAAGGAGTGGCTTCGTAAGAAGCATTTCAAGGTCCTGGAGTGGCCTCGCCAGTCTCCAGATCTCAACCCCATAGAAAATCTCTGGAGGGAGTTGAAAGTCCGTGTTGCCCAGCGTCAGCCCCAAAACATCACTGCTCTAGAGCAGATCTGCATGGAGGAATGGGCCAAAATACCAGCAACAGTGTGTGAAAACCTTGTGAAGACTTACAGAAAACGTTTGACCTCTGTCATTGCCAAAAAAGGCTATATAACAAAGTATTGAGATGAACTTTTGTTATTGACCAAATACTTATTTTCCACCATAATTTGCAAATAAATTCTTTAAAAATCAGACAATGTGATTTTCTGGATTTTTTTTCCTCATTTTGTCTCTCATAGTTGAGGTATACCTATGATGAAAATTACAGGCCTCTCTGATCTTTTTAAGTGGGAGAACTTACACAATTGGTGGCTGACTAAATACTTTTTTGCCCCACTGTATTACAGATGCACACATTCACATGAAAGAGGCTCTCAGCAGCCAAAAGGGAGAGAATTGTGGGAGGCTACAGATGTATGACATGGAGCTGAAATGTCAAGGGAGAATGGGGAAAACCCTTTTGTTATGTGGGAGTTAGCTAACAGTAACAGACTATTTTACAACTACAGAACAGAATGTGCATGAACCATTCAAGAGCATCACATATATTTTACAGAACATGTAGATGTAGGCCGTAGTTTAAATCAAAGCAGATCCCTTTTCTCTTTCAAGCGTCATTAAACCGCCGATGTCAGGAAAACTGATGCATCTTCTGCAAAAGGTGGACTCTAATCCACACATTCTCTTTATTTAAGTTTCAGATGTTATTGATGATGTACACTCACATATGACTTTGTCCTTCAGTAGAGTGCAGGTTTTCTTCAGGGTCAAACTCCTCTGCCACTGGACAGGAAGACAAATGGATCCAGATTTAAAATGGCTGCTTGTTAAGTATAAAACACACAAACTGACATGAAGGAACCTTTTGCCCCCACCTCCTGCAGCCCTGGCGGCCTGTTTGGATGTCTGAACAACACGAGAAATGTGCGCCGCCCGGGAACATTCGTCTGTGGCGAGGATCTCTGAACGGGAGTACAGCTGCCTGCCAGGCACACCGGTGGCCTGAGAACAGAATAAACACACATGTATGCACATCTGATCTGTTTTACATCCACTTCCCAACATACCACACAAACTGTATTGAGATAAATTTTGCTTACAGTGGTCTTTATTAGCTGCTAATCTACAGGAGTTTTAGTCATTTTTGGTTACCTTGGACTGGAGGTTCATTGTAATTTGGCACAACACTCCACATGATGCATCTTCCTCTGCGTGTGGACTTATTTGGTATCAGACTCTAAGTTGCAGTCAGCTGTATCTTTTTTTAAGAGCCCATATTATCCTCATGTGCAATAATGAAAACACTTTTATTATAGAGCTCTTTTACAAATCACGTTACAAACTGCTTTATAGGTTGTGCGACTATAAAATTAGGCACTGGTAATTAAAACATCAACAAATAATTTACAGCAATTTCAAGCTGTTAAAAACTCACAGGATTAAAATGAGTTTTTGTGATTAGTTGCAATGAAACTGCAAGAAAGAAGCTCTTGAATAATCCCAGGCTTTAAAAACAAGTAAACACGCTAAAAAAATCTATGCTAGAAGCCCACCAAAAGGCATTGTATCATCTCTATTCACATGGAATTAAACAAACTGAATAATTAACATGTTTTACTGCAAAAAATTTTTCTCAAAAATACATCTACCTGAATGTACAAAATCCTCAAATGCTAAACTTCCTGTAAACAGAATGCAGCTTTGACTTGTAAACATCAAAACACAGATATCTGCTGTGTAACAGGCTGTTTTAGTAAGCGAGGATCTAAAATTGGGGCGACGAGACATTTTATTTGTGCTGCATTTATTCGACACGTCACTTTTTACTGCTTGACAGCAACGAAGCTTGCGACTGATGGAGGCACCTGATCTGTGGCAGCAGACTGTCACAAGTTGTTCTCATGATAATCACTTCACATGATCGAATCCAGGAGAAATAACAACAAAATCAATGTCGAGCTAGATTTGTTTTTCTTTTTTGTTTGTTTCATTTTGCATAGAATTTATGATAAACAAGCTGAAACACGTCAATCATTTCTTCCTCTTTTCTATTTCTCATGAACAAGCTGATGCAACCTTCCTGCATTATGTAATTCTTGTTCAAATGAAATTCAGACAAAAGTGACACCTGATTATTTTCATCAGTTTAAAGTCCAAACTTTAAAGGCAGATGACGACGTAGACAGGAGGAATTAAACTTATTACAAAAACTGAGAAGCTTTAAATTGCCATTTTTTTAATTTCATGTTTGTATCATCAAACTCTCTAGGGGCATAAAATGACATCATCATGTTGTCACTGGCTGGAATGATTCAGAGATGTCAGCTAATAGTAGGATCCTGGAGTTTTAGAAAACAGCCAAACTTAATTTCAAGTTTATACATGTGTTTGTTCCATTTTTGTAAACATCTGTTGTCTAATTGTCCAAGACTGTTAATATGTGATTTTCAGACAGACTACCTTGAAGCTGGAACCATCCGTTTCATCTCCAGGAGATGCTGACCAGCCGTCAGGCTGATGCTCGCTGGACTGAAAGAGACGTCTCTGTTGCTCCTCATCAATATCTTTCTCTTCATCGCTGTCGATAGCTGTCGTATCCAGACTCAGCCTAACGGCGCAGCGTGGAGACACACACACAAAGCACAAATGTTTGAGTCAGACGCTCTTTTCATTTCCCAAAGTTCATGTCAATAACTTAAACAACAGAAATACCAGCCAGGAGAGAAAACTGCATCTAACAATGAGGAATATTCAATAATCCTGAGAATAAAGGCACTTATTTTCACACAGATCCTAAAAAATCTCAGAATATAAACAATGAAGTGAAATTGATTTGGTACTAGAAATTCCCATTGATTCTTTATCCTTCATTTGCTTTCATCTTACCTCCTGCCAGAGTTAAGTGGTGACAGAGGGATGCCCCAGCTGTGCCTCCGAGACGTTGACATTGATCGGACCAGAATGGGAAAACTGTCCAGGTCTGGCTCTCCATCTAAATCCATCGCTGCTTGGTCTTTAACACGTTCCAGTCCTGTTTTTGGTTTTACTGATTCCATTGACCCAAGTGGCCCATTTAGAATAATTGTAAAACTCAGATCCTCTTCAGGGTCAGTGGAGTCAATACTGTCAACAACACAACCTGAATGCAGCTGAGAACTGAACTGAGTGTTGACAAAGTCAGAGGGAAGTTCCTCTGGAGGTTGTCTGCAGGGAGGAAATGATGGTGCATTGACCTGTGGGAAGTATGTGGTCATAGAAGTGTGTGTGTGTGGGTCAGTAGTTGAACTGTTGGTGTTTGGAGGCAGCTGTAAGTAAACAGTTTGCTGGGTTTTGCTGGTTTCTGTTGACGCAGGAGACTGTGAGGTAAGCGCACCCCCTTCCAGGTCTTTGAAGTACTCTGAGTCTCTTAGAGAGGCGCTGAGACCCTGCAGGTCCTCCAAGCTGCTGCCCTCCTCCACAAAGGGACAGTCGTAGTCACTGACTATTGAACATGCATCCTAAAAGAGAAACACAAAAAACGAAAGAGCTGAAACAAATCCGACTAAAGTTCTGTGATGCTGTACTTCAGTTCCTGAAAACATTTGGCTAAGATGTTAAATTGACTATAT
The DNA here is from genome assembly GCA_006937955.1 of Pachypanchax playfairii. Classification (NCBI taxonomy): domain Eukaryota; kingdom Metazoa; phylum Chordata; class Actinopteri; order Cyprinodontiformes; family Aplocheilidae; genus Pachypanchax; species Pachypanchax playfairii. Next base: position 8,227,149 of record SSNP01000004.1, on the reverse strand, counting down.
CATAAAATAAGATATGTTATAGAAAATTTCATTTTGTTTTGAAAGGATGGTTTAATTAACTTACTGTGATAGATCAAAAAGTTTATCATTTATCTTCTAACAACACTAATATAAAACTCAGAATCTGTTACTGCAGCTTAAATCATTGAAAATGAAAGAATTTATCCATAAAATTGAATCTCCATTATATTTTGTTCATGAGAAGATGGCAAATTGAGAAGTCACTAAATTTCAAAATAAAAGCTTTGACTTTGGGTTTTGGATGTCGTCATCATGGTGTTTTTCAGAACCCACATGACTTTAGAGAAGAAGCTGAAAAAGAAAAAAAAGAAAAAATCCAAATGGACAAAAATATATATGACTAAGTTAATGTCGATCTGAGTACTTCTTAAAAACATCCCACGAAAGGTTGATTTTAAGAAGTGAAACTAATGACTCAAAAATCACAGTTTAGGGGCTTAGTATTTAAAAAAGGAAGTTTTTTATTCAGAATTGGAGCTTAGATTAAGTTAATCTGTTGTTGAAGATCATTAAATTTATTTTTCTCTTTTCATGTTTAATTGAGTCCACAACTTTTTAATATTTATCCAATATGTTTCATACTAGCCACAGATGAAAGTAATTTATGTTCTACAACAAAGTAGAGCTTCTCTAAAATCTTCAAACTTTCCCAAACTTCAAGAAAAATCCAGTCAGTAAATAACAGAAACACAAAAATCATGAAAAGGTCATTAATGATAAAGTAAAATGTGATTTGAAAGTGTTTGAAATATAGTTGTCTCAACAGATGCCTGAATTTTAAAAAAAAGCCGCAAAACAGAAAATGTGATACTAATTTTTTTTTATGTTGAAATAAAATAGATTTTCCCCGTTTTTTACAGCAATCTTTGCAGGTACAATCTACACATTAATAAACAGCTTGTACATATTTACCTAAAACTGGTGTCATTTTTCAGATAAACTTCATATTTGTTGTGGAGTTGAAAGAGAAGATATTATCTGGTTGATTTGGGTTCCATCTTTACCTGGTCATCAGTGGTGCTACCACAGTCGACATCCTCTGTGATGGATGGTGTTAATGAGGATGAAGAATCTCTTCCGCCGGGAGGATGATGATGGACGCCGAGCTGGTCGCTGGGATTCCCACAGGACTGACATGGCTTACATTCAGACGCTAAACAAAAACGGATTTGATTTTCGTTAGTTATAAACATTTATTTTAAATTTTCAGAAATGAAAAAGGTGCAGAAAGAAAGACAGACGTGCTGCCGCCGCCCAGCGCCAGTGTAATCAGTTTGAATTATTCTGTATGTGATGGATGAAAGGTTCTTTACATTTCCATTACATAAACAGATTCCTTCATCCACATGATGCCACAAACCACCGTCACCGCTAGCAACCAGTCTGTGGGCCAGCCTGCAAGTGGAGCAGAGCTGGAGTTTATCTCAGCATTTAGCAGCCTGAGAAGTATTTACAGTATCCTGCGGTGAATAAAGCCAAACACTGTGGAAAATCCACGCTGTGAGAAGGAATCGTACACCAGCTGAGGTTAATGTGGAGTTCAGGGGACCTTACTTTAACACTGATATACTGATAATAAACAAACAATCCTATGCTGTCTGTCTGAGGAGGGCAGATCTATATCTCCAACAGGTTGTGTAATCTTCCTTTCATAAGGGGACACCTCCAGGATTTACCCTGAGCCCTCGCTCTAAAGATCAGATCACATCTGCTTCAACACAATCAAGTTTCACTGCTGTAATTTAACTAAATATCCTGTAAAACAGTATTCTGATGCTCTCTGCAGAATTTGCAGAGCGAAGATAATTGATACACATTAAAACCACATCATTGTCAGTCTGACAATGTTTCTCACTTTCTCATAACCTGCAGAACGACATGCATCGCTCTTATTGTGGTCCAAACTTCTGTCATAAATGCAGTTTGTTGTTTTAACCACAAACTGTAAGTGTGTGAGACAATCATAAAGCCCAGCGTGACACTGAAACTCTCCAGGTCCAGATGAACAGACGAAACTGCTGCTCATCGCTGTGAGTTTGTTAACAAAGAACGGAACACAATCTGCAAAAGACACTGAAACAACAACATATTTCAGAAGGCGCTGCTGCAATGTGAGAGTAAGCTGGGACATTTACAAACTTTATGAGTCACGTTGAGGAGGAGCAGTTCATAAAAGCAAAGTTGAAGTGAATCAGACAGAAATACGTCAGCTGTTCTGCACAGGGTTACTGCTGGACTTTATTCCTGCAGTCGTTCAACAAAACATTTCACAGACTTGTAAAAAAAGAGCACAAGATGTCCTGAAGGTCTGGTGTAGGTTGTAGTGAGATATAGTGATACATACTGCTGATTATACCTTGTTCAATATTTTTTGCTCCTCATAAAATAAAAGTTGGTGTTAAAATGTGAGAATTTTTCCCGTCTGGATACACTAAATAACATGAAAAGCATCTCCAAATATTTGCTCGTTTTTAAAGGATTTATTTTACAATTTGATCGGTCAAATATCGATTAGACAAACTGATTACAGTGATTATAGGATTGTGGTTTTCAATGGCTGTTGACAAATGATCAAATCAAGATTTCCAACAGCTGGTATACTTAATACCTTAAATAAATGTAGCCGCTTAAGGCTGACGTTTGCTTTAAATCAGTCAGTCATTATCTTTAATCACTAATTCCTATTCTGGGTCACAAGGAGCTGGTCACTTGGTGAGAGGCGGGGTCACATTTGGAGAGGTGGCCAGTCCATCACAGGGCCACATAAAGACAAACGACCACTCACATGTACAATCAGAAAGTGTCAATACGGTTAAAGTGGAGTTGCAAGTCGTGGTCGTTCTTTTCTCTCTTCAGTCAGGAGTTTATTTTGAAGTCTTTGCTGCAGAAAAAAGTTTTAACCTCGATGAGAATTTCTAAAATAATTCAAGGAATCCTTCTGATGACAAGTGTTAAGTAAATAAAGCATCCCTCAGCGTTGTCAGTGTGAAACAACAAAAACAGACTATTTTCTTGCTGCTGATGAATCAGAGGCCTCGTGTCGTGCAGATGAAATCCAGACTGAACTGTGTCGTGACATAAACCTGCAGAAACCACTCCCGTCTTCTTCCCGACAGCCAGAGATGCTCGAATGTAAACACGCAGACAAACTGAGTGCACATCCAGTTTTCTATATTACTAAATCACCGGCCGAAGCTGCAGGGGTGGCGGTGTCCTCACAGGAGGGAGAATCGCTTTGCGTCCAAATCCCACTTGTGTTGAGTGTAAACTTAGACTCTGCAGCAGCTGCTTGATGCTGTCCCGAGGAGTCGCTGTGGCCTTTTATGGTCGGCCTTTCATTTCTTCTGAGGAAACACACAAACATCACTGTGTGTGTTTGTGTGCTAAGATGTGCATTTGGGTCTCTGTCATCCTTTCTGCAGGATCAGATTCCAGCTTGTATTGGATATTTTATATAGTTTGGTTTCATATACAAAGAGTGGCGTCACTCTGGTAGTAAAACTATATATACTGTACACACAAACACAATAAACCATTAAAAGACTGAATGGTCTTTAACTTATTTATGCTGAAGATTATGACGCTTTAAATCAGTTTTATTCATCTGTTGATCGTTGGTCTGGTTTTTTTTACCCAGACTCCTCTGCTCATTTATTTAATTTAAAATCCACTCCAACAAGGATTTGAACTGATCTACAAACTATTTTAGATACAATTTTGAATAAATCCAACTGAAGATGTTGATAAACACTGAAATAGTATTAAATCTAAATTTTATTTTAAAAATAAAATGCAAAACAAATCTTCTCTAATTTGACCTTCTAAAAAGCAACTTTCAGCTACAAAAAAGTGGCAAACATTTTTTTCTCTTCAGAAGTTCATCAGTAAAACAAAAAAAAAAAGGTCACTTCAAAAGAAATTTTAATTTGGCAAGAAAAATGTGCCGATGGAGGATTTATTTGTTGTAATCGTGGCTCTGGAAAATAAACGTGGTGCTGCTCCCTGCAGCTCTGAGCAGAATAAGTTGGTATAGAATTGATGAATGGGTCATTGCATCACTCCTCTGCAGAGGATGCTTTAGTGTCTCTGATGTGCACCGGAACCTGAACCTGAAACGTTACATTCAGTGATGTCTTGATGCTCCTTACAGCAGCTGGACTGTCGGGTCTGAGTGTAGAGAAGAGTTTATACTGATTATTTAACAGATAGAGTCACAGCTCAACCCTAATGCACACTTGTGGGTTCAGCTCAGGTGTGTTGTTCATGCCAGAGTGACCAACACAACCACATCAGCTGGCTTGAGACAAATACTGGTTGAGGTATGAGACGTCATCATCCCACAGCTGTGTGTGACCGAGCTGGTGACCGGCATGAGGAGGAAGTGACAGGCTGTCATGTCGTGTGTTGGCTTATCACATTTTCATGTTCTCAACTCTACTGCTCAACCAACAAATGCACTTTCCTTACAAATGTGGCACCATTTAAAATGGAAATTAAAAAAAAATTCTATGAGTATAAGATTTAGTGCCAATAAGCGTCTTTATAACAAAGAAATGAATCAACCAAACGCAGATCTTCTTACATATTTAGTGTTTCAGTTTAGTTTGGGGATAAAAGAGGATGTTGACCAAATGTAACTTGGAAGGAAATTAGGTCACATGTTTGCCGCAACATGCACACACGCTCTCAAAGCATCATGATAATCACAAGAGAACCAGAGATTCAGATGATGTTTGTGTGAAATCGAACCTTTTGGTTTGAGTCATGCAAAGAAGAAACAAGCTCAATAGCCTTTTGCAGAAACCATGAATGAGCAGATAAGAATCACAATAAATATCTCAGTGGTCATTTCTAGGACAACAACGTGGTTCCAGCACAATACAAGGAAAAGAGTTTCCTGTTTCTCGCTGACAGTGTGTAGATGAAACCAGATCACAGAAGCCGTCAGATCTGAGCTCGAAGAGAACATCAAAACCACTTTGATCGGAAAATTCATCTCACTGCTGTTTCACAGTACCAGCCTGCACACGAACTGACACACGCTGCTGAAGAGCAGGGCTCGCATGTCACACTTGAGGAGAATGAGCTGCTGCATGATGGGTAAAACTGCACTTTGCAGATAAATCTTTTTTTTTTTTAAATAATGCTTCACCACGTCATGTTTGTCAAAGGAAGGTCCAAAATGACTCATTGGTCTACCAGATGTACTTTCATCTGACAAACTGAAACTGTCACTCACCACTGACCACAATCAGGTCAAGATGGAAAAAGAACAACTACGTGAATAAACGCTAAATGAAACTCGGAGGAGAAGACTCACATTTTGAAAGATCTCTGAGACATCACATCCTGTCTGCAGCTTCTGCTGGATCAAAACTCACAAACTCAGAAAGCCTGACACTTAACCCAAACATGTAAGCAGTTTACCTCTCTTGAAGGACCATCTCTTCATCCAGAGTTTGGAGAAGGACGGCCAGGAGTGATTGAGAGGCGAGTCAGCCATAGGAGCCGCGCGGTGGGGAGGCCAGCGTGAAGTGGAAGCTCGCTGTGGAGCTGTGGCACCCAGTAACAAGAGAAGGAGGGAGGTGAGAAGAGGGAGGAGAGTTGAGAGGCTCGGAGAGCTGCTGGCTGGGGTTTACCTCCAGCAGCAAGATAAAAAGTAAGACTCTGAAAAGCTTAATCAACTATAGGAACGGAAAAGATCTCCAATCAACAGCAGGCAGAGAAAACATCCCTAAAAAAATAGTTAAAGAGACCCAATAGAAGTAAAGAGAGAAGATGTGACGTTTGACTGCTACATTTTCTTACTTTTTCAGACAAGTTTAAAAAAAAAAAAGTGATGATTTTGGGGAAACAGAAGAGAAACAAAAAACAAAGAGAAGGAAGTGAAAGCAATGAAAGACCAAAGACACAACAGTTACTTTTTGCCATGATCATGACTCAGACAGCTGGCACATCCAGACTGAAGTACTAAATAAATAAAAGATTTAATAAACTGATCAGAAGAGAAGCAACTGAACCAGAGAGGAAGCTCGTTTTGTTGCATCAGTTGGACAGTTTGTGCTTTTTAAAGTATCGATGCAGTCAAGTTGAGAACGTTGAGAACTTCCTGCTTTCCCCCACAAACAGTATAACAGAACACCGTCACGAAGACAGAAAAACGTACTGAAACAAAACTAAAATTCAATATACAGAACGTGCACAAACAACCATGAACTACCTTTTGAACAACACAGTTTGAAATCTGCACAATTTTCTCCCCAAAAAACATGCAACAATCTACTTACATTAGTAGATACTGTAAGAAACACAAAACAGCACGTTGATTATTCCCTTTAACTGCAGAAGCAGACGAGGAGAGAGACACCTGACGTCCTTTAGGTTTGACTGTGAGTTCGCTTTTCTGGTCCTCAACCAGAGAGCAAACAGCCAAACAGCTGCTTCCTCTTTTTTTTTCTCGTTTGGTGCAGCTGAGTGGCTCAAACACAGTTGATGCAGCTGTAAAACGTGTCGAGGCAGCTGACACACTTTATAGTAACGCAACAAGTCTGAAGCAAAGTCCTGCGCTGAAAATGAGTGATGTATTGACAGTAAACCTTCATGTTTACAGACACGTTTACACATGCTTCAGTTGTACAGTCATCCTTTAATCTGATGACTGGGTTCAATAATTGAACCTTCATTATACTGATGTTTTATTCCAGAGAAGTTTTATATCTTTAGATTTGTATTTCCAATCAGTTTTTCCTGTTTAGTGTGTTTTGCCTCTAATTCCAGAACCTGGTGTGATGCTGGATGTAATGATGTTAGAGAACATTAATAAATGGAGTCTAATGGTTGTCAAATTACTACAAGAAGAAGGTTTAGCACATAATTGAAACTCATTCAAACATTCACATGCAGCATTTTTTGCCTTCCGTTTTCCTCCAGCGTGCGAATTTCATTGTAAATTTAACCTCCAGATTTTTTGAGTTATTTGCAGAGAATTACAAAATTGTTTGTGATTAAAAGGACTTTATGGTGCTCAAGTTAAAACAAGTCCTGGAGTTTATCTAGAAGACAAGGATTATATATAGACACTGAAAATAATCTGACGTTGCATTTCAAGATTATCTGGATTTAAAAGTTGCACCAAAATAAATAAACGCACTTAAAAATTCTGATTAATTTTTATCGACCGATAATAAAAACAATGCAACAATTATTTTCCATTAATTTTATTCATAATTTTAATATAAACAGTTAATTGTTGAATAATTTACACACAGCAAGATTTTGCATTTTCATTTCATTGCAACATTTTTTTTTTTAAACTTGGCTCTCCTTTGAAAACATAGAAAAAATAAATTGCATTTTTTATCTTTTTTTATTATTATTATTATTTTTGCCATGGCACATTTTCAATCCTGTAAAATTTGCATTTATTTCTGTGTGTGTGTGTGTGAGAGAGTAGAATTGTTTTTATCTGTGGTAAATAAAAATAATGGCACATCTGGATCCAGTGTGAGGGGGAAGTCACCTCTGTGAGTTCAGACTGTACAAACACACATATACACCCGCACTAACGTCTCATTGTAATGTGTACAACATTGTTACCCAAAAATGGACACGCAGGCAATAAAAACAAACATTAATGAAGAGGTATCAGCTGCGAGACAACACACAGAACTCTGGGAACCAACTATGTGCATCGAGAGACCTGGAGAGGAGGAGGTGGAGCAGCAGCGAACACACAACACAGACTCCCTTTCACTGATTTAAACAGATCAAACACAAGAGATGGAGACAAATACGAGGTGGTAAAACTGGAGGAGACCACTGATGATACAAGAACCCGTGGAGAGGAAGCTGACGGTACCGGGAGGTGTTTAATATCTGGGTTTATTAGAAGGACTGACGCAGCTGTTTGTTAAACGATCTGTGCAGAAGTGAGTCAACTTTATTACATCCAGTAATCTATTAATCTAAAACTTTAAATTCCACAGATGTTGCTGATGTTGATTTATCAGAGTTTAAAACCTCAGTTTGCACCTCCCCCCCACCACCCTACCCCAAGATCACTGATCCTCCTCCACTGCGTGGATCATCTTCTGCAGAGTCCACCATGTTTCTGCAACCAGAGCTGGACATTTACAATGTGCTTCATCTCACAGACTCACAGGAGCTCAGAAAAATTCACTGTTTCAAGAAGTTGCAAAGCTCTTTACAACATCTGCACCTCAACCCAAATTTTAAATGATTTCAGATCAAATCTGTTGGAAACTGTTGAAACTTTCTTCATTTCAAACTCATTTTATTTTGAAATTTAAGCTAAAATATTGCACCGTTTGTTGTAAAACCTTCAGCTTTACCATTTCAACTCTGACAAGTTTTCCTTTAAGCTTATTCTGGGTTTTATAAAGTTTAACCTCCGTCACAAGGAAGTCCAGTGGTCTTTTCCAGCTTTTCCACCTAATAAAAAACATTTACAAACCACACGTCCAGTTAGAAACTGTCCCGTGACAAAAGGCTTCGTGGTGGACGCGCTGCCTGGACCGGAGGTGGTTTAAATTTCTGGCCTCGGCGGCTGACATTCAGAAAAATGCTTAGGATTAAGAGCAAGGTTGAATGCAAATAAAAAAATAAAAATAAAATACAAAATTTGAGGCCACATACTGCTTGTACATCAGCTCTCGGACTGGAGTGGTGCTGCTCCTGTTAAATACATCATCAGATTGTTTGGATCTTTCTTTCTTGTGTGGTGTTGTTTAAAAAAAAAAAAAAAGAATCAATGTTCATAAATTTAGAAAAAGATATATACACATTGATAATGACAAATTCATTATGTACAAGAGTAGTAAAACTTTACAGTCAGAAAAAAAAGTCATTGGATTTGTCCTCCTCTATTTTGACTAAAAAAATAGAAATCAACATCTCTAAAGTATAATAATACTTTTCTCTTTAAAATAAAGCAATAATACATAGAATGCTTTGTTCTCAACCTGCGCTGTTAGCATGCTCTGTCCAACAAAGTTTCCCTAAAATCAAGTGCATTTTTTTATAATTCCTGGGAAAAAAAAAAAGAATCTGCTGCTATTTACAAGATTTAAGAGCTTATTATTAATGATTTCATTCATTTTTTTAATTATACGACAAATAATGCATTGGATTCAATATTTCGTGACGTACCAACTTGCTGCCAGCCATGTTTGTTTTTTCCTTCGTGTGAACTTTGGGGTGTCGCTGATTAAAAGCAGTAAAATTCAGTAAGAATCACATGATCAAACTGGTAGAAACATTTTTTTTTTCCATGCACAAAGTCAGACAAAGCTCAGCAGAGTAGAGACGCGAGTTCAACAGTTTTTCTTTCTTTTCTTGTTAACAAGTCATCAGTCATTTAATCCCAAATTACAGTATTTTCTCCAATCTTACAGCTAAAAAATAACAGAATGCATCAGAACATTTTTAATTCATGTTTGGAGTTGGAAAAGTCTTCAGTGATTGGTGGAGACGTGTCGGTTTGCAGGAAGGGAGGGTAGGACCGGGTGGGAGGGGTCAAAAGTGCCATTTAGTCTCTGAAAGGCACTATATGGGGGGTAAGAAGAGGAGGTGACCTGCAATGCTCCTATCTGGTCACTAGAGGGCAGTCAGAACCACATCACGTCTGAGAACAGGATTCCTGATTATCTTTAATGGGGAGAGATTTTCTTATTATTTTTTTTAATAAAAACTTGGGCTTCAGTCAAAATGGATAAAAGGTAGGTAGTTCTTCTTCCTCGTTATCCTTTAAAACACAAAGTATCAGGCCGCCTCCCTGAGACGAAGTTACAATCTAGATTTCATGTCAGTTTATAGTTCTTATGGCACACAGGATTGTCCCAGTCGACTTTTCTCCTTTACAGAAGCGTTGGAGAAAGAGAAGGTCCTCCTCTTCCAATGTTTTGCTTTCACCAGCCCACATGTCCTGATCAGTCACAACAGGCCCAAATCCATGGCATTGACAGGAAATCAAGGTCATCTCTTGATATTCACAGTAGAGAGAGAAAGAAAAAAAAAGAGAAAAACACACACAAACAAAAAATCTGAACAGAGACACGGATAACATCTGGAGCAGATGTGGGATCTGAGCTGAAACCATTTTGTGGCACAGATTTCCGAAGGTCCCCGACTGGGTATCGATAGTTTTGGCTGCATACAAATATCACAGGTACTGTCGAATCACCGGTAAACCCAATTCTTCTGAACGAAACAAGTTGATGGTTGAAAAGGTGAAACAAATAAAGGCGAAGGAGAGGACGCGTTAACACCAAAACATTTCACATCAAAACTTCTCTTACATTCTAAATAGTTCTGAAATATTGTTGCTTTCACGCTTCCCTGCGTCACAAGAAGAGAAATAAAGGAGAAAAAGACAGGAAGGGATTCAGGAGAGGATGGAAACGAATCATCGGTGTGTGTGTTTGATGTACGATAAAGTGATTTTCTCTGCTGTGAAGGGAAACTGAGCAGGTGACGTGGATAATCGAAGCTCTTTAAACTGATTCCTCCGTGTGCTCTGAGGTAGACTCTGGCCAAACACAAAGACAACAACAATTACTATCTAGCTAATAAATAAGCGCCCCCTGCTGCTCACCTCTGGTTACTACACCTGGACAACAAAACTCCGACTCTTCTTCACTTCACGCTGCAAAACCTCCTAAATGCTCGACCACAAAACAATCTACCGGTAAATAATCATAAAAACATAATAAATATCCTGCAATTTCAAAAGACCTAAAATCGACAGCGTATTGTAGTGAAAACCTCAAAGATGAAACGATATTAAAATTCACTTGTATTAGGATTAAGTTTTAGAACAAAATGTGGAATTTTGACACTGTTAAAGTCCAAAATCTGCTTTGATTTTTCCATCTAAGATCACTGCTAAAGTACCAGAGTCTACAGTGATTATTTAAAATAAGCTGCTAAAATCTAAACTCTTAACTTCAACAACACAGACTCCATGAATCTGACAACAAGACGAGAAACAGAGACTCCTGACAGCACCTGAAACCGTTACTCTCCCTGTGATATTAATTAGAAAACAAACCAAGACGGGATCTGAGGCTGTTTGAGTGTGTTTGTGTTCCTAGAATTCTCCTGGAAGTGCAGCAGGTTTGCTTTACAAGGCACTGGTAAAATACAGAGGCAGCTTTTCTGCTATCTGCTGTCTGTTGGCAGGAGGACACCAACACTTTGGCTTTTCTATAAGTGTTCAGTTGGATTGGCAGCCAGAAAGAAAACAGATGAATGAAAAGTTCCTTGTTGGAAATGTGTGAGTGTTTTTCTTTTTTTTTTTGTGTGTGGCATTTTAAGCAGCCAATGATTAACATAAGAAAACAGAGTGCAATGGGGTGTGATGATGGATCGACTCTGTCAGCAGGAAGCCAAAACACGAGAAGTTTCGACTAAATCCTGGAATGTCAGACCTGATTCAGATAGCTGCTGCACACTGTGTCCTGACAGTGTAAACAGCATGTGATAGCAGAGAGAATAACAGGATTAACAATCATGGTCCCCTCTGCTCCCTCTGATGCATTCACCCTCCCTTCTACTCATCTTTTTTTTTTTTTTTTTCTAACCAGCTGTGAATACGTTTGGAACTTTCCGCATCTCTCGCTCCAAAACATGGAAAATTCCACTCGACCAATTTGGAGCAGTGAGTTCCGACTGGTAGCCCGAGGAGACACGGAGTGCAGGAAGATCTCTGCGGGTGAACGTCTGTGATTTATAAATCTGCAGCGCCAGACAGATGGAAATACTACTAACAGATTTATAAGCCACTCCAACGTCACCAATTTTATTTGGTGTTAATCCAACGCTCGAACCGAGAGACGCGGTCCGTAACCGCTTCAAACCGAGCCAGCTGAACCGAGAACACGTTGTTCCAGCGTGATCTGACCAGAAAAAGACAGCAGACGAACAAACATCAGGCGCACGACAACCTTCGAAAGGCCTCGTTATCCGTTAAAGCTGTTTTTGATAAGAATCATCAACCTGTAACTGCACTGCCGAATATTGTGACTGTGAGCAAAGTTTGTTAAATAAAAGATACTTTTAAAAAAAATGATTTTTTTTCATCCAGATGCAGCAAAAACTGAAGCGATGCTGGACGTCTAAGACACAGAGAGCACTGACGGTAGATTAGTGTGAGTTCTGGGGCTAAAAAAACAAGAAAAATTTCAAAATAAAACACTAGCAAAGCATCTAATATTACAACTCTGAAGTACAGTATTTACAAAAACATCATACAGTCTATTATATATATGAAATATTGATTACGAGGTACCAGTATTTCATATATACTACATATGTATATTTTAATATTTCTCTGCCAACTAAAATATATCAAAGCAGCAGCTATTGGTCAGTCTGATGAACGCTTTTTGTCCAATTTTTAACTGTTTAAATATACTTCAGCCACATCCCGAAGACACAGAAATAAAATCAGGAAGAATAAAAAAAAAAAAGAAGTGCAGAAAAGAAAATATAAAGCCAATAAATTAAGAAACTGTTCACCAAACACCAGATGAATCTGTGTGTAGTTTGGAATTCTGCAGAACAAAAAAAAAAAAAAAACACACAAAAAATCAAAACAAAAAAAAAAGACACAAAAAATTTCTCTAGGAATAAATGTTTGTTCTAAGGTCGAGTCTTTGCAAATTATCCCACCGATTGACAAATTCTTTCTTTATAGGCCGCAAATAAAAAGGCCACTATGAGTAAAAAGAGTGAGAAAACAATCAGAAATGTGGAAATGCGGAGAAGGAGGGGGCGTGTCTTAGGGCACAAGCAGCCTCCCTGGTTGGCAAAAGTTTGTTGTGTTCACAGTTTGTTTTTTTTAAGTCCCCCCCCAAAAAACTTTTTTCCATCACAAGGAGTCCTAGAGACACCCATCACTACAGACTTACAGAGTCTGATGTGTCGAGTTTTTAAAAAGTGTTTTTCATCCCTTGCTTGCCTGCGTTTGGAAGCTGTGAGGAGGAAAATAAAAAGTCCTGAGATCTTTTTCTCCAAGAAGAAAGTCATGACGAGCAGAACGTGAAGAACACGGGAAGATGGACTGGAAGAAAAGAAAGACGGGTGGCAGAAGTGAAACGAGTCATTTTAGGCAAGAGGAACTGTTAGGAAGGGCTGGATCTGGGCAACGATAAGATTCTCCCGTTTTTCTTGCCACCGTTCATGTGCGTGTAGGGAACGTGCTCCTCGTAGTTCCCCCTCAGGCCCACCGAGGGCCCGCTGTCCCTGCCTAAGCTCTCCTCTCTCTGGGAATAAGAAGAAGGGTCCAGAGGGATGCTCTCCATGTTGTCCAGGTCTAGGTCAAAGTCCTCCGTCTCAGGGACTTTGTTCTCCTCGCTGTAAAAGAAGGAGACCTCCTGGAAGGATGGGTGCAGGTCGTCCCGCAGGATCTCGATGAGCTCCAGGAACGTCGGACGCATCTTGGGATTGTACTGCCAGCACATCTCCATTAGACTGTGCCTAGCAACAGAATCCATTTAAAAAGAGAGAGAAAGGTTCAGATATTTAATTGAAAAACTCCTTTTATGAGATTTTAGACAAATAAGGACCAAAAACAAATTTAACGGAAGGAGAAAAAAGTTAAGTCTGTATTTACATCCTCTCGGGGCAGTTCTCTGGCTGGTCCAGGTACCCTCCGTCCATGACAAACTTCAGGACCTGCTCATTGGACAGACCTTGGTAAGGCTGCTCTGCCAGTGTGCTGATCTCCCACAGCACTACTCCAAAAGACCTGCCGAAACACACAACATGTGGTCACATGGTACACTGTCAGCCTTCACCGCGGGTTGCTGAGGTGAGACCTACCAGCAGTCCGAGTGGGCAGTGAAGACCCCGTCCTTCAAAGACTCTGGAGCCATCCATCTGACAGGAAGCAGACCTTTCCCTCCTTTACGGTAGTAGTCTGTCTCGTAAATGTCTCGCGTCATTCCAAAGTCTGACCGCAGGAAAATATCAAGAACAGGTCAGAGAACAGTAAAACACTCAGTTTCAGCTAAATCTACTAAAAAAAAGCAAATATACAATCAAGAGAAAACGCAGCGATCAAAACAAACCTCCGATCTTGACAGTAAAGTCCTCGGCCACCATGCAGTTTCTGGCAGCCAGGTCTCTGTGGACAAACTTCTTGGCGTTGAGGTACGCCATGCCGTCTGCGATTTCTGCCGCCATCTGGAGCATGTCCTTCAGAGTGGGAGGCGGACAGCCCGAGGGGTTGTTCTGCAAAACCACACGCACATATCAACTTTCTGCTAACCGTAAAATCCAAATCTCTCAATTTCTTTCACCTGTAGTTATTATATTAGTTATAGTTATTTTAGATTTATAAAAACATTTCTGTCAGGTTAGAAGATGCTAAACAGGACGAACCTCTGAGTCTGGCCTCAGACTGCGCAGGTAGCTCTTCAGGTCACCGTGAGTCATAAGCTCCATCACGACCAGGGAGGGTTGACCTTTAGACACGACCCCCAACAGACGCACCTGCCAAACAGGAAGTATAAGCGTGATCAGATGGACGTTAAAGAATAAAACTGCATAGAAACAACACAGTGAATCTTGTCAGAGTCAAAACCAAACTCACGATCATGTGTATTAAATATAAATGCTTCTCTAGACCTGCGTGACTCTTTCTGCTGTTTTCTGTTCGGACAAGTTACTGCATTAATAAATGATGCTCCGATGTGGATTTAAGCTCCTTTCATGTGGTAAATAATGAAATTTTCTTCTCAACACGACTTTTACAGCTGACAGAGCAGCACGTGGCGGTTTAATTGGTGCTTAGCAGGTTGTGTATTGAAGTAGTAAACGCAGGCTCAGTCGCTCACCGAGTGTGAACATTTGTTCTGGAGTCAAACTGTTTGTCAATATGGCAGCTTCAACACAACAAGCGAGTCACGATTCTCTGACTCACAAGCTGGTTTACACACCATGAAAAAAAGCTGATGCATGTAATGGAATGATGTCATTCGTACCACGTGATGGCAGCTGAAGGCCTTCATGACCGAGGCTTCGTTGAGGAACTCGATCCTCTCTCGCAGGCTGGCGGATTCGTTGACCGTCTTGACGGCGACGCGCGTCTCAGGTTCTCCTTTAACGATGTCCTGAGCGATTCCCTCGTAGACCATGCCGAAGGAGCCCTGTCCCAGCTCTCTGAGCAGGTTGATCTTCTCCCGAGGAACCTCCCACTCATCAGCAACGTACACTACACAAAAACAAAGTGAATTTCTCTTGTTTCATTCTATCGTTTGGAAACTACCATAAGGACAGTGTTATAGTATTCTTACTATCATTGGCGCTGAAGTATTCAGGGTTTGGTGATGTGATGAGATCTCCCAGTGGACCTTCAATTTGCCTGCAACAGAAACACATATAAAGGATCTGAGACGGTGGAAACAACCTCAGGACGTGTAATCCTGAAAACACCTGGGTTCACAGGAGTCAACCGGATCTCAGGTCTCACCTCTTCTTGATGATCACAAAAACAGCACCGATCAGAAGCAGCGCCAAGATGAAGAACATGATCGGACCAATCACGATCCAAACTAAACCCGGATCAGCTGCAGTGTACAAAAAAGTTGCTCAGTTCAGTTTGAGAACGACGTAAATCTGAACCCATGAAAATATGAAAACAGAGACTGAGATCTTACAGTTGGGCATTACGAAGTATGTTGTTTCTGTAAAAGAACCGTTTCCTGCCAAAGACGTCGCCCGAACCCTCAAGCTGTAGTTTCCAGGGTGAACAAGGTGGAGCTTCGTCCCACCCGTCTTGTTGTAGGCTGGTCGTGACACACAAGTTGTTTGAATCTGTAGAAACATTAGAAAAAAAAAACTGTTCAACATGTCATTGGGAAGACAACTTCCTGTAACAACCAGCTTAATGTGTAAACACAGACTGAAAAGAAAAACAACGTAGTTTCATAAAGTCAATGAATAAACTGATATTTTACACACAATTTACAATAAATAAAAAAGCTTTATAACTGTTTGGTGTGTGTGTGTGTGTGTGTGTGTGTGTGTGTGTGGGTTTGTATTTCTGACCTCCTCAGGACCCGTTTCCTGACTTTTACTATCTTTCTGGGGTCCGAGGGTTCTTGTGGGGACCGAAGCCTGGTCCCCATGAGGGGGACTCCCCTTTTTAGGGTTAGGGGTTAGGTTTATAGATATGGTGTGAATAGAGTTTTAGTTAGTCTTAGGGTTAGTTATAGATCAGTAATGGTTAAGGTTAGGAAAAGGGTTTGGGTTAGGTATAAATCTAGTTACTAAAATCAATGGAAGTCAATGGATGGTCCCCATAAGGATAACAAAACACACTTGTGTGTGTGTGTGTGTGTGTGTGTGTGTGTGTCTGTAACGCAGTGGAGCTGTCGCCTGAGATGCGACTCCATCCCTGCCACTGCATTCAAGTCTTCCTTCCTTCCCACTTCTGTTACTATAGCAACAGAGCTGCTGCTAAGTCCAGGCGGTGCAGCGATGAATTCACACTTTTACAGCAAGTAAACAACAACACGGCTAAAAAAACATGCGCGCTGTTGCAGACGAGCACGTATCCTCACAGACAATGCATCTTTTAATATGCAAACACACACACGCACACACACAGAACACGTCAGCATGCACACAACCGGCGCTGAGAGGTTGTAAACAAACATTTCTTTTGTTCTTGTTCCAGATATCAAACACAGACAATATAATAACTCAAACACTTTCCTCTCACTCACCCGCTGAACCTTTGTTATTAGTCCACACTTACCTCTGTGTCGCCGACCTTCTTGTAGAAGACCTCATAGAGGATGATGAGGCCATTAGGTGAGCGTGGTTCGTTCCACTTAATCTGCACGTAGGGAGGATCGGCGGCCACGACCTCGTGGGTCACGGGACCTGGGATATCGTCTGCTTTTTCTGCCAGCGCCACACAAAGAAAACACACTGATCTCAGCTGAGACATTCACTTCTTGGTGGGCGGAAATATGATCTACGTGAAGATCGAACTACCGTTTGTCAAATAGATTGTTTACAGGAAGTGTGTCTCCATCCTTACCTTCTGGCATAGTGCGGGCACTGACATAAGTAGCAAGGCTGCAGCGTTTGGGGTCTTCAGGATGGTTGCAAGCCATGATCTCTATTGTATAACTGGTGAAGTGGTGCAGGTTGGAAATAACGGCCGACTCCTTAGAGGTCACATTCAGCTCCACCTGAGCAGAAAGGATAAAATACATTTTTTTAAATTCCTCTTAAAGCAAAGAGAAATATAAAAATATGATTGGCACACACACAACAAAAACATAATGAAAGTGTTGGAGACCTTCAGTCCCTCTTCATGTTCGTCTCCAGGGAGCGGTGGAGCGGTGGAGCCCAGCTGCAGACTGGGTATCGTTGTAAAAGTTAAAGGGAACTGGGTGGCGTCGGGTCTGTCTGCTGAGCGCCGCTCACGAGGTGGTCTGAAAAATAAGCAACAGATACAGAAGTTACTAGAAGTAACGGACACGGGATAAATCCTCTACGGGCTGAGAAGGTCATTACGGTCCCTTCGGTTCAGAGTCATGGGTTCAAACTTCATCAGAGTGTGTGAGATCGGGTGTTTGTGTGTTTCTGCGTGACTGCTCCTCTGACTGGCATGAATGATAATCGGCACAGTAATCACTTCCCTAAGGAAGCAGACAGAAAGAAACTGTGTTTGTGTGTGAGGGTAGACAGAGGGGTCACACAGCACCTCCCACTGAAAGACCCCCAAAAATATGTCCAATCTAAAAACAAAGGTTTGTAAAACTCCTCCATCTGCAGACAGAAGGGCAGCGTTGGCACGGAGCTGCTTTAAGAGCAAACACTATGTTTGAGACAAAAGGAAATAAATAAATAATTCTAGTGAAACACATCAGGTCACAATAAAACAGCAGCGACCATTAAACAGCGTTAGAGACGTTGTTCATGATCTGTGTACCTGCTCTCAAAGACTTCATTGTGGAGGTAATTCTCAAAAGTCTTGCGGTACTCGATCTCTTGCTGCTGCTTCTCTATCTGGCCTTTTGTCATCGGACACGCGCAACATTTGCCCTCCGAGGTGTGGTCGTCCGTATGGTTCCACTTCTGCTCTTCCTCCAGGTCCAGGTGGGTCGGGATACGAGACGGCAGCTTCATTCCTGAACAGGAGAGAGAGGTGTGACGGCGGAAAGTCGAGACAAAAGGATGAAATGGAGCTGGAGGTCGATGCTCCTCGGATACTGACCTTGGAGGCAGTAGTCGAACTTGTAGAGGTCGCTGTCCTCAGGCTGCTTACGGCAGATGACCCGGTAGTGGGTGATGTTGCCATTGGGACTGTTTGGAGGCTTCCACTTCAAGATGATCTGAGAGGAGGAGTTGGAGGACGAGATGGGGTCCAGAGGTACAGAAGGTCCTGGTGGAGAAAGGAAGTAGAGAAATGACATTTAATCCTCCCCTTAAAAACTGATTTAACACCTAATGTTTGATTATGTGATATATAACTACAATTTAGCTGTAAAGGAAGAAAGAAAGAGGAGAGCTTCTATACAACAAGGTTTAAACATGCTGTAAATGATTTATGAGGGAAATTAATTGAAGATTTTTCTTAAGCATCATCATCATCATGATCATCGTGAAACTCAGTTTATGAAGAAGTGAAAAAGAAGAGATTTGAGACCACAAAGTTCTTTCTAAATGAAATCTTGACTTTATAAATAAAAAACCCAGAACATATCTGAATGCAGGTTTGACTTACTGAAGGGACTAGTGCGGACATAAATTATTTTGCTTTTGGCCCCATAAACCTGATGGTCGTCCGACGCCGACAGCTGGGTTTTGACCATGATGGCGTACTGGGTCCAAGGTTTCAGCGGCCGGATCAGGTGCCCCGGGTCCTCGGCCTTCTTGCCGTCCGTGGAGCGAGGCGGTGGGTTAACGTCAGCGATCACCCAGCTGTTTGAGCCACAGGCGTCCTGTCCTTCAAACTCTGTCACATTCCTGTACGGCCTGAGATAAAAATAACAAAACGAATCAGAAAGAACAAGAACAAATTGAAGAACATGTAGCAGAAGATTGAAACAAACTCATTCTGCAGTGAAACGTTGGATGATGACATAAGAAATCCTTCAAGTGTTTTTCAACATGTTCTGGATGAAAAAACTAGATGAAACCTGATTCTTTCCTCAAAACATCTTATTTATATTAAAAACATTTAGAACTTACGCCTCTTTGTAGAGAACCATAAATCCCAACAGGTCTCTGAAGTCTGACGGCCAGAAGGGGTTCCACTTCAAAATGATCATGTTATATGACGTCTTGATTTGGGTGAAATTTAGTGTCTTTGATTCACCTAAAAAACAAAACAGCTGATACTCAGTGCATCTGGTTACCCTGATTTTATTTTAACCAGGATACAAATTGAGCTCGTCGATAAAGATATTTGATTTTTCAAAGTATTTTACAACAAACTATATACTTTTAAAACTTTGTATCAGTTAAAAGGGGGAATACGGAAACAGTAATCTTTGTTCCCGTCTTACAGGAAGCTTGGTCTCCGTTGGTGCGAAGAGCGATGTCATTCTTCTGGTTACGCTCTTTGGTTCCAGTGACCTCCTCCATCTTTGTGATTTCAGACATACAGAGTTTGGAGTTGTAGTGGAAGAACGTTCGACCGCGCTCTATCGTCAGGTTGTGCTTGGACCAATCCCACAGCTGACGCAGGTTCTGGTTGTCCAGCGCGTAGAAGGCGTAGGTACTACAGAGAAGCAAAGAAAAAAAACAACAAACACTTTAATGGTAATCTGGGTTGATAATAAATTTTAAAAAAATCAAGGCAGGTGGAGGAGAACTTACTCTCCAACGAGATCCTCGCCCCTGATGAGGCGAAGTTCTCGTAGGAAGGAGAGGGAGACCAAGGCGTAGGCTCTGCGCACGCTCAGGTAACCTTTGATCTCCTCGATCTGACCCAGACTCGCCTCCAGCTCTGCTGCTATGTTATCTGCAAGACCAGGACAGAGTCAGACAAACTCCAGAACCAGAATCTGGACTCTTTACACACAGATACTCACTTCCTCCTCGGATCTTGATGATCATGTTGCCCTCGATAACAGTGCACCCTCTTAAGGCCTGGGCTGAAGTCACGGAGTCAATCGTTTTATTTCCTTTACACTCTTTTGGACAGGGTCCTGCACACGGTTCACACGTCAACCTGCACACACAAACCAACAGACATCAGATCAACAAACACTTTCCAACGAATATAATAATAACGAATAATCACGGGATAACAGCTGACGCAGACTGAGACATAACGTCCAACTTTATATAAAGTCTTTGGTTTCGACCTTCCTAAGAACAAGAATGTAATAAACGTGGAACTACAAAGATCAGAATGTAAACACACACTTTGTTACATAAAAGTAATCACGCTGCCTTTCAAGGACAAAAAACACACAAATGTTTCTGTCTTCAGTTTTCAGAAATGGAATGAGAAGAACTGGTCGCTATGTGACAGGAATCTCAGTCATGTTTTGTTTTGTTGTGACGTGAGTCCAAGGCTGAATGTGTTTGGAGGAATTTAACAGACCATTTCATCTGAGATTTTTTCTGGTTTTTCTGAGTTGATTTTCTCAGTCTTGCCTTGTTTTGCTTGAGTCTCTGCTGAAGTGATAAATGTTTACTAAATTTGTCTCCCTGGATTACCTCATTCAAAACATGGCAGCAACTGAATGAATTTCGTGACCTCTGACAAATCAATAACATCAGTTTTTTTTGTTTTGTTTTTTTCCATCCACATCTGTACCTTCTTGATATTTATTTAGGGAAGAGACACGAGTGATCAAAGCATGAAGCATCCCAAACCACCGAGGCAACAAGGCAGAAATACCAGCTGCAGTTCCCAACAGGCTTTCATCTGTTTGGTCCGTGACGTCCTCCCGCAGGCAAACATGCACAGAATCACGTACCCACACAGACTCATGCAGGGCCGTGAGGTCTGGATCTGGCCTTTTAGGAAATGTGTTCACAGAAAGTGGACAGAAGAGAGGAGCCTGATAGGAACATTTTTACTAACTGCTGTATCAGAACTTACTGAATTCCATGAAATGTTTTTCTGTGTTGATTAAATGTTCTGCAAAGTTCCTTGAAATGACTTTTGTTCTGAACTGGGGCTTTATAAACAAAACTGAATTCAATTGAATCATTTAAAAATTGGTATTTGGGAAAAGCTGCATATGATTCATTAATAAAAGGAAATGAAGAAAAATTGTTCAAATATCTGATTAATCTTTCAAAAAAGTCCAGAAATCAGATGATGCCGGATCGTCAGAATATATTGTGGAATATTACATGTTTTTCGTGCTATTTACAACCTAATCTTCTTGTTTTTAATGATGTGATGATGCAACGCGTTCCCACAAAGGTTCCCTTAACTGTTTCTCTACTTTCTCTCTCTACTCATGACACCAGCCTCACTGCACCTTTTATTCCCAGTGATACTGTTTCGATTCAAACGGGCTTCTCGAGAGCGAGAGGCGTTCTCGACGCCTCTCGCTTTCCATCTCATCAAACTCTTAATAAATCACCGGAGAGGTCAGCACACACGCTTCCTCTCTGTGCTTTTGTGTGAGTGGAAACAAAAGCAAACAATGACTCAAAATCAATGAATAATAAGAGTTTTTTTTTTCTAAAAAAAAAAAAAAGGAACGTTGTCTGTCTGTCGCTGTCATCCCCAGACGGAAAACCGTGTGTTCGGCTTCTCTAAAGTAACGCTCTAGTTGCGGCGCAGAAAAGGAGAATGTTTTGGGCTGTTGTACTGAAAACACAGACACACAGACTGGCTTCTTAAAGGGCCGGTGTTTATCTGAACTCTGTGACTCCAGGGTCTGTTAGAGCCATCCAGAGCAGAGGCTGCTGCAGCTGACGCTCCACTTTGGTTTCAGCCCAACCCTGACAAAACCAGACCAACTGTGTGTGTGTATGTGTGTGTATATCTGCTCACACACACACTGGATGTTGTTGGGACACCAGCTCCCTAAAAACTCCTTAAGATTTAGTTCACATACTAATAATTTTAAACACTAAATACTACAAGTTGGTAGATTGTTCCTATTGGACGCAGCCCACGAAGATGTTTCCAACAATGTGACACGATCATCTTCAGTCTTGGTTTCTTGACACTGAGAAGAACTTTTCACTGTTTATTCGTGTGATTCAAGTTTTACTCGTATTGTGTGGAGCTACATTTCTTTACGCAGATGTTACATTTTGGTTAGAGAAACAGTAGTTATGGTCAAAGTAAATCTCTGTGAAAGCAATGCTAGTCAGGGTGATGTCATCCAAGGTCCTGGATACGTGTGTATGTAAATTCTTATGTATCGCTGATGGGTGTGTGTGGCTTCAAATACAGAGCCGCTGTGATGACGTGTGTTCTTGCTTTAAAAACAACACACACATACGCACATACGCAGGCCATTGCTGCAGCTGAGTCCTAATGGAAAAGTCTGGTTTGGCAAACAACGTACACACACATTTAGCCAAGTGCAAAAGTTTTGGACAGTAAATTGATTTATGTTTCCAACACACAGCACTAACAGTTTGGTATTAAATTCGTTGTGCAGGATCCCAACACCTTCAAATATGTTTCTAGAGCAGACCAAACGATAACGGACAGGAAACAGCGTCATTATTTCTATCAGTGCTGTTTTAACAACAAGTTCTACAAAAAGCAGCTGATCCATCAGCTTTCTGCAGTTTTCTGCATCTGAAGGATAAAATGTTGACCTTAAATTTCTGGACGACTATAAGGACGGAGAACAGACATCCTGTTTTACTGCTGACAGGTGCTGCAGTAAATCTAACAGTCACACATCAGGTTTTGCACCTGCAGCTCTGAATGTGTTTGACCTCTGCCTTCAACTCACTTGCTGGTTGGACTGGAATTATTATAATGATTACGTTTCTTGTATTTCAGACACAGTGTTTCTGTTTGTATGATGAAGGTTAGCAAACCAACCAAATGTCACCATCAGCCGTCAAGCCAAGCCAACAAGGTGGCGACTCTCAAGGAGGAGCTAAGGAGTGGAAAAATAAGCATATGCTTCAGCCAATACCTTTTTTTTTTTTATTAGTATTGTTTCATGTTTTTTTAATTGTGGTTGTATTTATTTAGCAACAGAATGCTAATCACATAAATATCAAGTCTCAAAAAAGACTCAATTAAGTTCGTTATAAGGACTGTGAAGAAAAAACAAACTACCTCAGATGGTTAAGTGACATCATTTAGACAACAAATCACTTATTAAAGCCATTAAAACAAAAAGTGAAATGAGAAGAATTATGGGAACTCACAAGCTAATATCCCATTTTAAAGTGAGACTTTTAGCTGAAACCTCCGCTTGGACGTGGGTTCTTACCAAAGCAGCTGATGCCCGTTTTTATGTTGCATTTAGACGATGTGATTGTTTTGCTACTGCTGTTTGTCTCTGCTTAACAAACAGAGTTGGTATTGTGCTTCTTTACTGTGAGCATCAAACAGTAAAACTGTGTCTCTAATTCTAAGTCTTAAATAGTGTGAAGAACGCAAAAGATACATCATAAATCTTCCCATCAGCTTGAAAATTGTCCATCTCATGGATCAAAGACTGTATGTATAAAATAGAACATCTAGAATAAATTGATCTTATAATAAAATACCCTGACTGACTGTAAAGTCTCCAACAGCTTGAGAAGATCCGATGTTCTGCCACCATCTGTTGTGTACAAACCTTATTGTGTTGAGTGACCACAGCGTGTTTGTGTTCTTCGTGTTGATGGTGGCATTTCGGGTGTGTTTGGGTGTTTTTTTTTGTGAAGCAGATTTACCGAGTGGAGTTTAAACTGCTGTATCCAGAAGGACACTCAGGAATGCAGGCCCCATTGTGGATGACGTATTCGTAGCAACCGGCATCCTGGTTCTGCTGCTTTTTAGTGTTCGCACACTGTTGGTGAAGATCCTAGATTAAATATGACGACCAAGACGAAGAGAATTAGTTCACCATGAATTAAAGTTAAAGAAATTCTCACTGTGTTTTAAAGTGTCATCGTAAGTGGTTCATATTTCATTCAAGGAAGGAAGAATGGAGGGAAGGATGGAAAGAAGGGTGAAAGAAAGGACAGATATATGAATGTAAGTAAGTAAGGAAGGAAATGTAGGAAGAATAGAAGGAAAGGACAGAATGAAGGATGAAAAACAAGGACGGGAAAGACATGGAAGAACGCCTGTCTCTTATACACATNTATATGAGGTGGAAGGAAGCAACCAAACTGATTCAGTTAAAGAACTCAGTACCAACCTGGCAGAAGGAGTAGCTGATGCAGCGCCAACCATTGAAGATGTAGTATCCAGGTGGACATTTGTCCACACAGCTGTTGCCATGCTGAAGCTTCTTGCAGGCCACGCAGCTGCTGGCGTTCCCCGACTCTGAGCAGCCACCCAGACACTGATCATGGCAGCACTGACCATCAGGACTGCAGGAGCTGTGTTTGCATTTATCCATGCACACTGAAGACAAGCAGAAGAAGAAGAAGAAAAAAACAGGGTTAATATTAGTTTATCCCGGGACAAAGACAGACAAATTCATTAATACACAAGAACAGAGGAATTTAAAAAAGATGGGTTTGTTTTATTTTGTGTATAAAGGATTAGAAATAGTGTAGAAACACTCAGATGCTGCTGCACAACCTATATGCAGATGTTTCCTCAGCGAGGCCTCGGATCACCTGGTTTGTTATTTTGATGTTACTGTTGCGGCAACTGATATTTACATAAAACATAAGCTTTTATTACCCTGATTAGATCTCATATACCATCCTGGTAAAAAACTGCTCTCTGAACAGATGTTTGTATGTTGGTTTAAGATGTTTTTACACAAACTGACTGACTGAATCCAACATCTGGATAGAGATAAACCAGGACAGAAAAAGACAAACAAGCTCCGACCTACAAACATTCAACTGGACAAACACTGACCACCCATCTCACGTCTCACACCTGTGGACAGAGTCAATGACCACCGTTTACATTCAACGGTCAACAGCAGCAGTTTTTATTGCCATGGAAACAACCTGAACGGCAATTTGACCTACTGGGAAGCCTTGATTGTCAGATTAGCAGTCAGGTCTGACCTGTGATGTGTACCTGCCTCGTCTGTGGGCCAGTTAGGGTCCAGCAGCTCTCATCTTAGATCAGATCACATGTACGAGCAGACAGAACAGCGTCTCACTATAAGTCATGCAGGTATGTTTTGCAGGTTGTTTAATAACCACGTCTGTGAGGACACTGCATGAGGATTCTTATTGCCACGGCGACAGCTTGTCTTTTTGCATTGGAAAGCTGCCCGTTGTCCTGACAGTATATGCAGAGGACAGACAGTTATTGCAGGCAGGGGGGCAACGGAAACTATCTGATAAATGAGGTTAAAGAAGAGCAATAACGTGGGAGACAGAAGGGTTACAACCACAGAGAGGGACAATGACTAATGTGAAAAAAAATACCATGTTTAATCGTTGGGGTAGTTCATGCAGGGGTCGCTCCTCCACTATTCTTTACCACATGCCGTAAACCCTCCGCAGCACACAATCGTCTCCAACTCACAGAGACAAATGCAAAGCACTCAGCCAGCCCTCCCCCTCCCGTCTGTCTGCTCTGTGTGTGTGTGGATGTGCGGCAGCACCACATAACAGAACAGGGAGGGCTCCATGATCCAGCTCCGGTCCGTGTTCCATTCCAGAGAGCTGCTGCAGCCCCAGATCCACCCTCAGCTTCAGCCAATGTGTTTGCTGGCTGAGGGAGGCATCCATTCTGTGGCCTCTTCCATGTCGGGGTAGAGAGACGCCCAGGTTTAACCCTGGCCTCGCTGGGGCAGAAGGGGTGGGTGGCTGGTGGGTTTGGAGGAATTACAAGCTCCAAACAGGAACAAAAAAAAGAAAAAATCTGAGATAGAAGACACTAATAAAACAGCTCTTCTGAATCGCCAAAACAAAAGAAGTGTTGTTGGTAGAGTTTAAACTCTGCTGCTGCCTGCAGCTGGTGTCAGCTGTCAGTCAGCTGTGTGTGATGGCCAAAGCAAATACACTTACAAAATAAATAAACAAACCTCTAAATTACTTATTCTTTGAAAAATAACTAGTTTTTTTCAGATTATCTGATGCATTATGTTCAGTATCTTTTTAATCACCCCTTATAAACTTACATGTTTGAAGTATTTTGTTTTATTTGTTTACTTATTTTGCTTTGAAACAAAATGGTGATAAAAAACAAGTTTCTACACGTTGTTGTGTTACATTGAATTACTTAAAGCTTCCTTCTGACATAACAGTGAATATGTAATTATTTAACTTACATGTTTGTTATTGTTATAAACATAAAAAAAAAAAAAAAGAGTTTACGTTCGAGTGAAAATTTTGCTTTTTTGTTCCCGTAGAATGTTTAGAGTGATGGATGACAGGGCTTGAGGATCTCAGAGAGGTCTATGTTTTATAAACACCACTACTGCAGCAGGATTATTCCCAATTCTCCTCACGCTTGGACCAGCCTACACAAACTAGCTGCTATGCCAAACATGCTCCACTCGTTCATTCATCCCCTCCTCCTGCTGCTCTCTGCCACAGCCTCAACCAGCACCACTATCTATTGCTCTATCTGCCTGCCTGCCTGCCTTTCTAGGCCACTCAGCCCCTCCCACTTTCATTCATACAACGCCTTGTTTTGTTTTCATGCAGCCGGCCTTCGGGAGGCAGGAGAGAAGGCGGCATGGATGGAGGGATAGTATCACTTGTGCTTCAACAACAACAACACGAGGAGGCGGTGAGAGCATCCTGGAGAACGTATCTTTCATTAAGCTAAACACACAGGTAAATGTTAAACTTCAGAGTGTCATTTCATAATTTAACCCCCCCCACACACGCACACACACACAGATTTCCAGGAAAGGCTTTAAATGTAAGGTGTGATCAAAGGTGTGTTGTGTTTATCTTTCATTTGACCGTGGCAGTAAAGAATCCAGATCAGTCCCCAGGGGAGAAACATGGGAGACGCACGCAGCCAATAGTGTGCAGCCACACGAGGCAACACTTCCTGCTCTTAACATTAAATCCTCCCCTTTAATTGGCAGTGTTGTCTACAGGCGAAGGTGCTGGGAACAATAACAAACACGTTTTTACCCCAGAGTCATTTACTCAGGAGAAACACATGCATGTACATGTTCACCCGCCCTTCTTCTACACGCACACACAGCTGCTGGATTCACGTTTACTATATTTGGCCAGGGTTGGAGTCCTAAGCTTCAAAAGCTTTGCTATAAATGCTCCGAGTGATCTGATGTAAGACATTTAGCCTGAGACAGTGAGAGGAGAGAGAGGGGGGGGGGTAGAGTGTAAACAAAAACACAGATTCACTGAGAGAAAGACAACGATGAGAACAGTGATACATCACACACACATAAGTGAGCAACGTAAGACACAAAGTCAAGAGAGAAGATGGTTTTTATCTTGAGAATGCAGGTATATTATAATTTAGTTCTACTGAAGATTAAAGCTTTTTTTCTGTCTGGACATAAAACTTGCCATTATCCACTAACATCTGTCTGAAGACTCCTGCTGCAGCTCCTGCAGGTACACGGTCCCCTGCGCATCTCTGTGCAGCAGTGATGTATGACGCTACACTGAGCTGAAACGCTTCATTCTCAGAACCAACGGATGTGTCGAGGACAGACAGAGAGAGATGGGACAGATCCAGCAGGTGTGAGTCTGCACTGGACAAAAGGTTTCCTGTGTGTTCGACAGCAGTAGTCATAAGAATAAAAAATAACTATGAAGTTAGAAGCTAATTATAAGCTGTTACTATGTTATTTGTTGCCAAAAGACTGAAACCGACTCGAGATAACAGAAGTGGTTCACAAAGCGCACGGAGGTATAAAACATCTGCCCGGGATAAAAACAACATTATTAAACTAGTTCTTGGAAACGGAAGTGTTTCCGTAGAAGCAGCGCTGTGAATCCCTAATAAAGCAAACAGAGATAAAAATCACAAACAAATCAAAAGGACAGTATTTCCTATGAATCAGCTCTATTTATAAACCTGCTTTAATACTGTCCCCAGCAGAGTGACAACAGTTTTACACTATGATGTTTTCTTTACAGCATGCAGATGACTCACTCACTGGGGCCTGAATCCAAAGTGGCAACTGTTTGGACATGACATCTATGTAAACCCAGTCTGTACAGAGACCCATTTTTGGATTACACACCCATCACTCAGGGATCCAACTGCGTCACCCACTTCAATAGATTTTAGTTAAAACACCTCCTTCAGCCACTCCCAGTTTGGTGACAGACATGATCGTACGGCTTGTGTTGCTTCATTATATATCACACAACTCATTGGGAGTTCAAGTTTTTTACTCTCTGACACATAAATAATCCCGCCCCCTTCCACGGATCCGTACATCTGCCTCAACACGCCCTGTTGCTCGCTTACGTAAACAGGTTTCTGTGCATCTGAACAAAAACAAAAGAAAACCAGTTTATGATAATAAAGGTAAAAGCAGCACCATCAATGATCATGTCATATATTTACTGACAATGCTGCTAATAAACACTAAGAAGTTCCCTGCTTTGCTTAAATAAGTTTAGAAGTACTTTATAAAAGTAAAAGACATTTTTTCCTCCTCATTTTTTACTAATCTGAACTCGGCATGTTTACCGTTGTTTGATGTAAAACACCAACATCTGAAGGTTCTTGCTGAGCCTCTCCCTCAACTAATCCAGTCTAATATTTATTTTAAAGATTGACCTCTTCTACCACCTTCAATAGAAATGAATGCTAAATCAGTTCCAGTGTTGAAACAGGCATGATGACGCAGACGCGAATGCAAAGAGGTGAGGAATAATAAATAAGAGAAAGAATCGGGTCTAATGGGTCGGGTTTGGTTCCTGCTTTGTCTCTCTGTTCATTGATTTTCTCGTCTGTGTCTTCCTGCGTGCTGACCAGCCATGCTGGCCCATCCTGTTGCCATGGAGATGAATCCAGACATGGACCGTCTGCAGTAATTAGCTGCATGCTCCCAACAGGCATTTTCACATTTCCAAGTCATCATCATCAAGAAGGGAAATCTCACTTCCTTTCCCTTCTTAAAGCTCAGGATTCGTGTTTCCTGTTTGACTCTCGTCTCCTTAAAGCTTCACTTCCACATCAAACTCTGGAGCAACTTTAGATAACAGACATAGTTCTTCAGAAAGCCACAAGATCAGAATCCTACAAATAATCGACCCCGCTGACGGCTCTCCATCCTGCTCGCTCCTATTTTTCCTCATACCTCCTTTTAGTTCAGTTACAAATTCCTAATATTCTGCAACACGCCACTTCATCTCCAACATCCTCCCTTTTCACCAGTCCATCCTCTCCTGCTTGTCTGTGCCTCCTCTTTAATTTTGTCACACTGCCACCAGCCCCTGCATTACTGCTGTTCCATGCACTTTTTCTGACATCTCGAGGCGAGTCTGAGACACACGCACAAACAAGCTGAGAGCACACACACACACAATCATGCAGACTCTGCTGCAGTCGATGAAGCTTTCCTCTTTTCCCCGTACACACACACACAAACACACACACACAGGTCCGAGAGGATTTCGCTGACTGGTTCGTTCAGTGATGGGGGGGGATGGGGGGAAGCAGCAGGTAAACATCCATCTAAAGACGAGACACCTGCATTAACATTGTTATTTTAACGCCACCTCATATACAAAGATTCACCGATACACAGCAGCCGTTTGGTTCGCTCAGCTGTCAGGTCCAGATTTATCATGTGCATCAGATTATGTGGGTCCGACTGGGACATAATCAGTGTTTAATATCTGAGTGGCTCAACTGTGATTTACTGCAGAAGGATCCTCACTAGCTCCTCCGTCTAACAACCTCCTTTAGAGTAGCTGTCAATCAAAAGTAAGACTCTTACTGTAGTTGTTTCTATCTGTTACACCGAGACAAAAAAATGACAGATTTTTTGGGGAAACTATCCAAGAACTACAAAAGGAACATGGTTTTTCTAGATTTCTGCAGCAAACTGAAATCTGACATCTTTACACCTGCACTCCTCGAATGCCACGTCACGGATTAAATCGTTCTGAATCCGTATGATCTACTGATAGACAGTCCGGTCTTCTTCTTCCTCGATGCTCTTTTATCCCATCATATTAACCACGAAAAAAGTTAGTGAAAAGAAAGAGAAACTCCAAATTGCTTTCCCTCTTCTCATTTGACACAGAAAAAAAAAAAGTTTATCAAAGGGCTGATTGTCACGGATTCCCTCTCTCGCTCTCTTTCACTCCCCTCTTTCCTCGCTCTATCTATAATTTTCTTATACGTCAAGTTCTCTCCTTCTTTCCTGTTTGTCTTGTGTTTCAGGGGCTTTGANTTCACTCATTTATTCACCAATGAAAAGCCTAAATAAAAAAAAGGCTTTCTTGTAATCAGCACATGAATAGAAAATATCAAAAATAGGTCATTTTTGGCTGAATATTTTGTTGTTTACAAAGTTAAAACCAGGCTGTGCAGATAAGAATAATGGGAGGAAAACTTATTTTTCAATTTATTTTAGACTAAAAAAACAACCTCTACAAGTTAAAAGTGACCTTCTATCATAAGTCCCAAGTATTTATTTGCACAAACATTTATTTTTATTTCGTGAAAAAACTTGGTGTTATAAATAGCTCATGCTAAATGTACAAAAACAACTTACAAATGAAGAGCAAGGTTTGAAATCAGTGCACCAGCACGAGCGGGATCAATTTCAGTTCAAGCGTTTTGGTAATCGATTGAGAAATCAAACACTTAAACGTTCAATATTTCTGCCAATTGACTTTTCCAACATTACAAACGGGAAAAAAAAAAAAAAAACATTTACCAAGTAAATAAATAAAGACGTAGCAAAACATGAAAGTAAACAGATGCAATAAATAAACCCAAGAAGAGGCTCTAAAACAGAAAAGGAGAGAAGGAAAATAAATGAAAGAGTGGAAAACAGACTTGTAAATAGTTCATGTAGACCTCTTCTTCCTTAAACACATAGTCGTATAAAACCCAGAACCGTTCCACGTTCCTGTGTCTGCCCAGCTGCAGCGATCACAGGGCGCGTTGTGAGGGCCGGGGCGGGACGGCTGCAGTGCAGATGCTAGCTGTCCTATTTCATATTCACAGCACTGCACTGAGCAGCGCTACGGCACACGGGCAGACTCCCACAAACACGCACATGTCTACGGAACAGAGCACGCACAGACAATATGAAGCAGAAACTGATCAGGAAACCTGCAAATATCTGAATATATATCAGGAAAACTCAGTCAGAACATGTAAAATAAACATGAAATGTAATTAAAAACCTCTGATTCGTTCCTGCTCGGGTGATTGAGCAAGGATTTTCTTTGGTGAGTTAGAGAACTCCTTTTCTGCCTTTGATTTAAAAAGAAAGTGATTATTTGATTAAGAAGCTGTTTGCATGAGATGGAGGAAGATAAAACATGTTCAAATGGTGCAGAATGAAATCAGGAAGATGGCGCTTCGGTTACACTTTGCTGAGAGCAAATGGCCAGAGAAAACAGTCGAGATGATTGGACAGGAGGCTCATCAAGGCCAGAGTGCAGGGACGGATTATTACAGGGTCCGTCAGAAGCAAAACCAGCTGGAACTCAGATTTCTGTCCAGTTTGCAAGGCGGGACTTCATGGAAAGATCGTGACATTTTTATTCTGCTTATCATTTAAGTTGTGTGATCAGATCCTCAGATTCTTCAGTCTTGGACCAAAATGTGTGCATGCACATGAAACCACAGTCCTTGTATTGCTGCTGCAGCGGCAGACAGACATGAATCTTTCCAAATCGAGTTGATTTGAGATCAAACTTTAATCCGAACCCATTTGACAGGCAGAGACGTGAACGCATCACTCATCCCAGCACTGCTGCAACAGCAGGAGTTATTTCTGGAAACAAGCTGCACAGTCAGGTAACCAAAACAAAAAACATAAAGAATAATAATTAAAATCATTAAATCAAAGATGGAAGCACAGTAACACCTCTTCCCTGTCTGTATTCCACACATTTGACATTACTCTTCTCTATGAACCAGAACCGACACATCAGATGGCCGCGGCGATGGCTCGATGTCTGCTTGCGCGCCTCGAACATGCCCCTCTTGTAATGCTAATGCAGCGCGCTCCGCACTAAAACCTCCCCTAATTAAAATCTTAGAGCCAATAACGGCCAGACTAAAGAGATTTGAAACGAGAGCTCACTATTAACTGCCAAAAACGGGACCAGGGCAGATTATGTGTGTGTGCAGATTTACACGCCTGTAAAAGGCTTTATATGGGATACTGCAACATGTCCTGAGATTTCTGCAGAGGTGATGGGAGAGGCCAACGGAGGCAACGCCACTGCAGCATGTGAAAACAGAGCGAGACCGAGCAGTGATACAGAACCACAGAAGGGAGCAGAGGATGAAATAAAGTGGCCAGGTTGAAGGGTGAAAGCTGGAGGGAGGGGAACAAGAGGAGCAGCAGAAAGCGTTGGCGCACCATGAAGAACAGAACAAGAGCAGACGCCCGCTCCACTACGAGAAACAATCAGCTAAATATTACAGTCAGGATCCAAGAGATCCAGATTCTCTTCATCTTCTCTGAGAAATGCGACACTTTTTTTCTGCAGTTTTATAAAATAACCAGCTGTGAGATGCAACAAATTCTATATTAAGCATCCAAATATTAAAACCCAATAAACGCCACTAATCGTTCAACTTTTTTTTTATTAGTAGTATTCTTATTATTACACACAAAAACACACACACAGGGTTAATATAAATAGTGGTAGTAATTTAGCAGGTTTCTCCTTTTTCAGTTTCTCACTTTCCTCTGTCTCACAGTGCGTTTCTGCCTGCAGAGCAGCAAAGTGTGAGACTGTGAGTAATGGGGCGGAGCCTAAAGGAGAAAGAAACGGAGCCTTTCTGCACATACAAAGCATCTTGTTGTGTTGTCTCTTTGATTTCCATTAAACATGCATAGCGCACACATTTCACAACTGATTTTCTAGTTCTTCTTTTACAACTGACACATAAATTAATCTCCATATTTTAATTAAAAGAAGCTCATGTACATATTTGTGGTTCTAGTTACTATTATTATTATTATTATTCCATCTTAAGGTGAACAAATTGCCAATAAATGGTCTCTAACCTTGTGCGACAAAGTCCTGAAATTTTGCTCATGTGTAGAAAGTGATATAAATCTGCCTGTTTTAGATGTTTTCAGACACAAATTGGTTAAACGGTGCCAACTTTTCTAACAGCCTCTCCAAACTGTTTAACATACAGATGTAAGAAGCAAACAAACCTCTTTAATCTCAGCTTCAGTCATGTGGGAGGAGCCTGTTCTTCTGTTTAGCACTCAGAGCAAAACACGGTATGAGGTGTTGTTTAAGTCCGAATACACTCACATACTTATGACTACGGCATCGTTCATTATACGGACACTCAAAGCAGAAAGGTGAGAGGATCTGGGTCCTCAGCTACATTCGGACTGGATGACAGGTTTGACACAAGGCGTCCGTACGAGGGGCCTGACTGAAAAGATAACCCGGCTGGGGGGATTTATGCAGCAAGTAACGGCTGGAAGAGAATGATCCTTCCACAAAGGAGTATCCACTTGTACCATGTCACTGTGTGTGCGTGTGTGTGTGTGTGTGTGTATAAATAATACATGTACATGAAAGAGTGGGACAAAAGAATAAGGAATAAGGAAGGCGTGTACACTAAAACATTGGGGGACCAAGAGGGGGACCCTGCTTATTCTTGAGGGTGCAGGTGTTGTATGCAGAGGCCCCTCTAACAGGCAGCCTGAGTGGGTGGGATCGCATAAAGAGGGACGCTTTTAACTGACACACAGCAGCCAGAGGTAAACAAAAGGAAAACAACACAGACAGACACGACGTGTGCCTGACTTTAAGCTGCTGATGTACAAACAACAACAACAACAAGAGGAATAAAAAACAATAAAAAACAACAAAAAACAACGTGACACACGCTAGCAGGTGAATTAAAGATCATTTCTGAGGAACTAACAGGCTCTTCTGTTCCGACGCTTACGGAAGCCGCATTAAACTCAATCATATGTAACAGAAACTTTCCACATTCTCATAAGACACGTGCGCCTTATGACTGAGATGTTAAAGAGTTTAGGGCAGATAATTATTAACAGTGAATGGACTGATTGATCTTCCACCACATTTGGTTTTTTGGTGAATTTAAAGGTGAAGTAAGAGTGACATCAGGCACGCTGAAGTCACTGATCCAAAGCAAACACTTTTACACACATCTAGAAAACAATGAAAGACAGAATTTTATCTGTAAATGCTGCCTAAACCAGCATCATGGGAAAACTGGCTGTGCAAGGCTCTGCTGGCCAACATCTATTATTCTAAAATATGCAGATGTTGTGCGGCATGGCGTGTGCGTGTTAAAGATGACAAACTTCCACATGTGATGTGCAACAAGTGGACTAAAGCATGTGTAGACTTGGATCTCAGTAACTTATAGAATGAAATACGTGGACAGGTTGGTTGTTCCATGACAAGCTGTGACACATGATAAAAATAACAACCTTTTTATTGCAACGCAACAAACNATATAAATAGTGGTAGTAATTTAGCAGGTTTCTCCTTTTTCAGTTTCTCACTTTCCTCTGTCTCACAGTGCGTTTCTGCCTGCAGAGCAGCAAAGTGTGAGACTGTGAGTAATGGGGCGGAGCCTAAAGGAGAAAGAAACGGAGCCTTTCTGCACATACAAAGCATCTTGTTGTGTTGTCTCTTTGATTTCCATTAAACATGCATAGCGCACACGTTTCACGACTGATTTTCTAGTTCTTCTTTTACAACTGACACATAAATTAATCTCCATATTTTAATTAAAAGAAGCTCATGTACATATTTGTGGTTCTAGTTACTATTATTATTATTATTATTCCATCTTAAGGTGAACAAATTGCCAATAAATGGTCTCTAACCTTGTGCGACAAAGTCCTGAAATTTTGCTCATGTGTAGAAAGTGATATAAATCTGCCTGTTTTAGATGTTTTCAGACACAAATTGGTTAAACGGTGCCAACTTTTCTAACAGCCTCTCCAAACTGTTTAACATACAGATGTAAGAAGCAAACAAACCTCTTTAATCTCAGTGTTTAGCACTCAGAGCAAAACACGGTATGAGGTGTTGTTTAAGTCCGAATACACTCACATACTTATGACTACGGCATCGTTCATTATACGGACACTCAAAGCAGAAAGGTGAGAGGATCTGGGTCCTCAGCTACATTCGGACTGGATGACAGGTTTGACACAAGGCGTCCGTACGAGGGGCCTGACTGAAAAGATAACCCGGCTGGGGGGATTTATGCAGCAAGTAACGGCTGGAAGAGAATGATCCTTCCACAAAGGAGTATCCACTTGTACCATGTCACTGTGTGTGCGTGTGTGTGTGTGTGTGTGTGTATAAATAATACATGTACATGAAAGAGTGGGACAAAAGAATAAGGAATAAGGAAGGCGTGTACATTAAAACATTGGGGGACCAAGAGGGGGACCCTGCTTATTCTTGAGGGTGCAGGTGTTGTATGCAGAGGCCCCTCTAACAGGCAGCCTGAGTGGGTGGGATCGCATAAAGAGGGATGCTTTTAACTGACACACAGCAGCCAGAGGTAAACAAAAGGAAAACAACACAGACAGACACGACGTGTGCCTGACTTTAAGCTGCTGATGTACAAACAACAACAACAACAAGAGGAATAAAAAACAATAAAAAAAACAACAAAAAACAACGTGACACACGCTAGCAGGTGAATTAAAGATCATTTCTGAGGAACTAACAGGCTCTTCTGTTCCGACGCTTACGGAAGCCGCATTAAACTCAATCATATGTAACAGAAACTTTCCACATTCTCATAAGACACGTGCGCCTTATGACTGAGATGTTAAAGAGTTTAGGGCAGATAATTATTAACAGTGAATGGACTGATTGATCTTCCACCACATTTGGTTTTTTGGTGAATTTAAAGGTGAAGTAAGAGTGACATCAGGCACGCTGAAGTCACTGATCCAAAGCAAACACTTTTACACACATCTAGAAAACAATGAAAGACAGAATTTTATCTGTAAATGCTGCCTAAACCAGCATCATGGGAAAACTGGCTGTGCAAGGCTCTGCTGGCCAACATCTATTATTCTAAAATATGCAGATGTTGTGCGGCATGNAGATTCTCTTCATCTTCTCTGAGAAATGCGACACTTTTTTTCTGCAGTTTTATAAAATAACCAGCTGTGAGATGCAACAAATTCTATATTAAGCATCCAAATATTAAAACCCAATAAACGCCACTAATCGTTCAACTTTATTTTTTATTAGTAGTATTCTTATTATTACACACAAAAACACACACACAGGGTTAATATAAATAGTGGTAGTAATTTAGCAGGTTTCTCCTTTTTCAGTTTCTCACTTTCCTCTGTCTCACAGTGCGTTTCTGCCTGCAGAGCAGCAAAGTGTGAGACTGTGAGTAATGGGGCGGAGCCTAAAGGAGAAAGAAACGGAGCCTTTCTGCACATACAAAGCATCTTGTTGTGTTGTCTCTTTGATTTCCATTAAACATGCATAGCGCACACGTTTCACGACTGATTTTCTAGTTCTTCTTTTACAACTGACACATAAATTAATCTCCATATTTTAATTAAAAGAAGCTCATGTACATATTTGTGGTTCTAGTTACTATTATTATTATTATTATTCCATCTTAAGGTGAACAAATTGCCAATAAATGGTCTCTAACCTTGTGCGACAAAGTCCTGAAATTTTGCTCATGTGTAGAAAGTGATATAAATCTGCCTGTTTTAGATGTTTTCAGACACAAATTGGTTAAACGGTGCCAACTTTTCTAACAGCCTCTCCAAACTGTTTAACATACAGATGTAAGAAGCAAACAAACCTCTTTAATCTCAGCTTCAGTCATGTGGGAGGAGCCTGTTCTTCTGTTTAGCACTCAGAGCAAAACACGGTATGAGGTGTTGTTTAAGTCCGAATACACTCACATACTTATGACTACGGCATCGTTCATTATACGGACACTCAAAGCAGAAAGGTGAGAGGATCTGGGTCCTCAGCTACATTCGGACTGGATGACAGGTTTGACACAAGGCGTCCGTACGAGGGGCCTGACTGAAAAGATAACCCGGCTGGGGGGATTTATGCAGCAAGTAACGGCTGGAAGAGAATGATCCTTCCACAAAGGAGTATCCACTTGTACCATGTCACTGTGTGTGCGTGTGTGTGTGTGTGTGTGTATAAATAATACATGTACATGAAAGAGTGGGACAAAAGAATAAGGAATAAGGAAGGCGTGTACACTAAAACATTGGGGGACCAAGAGGGGGACCCTGCTTATTCTTGAGGGTGCAGGTGTTGTATGCAGAGGCCCCTCTAACAGGCAGCCTGAGTGGGTGGGATCGCATAAAGAGGGACGCTTTTAACTGACACACAGCAGCCAGAGGTAAACAAAAGGAAAACAACACAGACAGACACGACGTGTGCCTGACTTTAAGCTGCTGATGTACAAACAACAACAACAACAAGAGGAATAAAAAACAATAAAAAAAACAACAAAAAACAACGTGACACACGCTAGCAGGTGAATTAAAGATCATTTCTGAGGAACTAACAGGCTCTTCTGTTCCGACGCTTACGGAAGCCGCATTAAACTCAATCATATGTAACAGAAACTTTCCACATTCTCATAAGACACGTGCGCCTTATGACTGAGATGTTAAAGAGTTTAGGGCAGATAATTATTAACAGTGAATGTACTGATTGATCTTCCACCACATTTGGTTTTTTGGTGAATTTAAAGGTGAAGTAAGAGTGACATCAGGCACGCTGAAGTCACTGATCCAAAGCAAACACTTACACACATCTAGAAAACAATGAAAGACAGAATTTTATCTGTAAATGCTGCCTAAACCAGCATCATGGGAAAACTGGCTGTGCAAGGCTCTGCTGGCCAACATCTATTATTCTAAAATATGCAGATGTTGTGCGGCATTGGCGTGTGAGTGTTAAAGATGACAAACTTCCACATGTGATGTGCAACAAGTGGACTAAAGCATGTGTAGACTTGGATCTCAGTAACTTATAGAATGAAATACGTGGACAGGTTGGTTGTTCCATGACAAGCTGTGACACATGATAAAAATAACAACCTTTTTATTGCAACGCAACAAACTGCAGGGAAACGTAGCAACTGACAAACCACATGGCAACAGAGGGCTTCTGGATTTTGAGACACAGATAGTGCAGTGATACATACGACCACAGGGCGGGTCCTCAGAGGCCCGATGGGTCAAAGGTCGGAGCCATTGTGGCACAGTGAGAGGGATCTTCTAGGATCTGTGTATCTGACATATTTGCTTACTTTGCAAAGCAGGTGTATGAAACATATCGATCAATCTTCTTGTGTTTGTGGAGACGACCTCTAAACGTGACGCTCCCTCCGACCCCGCCGCACAGCAGATGTGATTCTCTGCCTCAGAACATTGGGTGTGGAGAGGTAAACAGTCGCGCACGTTTGTGTGTGTGTATCTTGGTAATGGGATTGTAAAAAGTAGAATGAGGACTAAATCGAATCAGTGCAGAGTGGAGAGTCAGCTCAGTCAAGGGAAAAGCAGTTAGCACAAGTAAACGGGGCGGTGCTGATGGACGCTATCAGCAGCTGGGTTCACCTGAAACACCAGCTGACCAGAGAGGAGAACAAATAGGATTTAGATTCAATAAATCAATGTTGTTATTCTGTATGAGTACAGAGACCTCTTTACATTACATTTATCACAAATCTGCACATGTTTAACCCTGGAATTAAAAACTAGGAAGTTCAGATGATGACGCTCTAAATATGGTGAGAAGATCTGATCAACGTGGCTGAACAGCAGCTCTGTGAAGCCATGAATCCCCTGGGAGACTCTTCTGCAGCTAAGAAAAGTCTTACAGGCTGATTCATCTGTCTGAAACTGGACGTAATCTGCATCTATCCATCCACTGCCTCACAGTACGAGGACAGAGACAGCAGGACTGACTCAGAAACAACAATTCAATGAACATCTCACACCAGGTTGGACCAAACCTTCCAATTACCCACAATCCCTTAACATCCATTAGCTTGTTGGAATTAGCCAGAGGGAGGTCCTTTTCCCTTTAGGGATCTGAGTTCATTGGCTGATAAGAACAACTTCAACCAGCTCCTCTCCTGTCCAGCAAAGCCATTTGTTATCAGATGTGTCAGAACTTTAACACTCACTCACCAATTTGAACATAAAAAACAATCTTTTCAACATGTGGATGTTGTTGCTGGAAGGAGTCGTAGTGTGTCTGCTGCTGAGAGTCAGAATATCGTCTTTCCTGCTTGGTGAACTGCAGGAGACAGATGCTGGGACGATGCACACGGGCCAACGTAAGGAGGACAGCTGACAGCACATGATGGCAAAATGTTCCATCCTGGTTAGATGCAGATCACTCAAGATGTCAGACGGTTTATGGGTGTCGACAAACTGCACACAGGTGCGCTCCAGTCCAGGTCTGTGTCGTATCAGGCCAACAGGTTGTGATCAGAACTTCAGATTGTTTCAGTTCCCAGAAAAAAACTGCATTTGTTGGATATTTCAAACATTATCATCACTAAATGTTTTTGAATTGTCAAAATGTCCAAACTGGTGACTCAATTACTTTAAAAGATTTTCTGTTTAATTATCCTCACAATCTCGTTAAACATGATCTGTAATAATTTATTGTTAAACCCACAGACAAAAATCAAATGCTCACAAGACACAAAATAAAATATTAATTATATTCATGAATAAAAATGAATTCTGGAGACTCGTCTGTATCTTGAGATTTAAACAAAATTAACAATTCTCCAAAATAAAGTAACATAAACAGATAGAACTGCAGACATAAACTGAGTTTCATAAACACAAAAAGCTCATTTTTACACTCCTGCCAACAAACTCATGAACTTTATGACCAATCACACGAGGAGTAACTCTGATGTTCACCAATAAGGAGCCCACACACTACCAGAGCGGCCATCTTTAGTAACGGGAGCCAGGGCTGACAAGTTTGGTCTATCATTTTGAGGCCCAGAAATTCCTGCGTGTCTGCATACCACAGTATGTAAGAGGAGGGAGGAAGAGGGAGAGCACAAAGGAAAGGAGCTGAGGAACGGAGGGAAAAGGGAGGACCTTTCACATGAGGTGGAGCATCAGGAGCCGTGAAAAGAAATGAAAACGGAGAAAGAGACAGGAAAGATTTTTCCTCCTCCCTTTTTTTTTTACGCTGCCTTGGTGACGTTTGGCGTGTTTTCAAGGTTTTTCCTACATGTGATCAGGCATCAAAGCCACGTCAGTGAAAAATTATTAACCGCTTTTATTTCATTTGAAGGCTGGGAAAATATTTGACTAACATTTTTGGCCACCTCAGTAAAGAAAGTGGAAGATCTTCACTTTTAATTTGTTACAATACAACAAATATATGGAGGTAATAAGAGAAGGTGGATCTGGTCATTTGTTAAAATGTCTTGCAAATGAATCTAATCCTTCTAAAGCTAGCAGGTAGATAGAAAACATGGTGAAAGGAGGTCGAACCAACTTTACTGGACTGGATTAATATGACATCACCACGACAGATGCAAACATGTGGTTTGCATCAAGCTCCAAAGATGATGTCAGAAGAGTAACTTTCAGGACCTGACACGAGCAGATCAGCAGCTAATAAAAAAAAAAAAAAAACAGTCTGAGCTAAAATTTTATTTGTACACAGGCAGCCTGAACCGTGTGTCCCGGTGCATCACATGACCCAAACTTTACGTCTCTACATCCCTCTTTATCAAACTAACATGATGTTGGCACTTAAACTTATCAACATCCTCCTGTAATTACTCATGTGTGAACGTTAGATGTTTCTTTTCATAAAGACTTCATATCAGATTCTTTCCTCTGAAGATCCGACAGATTCCCTCAACAAGTTTCAGAGTAACGCTGCAAGTCTCGACAGAACCGGCATGACAAACAAGGTGCAGGCTGGAGGAAAGTACCACTTCTGCAAACTATGCAAGTTTGTTTACTGCTGCCAGTGGACTTTTAACACAGGGGAGAAAATCCAAACCTAGATGAAACTCTATGAAAGTGTTTTGTTGTGTGATTTAGTTCTGCATGAAATACTTAATTGTTTAATGGCCGTGTTTTCTTTAGGATTTCTAATTATAGGTGTATTAAAGAGAAAAACACAGTTACACACCAAGATATTTATATAAAGATTTCAGAATGCTTTTTACGGTGTCAAGTCTTTAATGTAGCATTAACAGATAAACTAATAGCACCTTTCATATGTTGCACAGTATCTGTAACCCCAGAGTCATATTCATCCAATAATGCCCCCCTCAGTTTCCAGTCTTCCTAATTCAAGGTGTTATGCAAGTATAAGTTTAAATGTGTTGTGCAGCATGGACTGAGCTCATGCACCCTTTTATCTGGAGCGTTGTGGTGGTCGGCCTCAGTCAAAGCTCCGGCTCACTGAAAATCATTCCCAGAGATTCGACACATTCTCAGAAAAGCTGAACTCTTAGAAGGATCCTGGGAACATGTTTTTCCCCTCAGAGAGAAACCGCTTGAATAGTTACAAGAAAGTAAAAGACATTTCTAGAAAACCAAGGACATTTAGTGAAATGAGTAGTCCAGACAAAACTACTGCGAAATGAGGGGGGTTGACTCACAGCTCAGCTCCAGGTTTCACTGCAGTGATCATTCATTAAATGCTTTGTTTTATTTCATTTTAACTGAAATGTTCCACTAAAAGAAAGAAAACTCCAGTATTTCCTTCAAGGTTAAAATATTTGGGCCTTGTGAGAAGCAGTCCAATTCTTCATGTCAGTGAGCTTCATCACAAAAACAGAAATGCGTGCTGTGGTGTTGATGTCAGAACCAGAAGCACGCCGTCACCTGATCCCACCAAATGCCTGAAAACAATCCCCCTCCTTCAACCCGAGGGAGGGTCGTGTTCTTTTCCTCTTTTTAAAAAACAAACATCATGCAATCCTCACGCCCTTCACCTCACGTCAAACTGCTTCACAGTTTGGTGGCTACAATTACCCAGCTAGCATAACTACCAATGGAATAAACATGAGTCTGGCATTTCTGTCTCATGGTTCTTTTCTTTCCTGTTTTCCGTCACGTACAAATAAAACCTCGCTCATATTCTCTCCCCCTTGCCAGCTTTCCATCAGGGCTCAGTCATAGAGCTCAGCTGTAGGAAGTACTTTGAACAAACGCAGGAAGTAATGAGGAAGTTGTTTCAGGCCGTTCAAGCTGCAACAACCAGTTATCTGCCAACAAGCGTCCCAACTCAACACAGAAACACACATCCAACCAATCATGGCTAAACTAAATCAGTATGACAGAAAAAAATCCCTCTTGTTCTTAATATCTCCTGGTTTCAAGCAAAACAAGATTTAAAATAATGCTGCAGCACGCTGGGATTCCTCTCCACCCATTGAGCTGCTACTTTCTGCCAGTGAGGAGAAGCGAGCAGGTTCGTCAGTGTGGCGTGAACGTGCAGCATGTATTTTGTAGGTGAGCAAACGGAGCAGGATGTGGGAGTGTCGTCCCATTGATGAGCTGGAGCGGAGCAGAGAGATAGTTTCCCAGATCCCTCGGGAAGCTCGGCTAGCACTGGCTGCTACACTCTGCTTAAATGGAGCGACTTGAGGGATGCACTCACACACACATGCACATACATAACTGATGCCAGCTTATCAAAGTTAATTTGGATTTGTTAACAAGGATGCGAGCTGCAGGGAAGGAAAACAAGAGCGTGATTACAGCCTCTCTGTTCGTGTTTCCTCCTTTCACTCTGCATCTCTGCTAGAATCTTCACAGTAATTGAAACTGCAGTGATCTGAGGTTATGAGTGTTAATGTAAGGCAAACCACCACTGCATGGCTTTAACTATTATAATCTCATGGCATCAAAGAAGAGTGTCTATAGAGGTTATGCAACCACGTGACCTGCTCCTTCAATCCCACCCACACCACATCCCCCAGTGGCAACGCATTCAACATGGCTGCCGTCGTCAGCTGGAGGACTGCAGGTATAAGAAGCGATTTAGTTAATGACTATTAACAAAGTTACATATTACTTTTCCATGTTTGGAGTTAAAAGCAGGATTTATCCACAATTTTAATGAGTTTTGAAGAGTTTCAGTGATTTTTTTTTCTGTTTGCAGTCAGTATTTTGTGCTCAGATGATAATATATTATATAATTCCCCGTGACGTCCATGATTTACTGAGAGTGAGCTCGGCTGTTAGTGGAGGGAGAGCAGACTTTACACTTTGAAGTAAACTTTAAAAGTTTACTTAACATCTGTCTGCACACGTTTCAATTACAAACTAGACATGATGAGCTCACGTATCCTGTGTGTCCAGCTCAAACCAAAATCAGCAACTACATACATGTATTTGTTTAGTCTTTTAATCAGATGTTGGAATTTATCAGCTGATTTAAAATATGAGAATCTGACATTCCTGTTGTAAATCGAATCATCCCAGTGACGTTTGGTGCAGCTCACACATATTATTACTTACAGCAAATGTAAAAGTTACATTTCTTTCTTTTCATACAAGTTTCATTTGCAGAATAAACACAATAACATTAGCCTTCTGTTGACAAGCTGATTCTTACTTTTGCACACAATGTAAATAAAAAAAAAAGTAAAATCTTGTGTACTTTCAGTAAATATTCACAAACTATTGTATGTCTCTTTGTTTCGGTGCAGTTCCTGCTGAGAGACGGTCTTTCAGTCACTCAGGAGGATGGAGGGGCGTGATCAGATGGAGAAAACCTTCCATTTACATCATGCGTATAATTTAAAAAAGGACAGGAAGATAAAAACTACATTGTGTCACTCGTATGTGTTGTACAATCACCATCACATCAGCTGTGTTTTCCTTTCATCAAAAATCTAAGTTTGCCTGTTTGAAGAGAATCACTTTTAAAGCGCTGCAAAGTTTCCAGTTAGGACTTAAAGAAAATCCCTCCGTTAAAGTTTCTGATTTTATCACAACAGCTGACTAAGTTACTGTGATTTTAACTCCAACAGAAACTCAAACACACTTATTACACAAGCTGCAAACTAACACTAAAGTGACACGTTAGAAACAAACAGATCTATTTACAAAAGATCTATTTATGACTTTGTGTTCGTCTTAGTATAAACGCTAAGACAAGCTCTCAATGACATGTAGCAAGATCCGGGGGGGACTGAGGTGAAGCGTTCCCTCTCACAGGGTCAAAGTTTAAATAACCTGAAGGCCCTACGTTATTATAACGTTTTATTTTCCAGCTTTATTTTTAGACAAATTGAGATAAACGTACACGTTTAGGACATATCTTCTTCAGACGTGCACCTTTAATGCCACTTTAAAAGACATAAAAAAGCCTGT
The DNA here is from genome assembly GCA_006937955.1 of Pachypanchax playfairii. Lineage (NCBI taxonomy): Eukaryota > Metazoa > Chordata > Actinopteri > Cyprinodontiformes > Aplocheilidae > Pachypanchax > Pachypanchax playfairii. The sequence goes on along the minus strand of SSNP01000004.1, from coordinate 8,182,510 downwards.
TATAATAACTAGAAACATGAATCAGAACAGCTCGAACCACATGATGTCTAATATCTAAATCCTGAGCACATACGCAGTTTATCTGAGTTTAGACTCTTGTGTTTCTGAACTGAACAGATAATTAAGAGCAGCGTTCTCGGGAAAACTCTTTTATTTAACTCTCATTGGAAACAACTGCAGACACTGAAGCAAGAGGAGATGGGAGACGAGATGGGTGAGAGGTGAAGCTGGAAGGAGACAGAGCAAAAAACACGTTCAAACTCCAGTGACGAAGCAAAGCGAGCAAAGTGTTTTTGTTTGGTTGTGGGCAGCGGCTAGCAGCACGCTTCACTGAGCATAACCATTCACAATACACAGACCTTTTCTTTCCTCTTGTTAGCCTTCTTTAATTTGGACCCTCGCCACACTGGCAAACCTGTGTGTGTACCTGGGAGCAGCACTTGAAACACCCCGCCATGTTTATTTTGCTCTGTTTATTTTGCCTTGCCCGACCCCCTTTTCTTTTTACCCTCTCCTGGCCTCTCGGTCTTATCTGCACCGAGGATTCAGAGTGTTCGATAGCATGAGAAATAAAACACTAATGGAAACATCACATACGTAACTTTTCCACCGGTGGAGACTTTAGAACCCAGCTGAGACAACAACGTCAGCTTACAGTTTATCATGTACTTCAACCATTTACAAGTCAGCAACACCTCATAACTTCCATTACTCTAAAAAGTGCAAATAAAGTTTAAGAAAACATGATTTAACAGTAGAAAAAATGTTGTTTTTTTAAGTTTAAGCAAAAAAACCAAAATTGTCCTTTGCTGTTGCCGGTAAACAAACTCCTGTAGAAGACTGAACCACATAATAACAGAAACATCTGATTCCTTAGAACAGCTTTATCCGTAACACATAACATACACACAGCATGTGAGTGCGACGCTGAAAGAAGCAACACAGAACCAATCGGATGTCAACATGTGTTGGACATGCCGCTCAGACCTGCTGCTGTGTGTTTATCTCTGTTGAAGAGCAACGACTGGACTTCCATAGAAACTGAGCTGTTATCACATACTGTAAAGTTTTCTGTTAGAAGCTCCTGGGTACGTTTGGTTTTTACACAAGTTGTGCAGATAGATTAAGGATTTAATCATCTGCCCAGTTAAAGTCAACAAAATGCTTTTTTATGTTAGTACAAAGATATTATTTCATGGTTAAAATAAGGAATTATTTTGAATTCTTAAATTGAGGTTGCAACTTTCTGATTGGTCAGGAGTGTCAATATGTTTATTTTGTTATTGCGAGAATATAAGAGCTGAAAAAGGACAATGTTTCAGGAAGCAGAGGAGCATTACGCAGGAGGAACCTCTCGGTGTGGTTGCACGTTTCAGGTGCACAAAATCCTCACAGCGAGATAAAAGAAAAGAAAATCCAACAAAACAAGAGTCATGGTAAAAAGTAAAGCAACAAACTAATCAAAATAATCTGCTCCTAAAACCAAATAATAACATATTATTTAACAAATGCTAAAAAAAGAAATCCAGCGGGTAAAGAACCAAGTCCAGCTCCAAAAAAGCGCAAATCATCGTCCCTCTACCATCTGAGGTGATACATATTGGAGCCAATCAATAGTTTTTAAATTAATAAATAATATTTCAGTGTAATACATCATCTGTATTTACCAGATTTTAAGATTTGGTAAGTTCCGGATGCAGATGAACAAAGGTTGTGTTTAGGTTTTATCATGACTGTCTGACCCTATTAAAATCTTTGAAGTCTATGTTGACAAAGTCACATGGACCTTCAGCTGAAGACTGTTCACTACATCTGGGTTTTGGCCAACTTAGATGCACCTCTGGTCACAGGGATCACAAAGCCCAGTCTGATGACGCATGCAGTTCCATTTAGATCAGCCACCATGTGAGAGGCGTATCCTGCGTGAGTGTGACAACCTCAAAAGCAGATGTGCGTGTAATGCAGAGAGCATTTCCCCCCTCTGTGACTTCCGTCATTAGAAGTTGTGACTTGTGCGTTTGTGCTCTTGAAAACAGTCCCGGGGTACAATAAAGCACGTAGGCAAAGGCAAAGTGAACTTTGACCTGGAAAGCTTTTCACCTCCTCGTTATGTGTATATTTATGTGTGCATGAGTTATGTAAGCAAAGCGCTGGCTGGTGTGTGAGGCTGAACACGGTGGGCCTCATTTCAAGAACAGATAAAGTCTTAGCTAAACAGAAGACACGGCCTTTGTTTTATCTTTATCTTTAGTTTAATACTTTTCCCCAAATTAGGAGCTGTTTAAAACATGTTTAATCTTAATGAGTCAATTACATCTTAACATATTACTGTGGATTAGGGTTGGGCAATAATCCAGTTTTCTGGGGTTTTATTTGTAAAAAAAAAACACAAAGAAAATGTATCTTAAAAAATGAGTTATAAAACCTTCTGCTGTGTAGCATTGTTATTTTCTCAATAGTGACACCTACTGCTTAGGATGGGAACTGCAGATAAATTTGCTTTGTACAACTACTATGTTATATAAATGTTACAAATCACAACTGATGTCTGATTTTAACCTGACATTACATTTTAGCTTTTGAGTTGGTTCAGATGGCAGCAATCGGATTAGCTTTTAGCTTAATAAAACCATAAGAGAATCTCTTTAAATCTTCAAACTGATCCTTCTGATCGCCATCCACTGCAGGGAAGATACTGACTACTCTCACCTCTCCAGAGAAACCTATTTCAAATCAGCTCTGTCTCTTTAGTCCACGTCTGCTCCTGCTGTACTGCAGGAAAGAGTACTTTAGGCAAAATTATATTTAAATTTAATGGTAAATGGATTTTGATGGATTTTTTTTTTTATTGTTCAATTTGCTTTTAGTTAGCTGCATTATGTCTTTTGCAACTTTCTTTGGGCAAAATTCTGAAAGTTCAGATGGTTAAAAAAATATCCGTCAGAAGCTGGAAAAACCTCTGGTGCCCTGCTTTGCAGCAAACACAACACGGGTAACACAGAGTAACGCAAACAACCAGAAACATTCAATCAGGCAACAAAAGCCACAGTGACTCGTGACAGCTTGTAAAAGCTGAGAAAATTGTAGCTTGTACTTGACAAACCCTGACTACTGTACTGGCTCACCACATCTGAACGGCAACCTGCACAAAGCTGTAAATATACAGTACACGCACATATACACACAAATTACATATGTAAACCAGAGACGCTCATACACAAAACAGAGACAATCTTGCTGCTTGATGGATGTCAGTCCTTAAACTCAGTGTTTAGATTGCCAACAATTTGCAAGTTACAGTGACATGCCTAAACATACACACACACACACAGGAATAGTGTTTTTTTTTTGTATGAAAGGAAACATGTACGATCAGAGGAACACAATCTCTCTCCAGACTTTTATCGAAAAAGGCACGAGGATCCTCGGAAAGGTGCGACAGAAACGAAGCTACAGTTTCCACTTTCACATAAACTTTAACAAAGCTTCTAACGTTCCTCTGTCCTGCGTCCCAATCCGTGTGAATGAGTGCATCCAAGCGTGTTCATTTTCCAACATGCGTGTCAATGTGTAGCTCTGCTCCTGTAGGCTGAACAGCAACGTGTCAGACTCGCAGCTACAAACACACACAGAGAACGCACGTCTAATTCTGCAGCAGCTGCAGTTATTTTATTACCGTTATTCATAATTTAGATTGAGTTTAGTTTGTCTACTGTAAGCCTGTCTAGCTCTGTGTAGTGAAGCTGCAGTTCTCACAACACTTTGACCCAAATGTATCCATTTACTGAATCAAAGATTTACAGGAAGCATTGGTGAATCATCACTACGAGTAGACCGCACACTAACTCACACACTCGTCTGGCTGAATTGCATCATCTTCTACAAACGGCTCCTCTTTTGACACTCTTGACTTGTAACTCTGACATTATGCAGAATCGCAGCCGCTGCCGTAGGCCTTTTAGCAGCGGAGGAGATGTAAACGAACAGGCAAACGCAGCCTATGACGCGCCGTGTCACAGTCAGTTGGTCAGTTAATGTTTGTCTCTGAATGAAGCTTGTAAGTAAAATCTGTTTTTAGAGCAGAAGACAAAAACATAAATAAACAGTCATAAAGCAGTTAAAGTGTCTCAATCAGTGGTGTCCCGTCCTGCCACGATCCGGCGTGTTTTAAATGTTTCTCTACTCCAACACACCTGATTTGAATGAAGAGATGATTAACAGGCTTCTGCACAGGTACTATAACATTTGAATTAGACATGTTGGAGGAGGGAATATTCTAAAAAACGCAGGACAGAAAACAGTATCTAAAACGGGGCCGGTGTCCACATGAAAAACAGAGACATACAGACAGCTAAAAAAGTTTTCAAATTGCTGAAAGTTGTTATTATTTGACCTCCAGGCTTTCAGTCCAAAACGCAGAGGAAAGACAAAGGTAACACAAGCTATAATCTTCTTTAAGAAACGTAAAATAAAACAAGAGTGTTTACGACAAGAGAAGAAAAGCTGACTGACGGATGAACAGAGCTGCTGTAGAGCCGGACACGCAGCACTACTTTATACCAAAACAGGAAGAAAAAAAGCTAAATAACGTCTTACAAAACTCTCTTCTTCTGTTTTCTCTCATTCTAACCTTCCTTATTTTATTTACTCCAAACCTGCGAGTGTGCAAATCCCTGACTCAACATTGCAGTTGACTCATTTCGTACACGGAGACAATCTCGAGCCTGTAATTAAAGATCGCAAGGCCCACACATCTCCAGTCAATGAATGCTAATGGGAGGGCACGGTTCGTCCCCAGCTTGTCTTCCACATTACAGAAATCTTTGAACGCATTATTTGGGATGAAAACATCAGCCACCTCCATTGATTTCTAAGCACAAGATTCCCCTGTGCACGTTATCTTTACATGTCTAAAACACGTGGAGTAATTATGGGAAAATAACCGTGTTTCTTCCAGTATTTTATACAAACATGTGTTTTTTAATCTGTTAAATTTGAGGTTAGTTTAATGAAGCAGATCACAAGCAAAGTACTTACATTTCTGACAGTGGTTCTGTGACCAGCATCTTCCCCTAAAGTGGCCGTTGATGGTGGTCTGCGGACAGAGGGTCTGACCCTGCGCGGTGCCGGGACACACGTCTCCACACTCCCTCTCGTTCTTATTGGCCACAATAAAGTTGTCCTCCACTGAGTCCAGGATCTTGGACCAGTCCAGGGTAGCCAGGTAACACAGGTCTGGGTTCTTCTCTATCCTCACCGCACCCCGAGTTATATTTATGAGGCTGTGCAGGCCCACCTCCTTCAACTGCAGCATCTCAAAAAGCACAAGAGCGTAGTTGAAGAAGAGGTTGTTGCCACGGATCACCGTCAGGTTGGGGAAGAGATCGCTGAGGGTCTCCAAGCCGTAGACCCTGAACAGCAGCACATAGTCGGTCACCACTCGCAGCTTCGGGTAGCTGAGGCCGCGGAAGTCTTCAGTTTTTGTCTGGAACATGAGCAGAATCTTCAGGTGGCCCTCGATGATGGTGCAGTTTTCCAACGACCGCAGGTTGGTCAAGTTGTTCCGGATGTCTATACTCTGGCAGACTGGAACATGAAAAGGAGACAAAAAAAAAGATCAGGTCACTCCTTTTTATTATCTATTAACACAACCATGCAGATGGTGTGGGGGGGGGGGGGG
>SSNP01000004.1:8091974-8176820 GCA_006937955.1 Pachypanchax playfairii | reverse complement strand
GATTGAACCAGCAACCCTCCAGGTGGCAGTCATCTGCTTTTCCCCACTAACCACTGTTTCTTTGACTTTTTTTATGAAACAGGACAGTCTGTACCAACAACCGCAGAATTTAAAGTCCTCCAAACATCCAGTAGTTCAACCAAAACGTGCAACCGTTTAGAGATAACTGGATATAAATATTACTTTTATTATTTGTATTAAAACCACAATGATTTTGCAGGAAACAGAGTCATTCATAAAGACCTCACTCATTTTCCCTTTTACAACCCCGGTGGGCGCAAGGCCCCCATTTCCAGTTTAGTCCTTTCTTACACACAAACACACACACACAGCCTCTTTATTCCCTTGTGGTATTTCCACAGAGAGAAATGTCTGTATAGTACAGCCTGATTTGAATGAAGCGGACATGAAGGAAAAACAGAAACAGAAATGAAGCCCAGAAGCAAAATGCTTATCCAAGCTCATTCATAGTCTTTAGCTGGAGCACATTAGTATTACACACACATACGATCCACATTACTGACATAAACTACAGCGACTGAAGAGAAATTCAAGGTCTTTATTCAGATTTGAGAATCCTAAAAAAAAAAGACTGAAAATGTGGGAAGGACCAGTCTAACATCTCTGAAACAAAATCCAAATTTCCAAGACATCTTCGCTGCAATGTCGTTGTTAGAAATGTCAGTAACAAAGGAGGAGTTTGGATGTATTTCCATGAGACTGTCAAAATAAAAGAAAGAGTTACTCCTTGACACGGTGTCAGAGTTAAAATATTACCTGCATAAAACCAGCATTGAATAAACAAATACTTCTAATAAAAAGAAAAAAATCCAAACTAGAAAGAAGTCTGAGAGCTCAGACCTTCACAAAGCAGCTCTTAGCCTTCAAAAATCCTGGACTGAGACAGCGATCTGAATCACTTCCAAAATCGAATCAGTTAGAGCCTATGCCATTCCCAAACTATCCGGAAAATTTCATCCATGTTTGCAGGAAAAACGAATCTTAGACAAAAACTAAAGCTGCCTATTGTTAAATATTACAATGTCAAACCCCCCAGAAACAAGAAGCCTAAATACGGACTGATCTAAATGAGCCATGAATCAGTAAACTGTTGATTCCCGTCATGATACAAATCAATTTAAATAAGTAGCAAATCTAAATACTTTTACTTTAAAACTGGATTTTATTTTGAAAGGGACTCCACATTTTTTCAGCATAAAATGGATTTTATTTTGAAAGGGACTCTACATTTTTTTCAGCATAGACCATCATGAATACTTGTGGAGTCAGATACTGTTTAAAATGTCCTAAAACATTTGTAAACAATTCTAAAACTGGGCTAAACTAAATGGTAGCTCCATTGTTCAGGCAGAGCCCCCATCAGCTGCTCACTGTGGGCTGAGGCCCCCTAAAGGTCAGATCCTAGAATCGCCCCAAGCCTCAATGACCTATGTACAAGTACAGCAGAAGGCTGTTAACGACCCGTTCATCTGCATCAGGTGTGTTGAAGCAGAGGAACATCTAAAACAGGGGTGTCCAACACCAGGCGTCAATGGCCAATATCCAGCATGTTTTAGATGTTCCTCTGCTTCATCACACCTGATGCAGATGAATGGGTCGGTAACAAGCTTCTACTGGACTTGCTGAGAAGTTGCAGATTGGAATCAGGTGTGTTGAAGCAGGAAAACATCTAAAACATGCAGGATAGTGGCCCTCAAGGCCTGGAGTTGGACACCCCTGACCTATGTACTTTAGCCATGATCATGCACACAGGACATGAACATCAGTCATGTGATACAAATGACACATGCAAGTAAAACTGTGGAGAATACATTTTAGATCATTAGGATTTCCCCAAACAGCTAATTGCATTACAAAATATTATAGAAAAGCTCCACAGAGCCTCTTCAGTTATGAAGACTTGCACGTTTAATGTGGTGCATGTGTAAAAGGTGCTAATGCAGTTTAATAATGTGCTCCTAATCTGCTTATTTACATTATCACATCACATGATACTGTATCCCAGAACTGCAATAAAATAAAAAAAAAATTTACAAGAGCTTGTTTTTAAAGACTTGTTTTTGGCCAAAGCCATTTCCTCATTTACACTCACTTATAAACTTCCGCATTCTGTTAATGGTTAACGAGACATAAACAACAAACCTTGTCCAAACACTGAAGTAACCATGTCAATGAGATGCTTGAAATAACTTCCTGTAATGACAAACACACAATATTCCCAACAAGCCGAAATCTTGTTTACCACCAGCGTTATTAAGCTGCTCTTTGGGGAAACAGGTTGTTTTTTTTCCCTTATATTTACATTAAACTAGCATAAAATAATGCAAAAATTTGGGGGAACAAGTATTTCCTGTCTTCATCAGTCTTTAAGACGATGTTAGATTTATTAAAACATCCACAAAACCATCAGCAGCTTGAAACAACTCAGAGTATAAAGCCATTTCAGCTGTGATGAGACGCTGTTTGAAAAAAATAACAGCAGCTCCTTCTGACAAGCCTTGGCCACGCCCTCTTTATTAGATAAACTGTTTCAGAAACCAAAAACACAAAAACACACTTCCACTGCGAGGCAGATGGTATTATTACCGGTGATAACAGCAACCTTACACCTCTCTGCCCCTCCCGCCTTATCTCCTGGACACATCAAACAGGCCTACAACGAGCCACCCACTCACCGCCAGCCAGCCAGCAGCGCTAACCGGATACCTATTGTGAAACATAACAACATAAACTGGGTTACACAACACCAGCAGGCGCAGGGTGCAGCTCGTCCCTGCCCGCATTGATCTTCAAGATGCACCAAGTGGACACAAACAAGACCTTTTTCAGATGGATGGATGTACTTTTTGCAGTGCAGGTTGGTGGAGGTGAGCGCTGCCTCCTCACACCGTGCACTAACAGGCCGGCACAAATATCACGTCTCATGCCGGAGGCTTTGTTGACACAAAGAAATGTTAGAGGGAGAAACCGGTGCTGCTGGGAGCTCACTCTGCAAAATGGAGTCTGATTTTCAACTGACAGGAGCAAAAAACCAAGAGAGGGGGAGTGGTTGGGATCATCAGGGGGGTAGATGGGTTCAAAACAGCGTGGGTGGAGGGGGGGGACCCCTATGTCTTTAAAATAATGAGCCATCTCCTCCCTGGTCTGGTTGCAAGAACACACAGGAGAAGAAATGCAAGTGAATGGGGGAGGGAGATGGGCTGATAAAAGGGGTCACAGGCAAAGAAGAGAGACAGAAGGGGGGGGGCAGAAAAGAAGGGAGGAGAGAAAGTGTAACTTAAGCCCAATCTGGAACGCAGAGTGACGTCAGGAACCTACAGAGCGGCTGATGATCACATGGATAAATGACGAACCACTTATGGAGGTGTATGTTCGAGGGGTCTTAATGATCACAGACACAGCAACACCTGATCTGTGCTGACAATATGATCTCTATTTAAAACCCAAATGAAGGTGCAGGAAGACTGTGGCAAAAACCGGAGAACGTACCGAGGGCACCAGGGCAACTAGCTGTTAAATTATATCAAAATATATCAGAAAAATAAAAACAAAAACATGAGACTATATCGTTTTCTTCTTTACAAGTTGGTCAGATGAAACGACCAGTTGGAGCTTTGAAAGAGGAAAAACAAAAATGAGCGGCCGCGTGCGCGTAAAGTTCAGTGGACAATAACCATGATCCCTCTATGGCCCACCCTGCCGCTCAGGACCACCCGGACGCAGACAGTTTGGTGTTCTCACGGGATGTACGGGATCTTTTAATTACAATAACAACTCAATCAGCCACTAATGAGCTTGAGTAGGTGGGAGGGGGATAACGGGACCCTGAATGGAACGTACTGTACCACACTGTCATCCTGTAGAAGACCTCTGATAATGTGGGCCACCAACCCAGTCTGTTTGACACTTAATTTGGCACCAGGAATGAGGAAGAGGAGGGGGTGGGGGGTGAGTGCAGGGGCATCCGACAAACAGAAAGCGTGTTCCAAGAACTCTACAGTGATACATTACGCGCATGGCTGCGTTATTTCCTGCTTTCCCGTGATGTGTAGAAGCTCAACAGAAAGATTCGGAACTCATCCTGCAGGAAAATCTTCAGAAACCTTTTTACTCTACTTGACAAACGGGAAGATTTTGATTTAAACTCGCGCAGGTTCAGATGTTTCCTGGCAAAAGCTTCCTGCAGAAATGATCCTGCCAGAATGTGAAGAACAGACAACGCTTTTCTTCTTATGTAGATCACAGAAATATGCTCTCTCTCTCCACTCATTAGTACTTGCTGTTTGTAGAATGTGTGATAATGAAATAAAACAATCTCTCATTTGAAGTGATTCTAGTTTATTTCTCACTGTGATGATTGTAAATAAATCAAACTTTAGCTTCCAGCTGTTATCTGTTTGTTCATTTGCAGACGATGCTCCTCGTTATTTCAGCTCAGAAATGACTTGCGTATGACCGCTGAGAGTGAGGTCATACCCGTGTAACCCTGATCTGCTGCAGTCTCCTCCGTTCAGTCAACTCTCACAGCTGCAACCTCGGTTAAAGCGTAGCTACAATTACAGATGAATTCTTCTCCTTTTTTTAGAGTTGTGCTCCCCTGCGGAGAATTTAATATGCATCAACTAATCTTAGCTGGCTGGCAAAGATAAAGAGTAGTAAGGTGGTGGTTTTAAAAGGGAAGGAGTGGAGCCCTCTATGGCTCGCTGAGAAGCTTTTCACATTAGCTTTGCGTGAAATCAGACCTGTCCAGCATGAAACCAGGTGGCAGCTAACTATGGACTGTGAGATGTTTCCTCTCTCTCTCTCTCTCTCTCTCCAAGGGATGAGGTGATCTGCTGATTATAGATTTGTCAACAGTTCGGTTGCTGAACAAACCCTGGGAGACAGGACATGCAGCTGCGCTGCCAAATGGACCACCAGTGGAAAAGTACGTTCTCAATGCAAAAATCTATTTCTCTTTGCTAATATAAAATGTGGAAAGTCCTAAGAAGTGAAGCCAGCTCCCTGAGCACCTACAGCCAAAAATGACGCTAAGAAATTGCACGCAAGGTATTTTGATTAACATGTGCTGACATGTAGCTCCAAAACAAAGAGAGCTGAAGACCAGAATAACAGCAGACGAGCCAGGAAAAGATACAAGAGAAGTCATTGTGACGAGTATGAAGAAGCTCCAAGTTAACTAGTAGGTTCAAATATATTTATTTAAAAATCCCTGTTAAGATTAAGAGGAAGTAATTCACTAATATCAAGTGTTGCTAATGCAAAAACCTCCACTGTGGTTAAAGCCATCAGGTGCAGGTGGTATGGAGAGATAGGGGGCTCGAGTGTGTGGGATGGAGCACCTGTTTCTTCACCGCCTCAGCTTCCCATTGAGGAGCGTGGCAAACGGAGCCGACCCGGCCTATTTATATACAACACTGGGTCCCGTTACAGCTGTGGCGAGGAGCCAGACTGTGGCAGATTGAAGCAGCTAGAAAAGAGCAACATGCAAAGCCCCCGCGCCGTTGGATGGCTCGCTTAGAGGGAGAGAACGAGGCCAAAAAGGTGAGGGCTGATGTAAAAGTGTTGTGTCACTGACACTTGTTTAGAAAAACAATGAGTCACTACGTTCTAGCTGAGTTCGACCTTGGACTCCAGGAAGGAAGAAGGTTACCGACAGGTGTGGAAGTGACCGAGGAAGAAGCCCAGTATCAAAACAAAAACAGAGTGTGACCGACGTGAGGCTTCAGCTGATGACTAAATGTCATTCTTGTCACAAATCGGGGTCATTTTCTCCCACATTAGTTTGATGTTAGTGACATAACAGCATGTGACAGCCATGTTGAAAGATGCCCTTCTCTGTACAGATGAGGGGGGGTTGAATTCACCTCAGTTTACGGTCACCATCTGTAACCTCCTGAACATGTTGTGCGTCAAAACTAACGTCACGACACCCTGAGTGACATTCACCTGTCATTCATTCCTGTAACCTGTTGCATGTTGGTCTGCAAGCAGGCGTCAGCATGACCGTGTCTCTGCTGCTGTCAGACAAAACAAATTTTGTCCCATCTTCATCATTTGTAATGTTTTTGCATCCCTTTACATCCAGCCTATCATTTGTGACCTATGACCACACAAGAGATCATATTTTACAGGAAATACATTAAGAGTTTTTTTTTAAGTTTAAGTCAATTTTTACAAGATGCAGTGTTTTGACATTCCTTCGTGCTTCTCAGGGTGGGACTCCAGCTCAGCTCTCAATGTGATTAAACACAAAACATTTGGTGTAAAAGAACAACAAAATGAGTTATAAAAAGTAAATAAATCTGAAACTTAAAGCAACAACTACAAACCCGGTAGGAAGTTTAGAGAAAGCTTCCTGAAGAAAAGTGAGAATTAATAGACAGCTGAAGCTGATACAGACACAGAATAATCATCTATACCTGCTTGGAGGGGGACACGTGCCCATCACCAACAGTCATTGGGCCCTACATCCCCCGCCCCCCCCCCAGAAAAAATGTTAAAAATGTGAAACGTTCAGACCGCGCCTAACAAAAACAGCAAAACCAGGTGCTGCCTCAAATAAACAAACAACAGGCGCAGGTGATGATCTGCTGGCTGGGTTGTCCTGAGGACACACAGACAGACAGAGACACTGATGCAGGGTGAGTAATACAATAAACATCTGATCCTCCTTTCCATCTTTCCATGCACGTGAGCGGCGCCTCAGAGCATCATTTCGGTGCAGCGTTGGCCTCGGAGCGAGAGGGGGGGTTGACTTGCAGCAGCTGCATGCGTTGGCACAACCAACCCATCTGACCCGCAAACCAAAGCTACACCTAAGGCTGGAAGAACTCCACCCGTCCGACAGATCTGCTCCTTCCACTCAGTGCTGCCTGTTTGTCTGCTTGATTGGTTGAAAATCTGATTTTTTTCGGCTAACCTGCTTAAACATGAGCCATGTTTTCAAGCTGTAGCTCAACATCTTTACTCTTCATATCTTCTACAGTCTGAATGACCAACCACAGCATGATTGATGGAGGTATCTCCAACACATTTACCTGGACTGATACATCCAAAGAAAATGGTTTTATTTTCTGCTACCTAGAAAGAAAAGACCGCAACTAGTAGGAGATGTTAGATTACAGAAAAGCAAGGAAGAAATTGGAGGGGGGGGTCCAGCAGAATATCAGTGGGGAAAGTAAAGCAGCAAAGAAGCAACAGCATGACGGAAGTGGAGGGAACGGAGAGCCGAGGGTCAGGTCGGTTTAATGGCCCGTTTGTCTGCACCATGAGACCACCAGGTCTCCGTGGCTGCAGCAGGAAAACCACACACACATCCTGTCTCTCTCCCTCCTCGTACCGTTTCCACTGCTGTATCCACACTGAAGTAAAAACACTTTATCAATCTGAAGATCTCTTCTGATGTTAGTTTGATACAGAAACGAATAAAGCAGCAGTGTGAGGATAATCAATAAAAACCCAGGGTTTAGTTTAGGATCAGAAACTCAGAGTTTGGATTTCTACCCCTCTCATTACGGTACAGCATGTCCACGAGCTTGACAGGATCGACTGCTGCTGTTCTGTTAACATGCAAAGGGCCCCTGGCCAACAAAAATAGCTAATTGTTATATATCTGATGGACACATCCCTGGAGTGGAAGCTCTGTGGCCTCAGCAGTACCGGAAAACGACTTACATTCATAATGCTGCCGTTTAACAGCAAGACATAATTCAACATGGAACCTCTTTAACCTGAACAGAATGAAGAACGCTTGATGTGAACTGGGCGTTTCATGTCCTGACATGGGATCTCCCCCAAGTTTCTGCTCCTTTTACTGACATCTGTGCAGATTTCTAATTTTCTTCAACAAGCATGCAAAGTAATTACTGGTTCTTTTGCACAAACTGGTACAAAAAAACTCTCAAAGTGCATTTAATTCAGACTATTTAAAGGCTCTTACTGTGATGCTTATTTTAGTGACTTAGCTGCTCGAGTCCTTTCACATGACAGTTTGCTGTAAAAGCTGCACCAATAAATGTTAAATCGCTGCAAGTTATGCAAACTTACAAGTGCGTAATAACAGATCATCTTACCACTTAAACAGCTCGCTGCCAACATTTCCACTCGCTTCTTTCAGAATATCCCGGATTTTTTTTTTTGTCGCTTGGTTTTGTTTTAGCCTGAACATGATCTCAGATACGTCACAGAGTTCAGAGTCTCTAATTTTCCAGCCTGATATTATTTCTTCAGCCCTGCTGTGAGACTTTGGTCTTTTTATCATTTTCAAAACTAGAGATTACATGTCAACTGTTTAAAAAAAATAAAAATCATTAATGTCTTTCAAAACCTGAATTGCAATCAGTTTTTACACTCTGGGAATTATGACTGAGATGTTTTTAATCTATACTGATGAGTTGGACGTTTTGAAATTGGATTTTTTTTATTTTAAATGTTCAATTTCTAAGAATTTATATGATTTTTTAGAGCTCTTTATCCAGCTGCTGTAAAGCTGCTATAGGTGAGGAACACTGGTGCTTTGTAAACAACTACTGCAAAATTGATGAGTAAGTCACTGACTCCATTGCAAGACATACGACTGTGTGTGTGTGTGTGTGTGTGTGTGTGTGGGTTTGTATTTCTGACCTCCTGAGGACCCGTTTCCTGACTTTTACTATCTTTCTGGGGTCCGAGGGTTCTTGTGGGGACCGAAGCCTGGTCCCCATGAGGGGGACTCCCCTTTTTAGGGTTAGGGGTTAGGTTTATAGGTATGGTGTGAATAGAGTTTTAGTTAGTCTTAGGGTTAGTTATAGATCAGTAATGGTTAAGGTTAGGAAAAGGGTTTGGGTTAGGTATAAATCTAGTTACTAAAATCAATGGAAGTCAATGGACGGTCCCCATAAGGATACCAAAACACACTTGTGAGTGTGTGTGTGTGTGTGTGTGTGTGTGTGTGTGTGTGTGTGTGTGTGTGTGTGTGTGTGTGTGTGTGATCTCCTGGGGACCCGTTTCCTGACTTTTACTATCTTTCTGGGGTCCGAGGGTTCTTGTGGGGACCGAAGCCTGGTCCCCATGAGGGGGACTCCCCTTTTTAGGGTTAGGGGTTAGGTTTATAGGTATGGTGTGAATAGAGTTTTAGTTAGTCTTAGGGTTAGTTATAGATCAGTAATGGTTAAGGTTAGGAAAAGGGTTTGGGTTAGGTATAAATCTAGTTACTAAAATCAATGGAAGTCAATGGACAGTCCCCATAAGGATACCAAAACACACTTGTGTGTGTGTGTGTGTGTGTGTGTGTGTGTGTGTGTGTGTGTGGGTTTGTATTTCTGACCTCCTGAGGACCCGTTTCCTGACTTTTACTATCTTTCTGGGGTCCGAGGGTTCTTGTGGGGACCGAAGCCTGGTCCCCATGAGGGGGACTCCCCTTTTTAGGGTTAGGGGTTAGGTTTATAGGTATGGTGTGAATAGAGTTTTAGTTAGTCTTAGGGTTAGTTATAGATCAGTAATGGTTAAGGTTAGTAAAAGGGTTTGGGTTAGGTATAAATCTAGTTACTAAAATCAATGGAAGTCAATGGACGGTCCCCAAAAGGATAACAAAACACACTGGTGTGTGTGTGTGTGTGGGTTTGTATTTCTGACCTCCTGGGGACCCGTTTCCTGACTTTTACTATCTTTCTGGGGTCCGAGGGTTCTTGTGGGGACCGAAGCCTGGTCCCCATGGGGGGGAATCCCCTTTTTAGGGTTAGGGGTTAGGTTTATAGGTATGGTGTGAATAGAGTTTTAGTTAGTCTTAGGGTTAGTTATAGATCAGTAATGGTTAAGGTTAGGAAAAGGGTTTGGGTTAGGTATAAATCTAGTTACTAAAATCAATGGAAGTCAATGGACAGTCCCCATAAGGATACCAAAACACACTTGTGTGTGTGTGTGTGTGTGTGTGTGTGTGTGTGTGTGTGTGTGTGGGTTTGTGTGTGTTGTGGAGGATGACTCCCAGAGGAAACGGGTAGATTAGTAAGAAGCCAGACATGATTGCAGGTGAAAAAAAAACGGAAAACTACAGAAACGGGTCACAATTTGGGTTAAACAGATATTTAAGCCTAAAAAAAAAAAAAATGTGAGACTCAATTCCCAGTCTGATTTTCTGCCACTGCATTTAAGTACAAAATATAGTAAAAGAAACTGTCTCTAAACAGAAGAGGTGGGAGGAGCAGTGCACCTTGCTGCCAGTGCAGCTAATTCTGTCACCATAGTAACCAGAGTTCATCGGAACAATAACAAAGCCCCCCCCCCCCCACACACACACACACACACACACACACCTGGACAACACACGTCTCATCATTGAACATGTCACATCATACAGGGACATTCAATCATGTGACCTGGTTCTGTCCCACCTGCTCATCAGAAACATGTTCAGCATTATTTAAGGTGGAACTGGACGTCATAACGGAGTTTAAAAAGGAAAACCAGGAGAACGAGGTGTCGGACACACGTTGTTCGCTCATTTAACAGGTCTGGAAGAGGCTTTCCCACACCGTAAAGACCAGATTAGCAGGTGTGTGTCTGTGGAAAACGAATCCGCAGGCTGTGCACATCTGCAGCGTGAAAGAAAAACACATCGGCGGATGGCAGTGAACCCTCTTACCCCTGACTGTAAAAGAACATGGAGGGAGGTGGAGGGGGGAGAGAGAAGGGAACAGAGTTGGAGCTGCAGCAAGAGGAAAAGCTGAGAAAATATGTGTGAGGCAACAAATCAGGAAGGAGGGAGTAAAAACTGAAGGGATGGTGTCAAAAAAAAAGTTTAACCTCAGTTCAAAGAAAAATATCATGAAGTCAAAAAAACACCCTTAAAATGTGATATTTCCTGAAATGTATCAAATATCAGACTAAGAGCACCAGACAATCTAAACTGACATAAAACTCAGACTGAAACTTTTCAACAGCTTGGAATTAAAACGTTTCTGAGAACATTTTTTAGAAAAAAACAAATCAAAACATTTTTATTCAAAACTATGATCAAATTTTTTATTTGTTTTTATTTATTTATAAAAAAATCAACATGTAGCTACTCAACATGTTAGTAAAGCACTAAATGGATAAGAAACATGGCAGAGATGAAAAATGTTACTATAACAGGATGTTTCTCAAGTTTTCAATGCCAAGCAGAAGTGTGTATGCGTGTGTGTGTGCGCGCGTATGTGTGTGTGTCAGAGGGGTTTGCAAAGATCCACGTGATGTTTAAATCCCTCAAACATTCAACATGAGCAAATATCCAGGAGCCATTTTATCCTTTTCATCACCCAGAGCCGACTTTCCATCATTTTCCTGCTTAAATCTGTTCATCTCCCGGCTTGGTGATCAAAATTACACCTGTGTGTGTGTGTGTGTGTGTGTGCGCATGTGTGTGGTGGCAATTAACTGCTAAGAGACTCACCAGGCTGTGTGCCAAACGACCACCTCTCAGTCATATGATGGAGCTCAAAATAAATTTAACCCGTCAGGTTTAGCTGGACTGCCTCCTGAGCCCAACACACACAAACACGCACGCACCCGGTGACCTCTCACACTTAAACACATGATACGGATACAAAGAAGGCATCTGTCGTTTCCGAGCAAACTTGTGCGTGTGAGGCGGTGCACAAAAAAAAAAAAAAAAACATTGAATTTTTGCACAAATGGTGATGCAAGCAGCATTTATAGAATCAGTTCTTTATTTATATCAAATGAAATAATGTTTGAAGCTAAATTGCTTGAAATTATAAAGAAATTTTGAAATATTTCCTCCTGGTATAATTAACAGGAAACTGTTCAAACACACTTATAGATTCAGAAACTGTTTCAGTGTGAGACAAGACACGTGGGGCCCTCAATCCACTCGGACCATCAACATTCAGATGCAGATTCATGAGGAAGCTGATAAAACTTTAGGTTTTCCTGCAACAGAAAAGATCTGCACGAAAAAGAAAAATCTCTCTGCATCACGAGACGGGCTCAACTTGGATTTTACTGCATGAAAGTCACCAACAGTTAAAACAAAGCAGCTCTAAACACACACACAGACCATCAAACCAGATTGTTGTAGCATGGTGTAACAGCGTGTGTGTGTGTTCCCCGTTCACCCCTCCCTCCCTAATCGACCACATTTCTGTGCAATGAGCAGAGGTTTAGATAAACAGTCCCAGTTCTCTATCGAGGAACGGGAGGAAGAGGAGACGCATAGACAAAACCCAAAAATGATCATACAACCGACACGTGTAGCTAACCGGTGATGAGCTGAAGATAATCTGATGACAGCGTTCCATTTTTATTTAGTGTTTTCTCTCCAACTCAACACCATCCACCGTGGACCAGGTGGTTTATCTCCTGCTGTTGCACAAAATATTACACGTCTGCTGAATTAAATCTGGATTATTCTGATCCAAATTATGTTGATTAACTAGATTTTTGTATGTTTTTGATCCAGAAAATGACGTGAATAAAAATCAAATGTTCTAAATGTTTTCAAAATGTATAATCAGTTCAATAATTGACATATGATAGTAGACGTTACCGTAACCTGCTGATTTGATTAACTTTGTTACACAACATAATGTCTAAGGTAGGGGGGGGGTCTCCTGTTAACATTAAATTACACTTTTCCATTCAACAACACCAAATCCAGTCTCAAATATGAGTATCTGCTCTGATTCTAGTTTTTAAATCAATGAAAAGCTAATAAGTGTGTTAGAATAAAGTTTAGAGTTCAGCAGAGAAGAAAAGCTTTTGCTTTACATCGTGTCATTTTTCACTTTATCTGCTGCTTTTGTGCATCCTGACATCTCGAAACACAATTTGTCTGTTTGATGAAGTGGATTTGTGGTGGGTCAAGGGGCCACGTGTTAAAACGAGGGCCCGCTTTTCAGCCTGAACCTCCAGCGCACACTGATGTCATGCATGGCTACTTCATGAGGACACACAGAACCTCAGACCAGTCAGGAGTGGGAGCTGAGGGACAAGATCCTACAGGAAGCGCAAAGAGGCGCGCACACACACACACACACCTACATGGTGGGCCACTTCAAAGACATTCCACAGCATGCAGAGCAATGTTGGAAAATGCCAATGTGCACTTCAGTAAAGAGTTCCTGGGAATCCAAAGGAAGCCAGAGACAAACAAACAAACAAAGGGCAGCTCAGATCAGAAGTCCACGAGCCGAGGTGGCGGGGCGAATTCCAACAAGTTCTCCTCAACAAAGGCCACCACTCCGGACATGTTACTCACATCACCCGAGTGGAACAGTCATGAGGCGGACTGAGCAGGTTAATGAAAGCACACGTAGATGTATAATAAATTCATTTCTGACAGAGAGCTCGAGAGGAGTGTGGAGATCTGGATTTGGGGGGGGGGGCACTTGCACAACTTGTTTTTCAGGACAATGACTTACATAGCTGTCTGATCTTAATGACCTGCAGGAGACGCTTCCCTGTGTTCTCTGCAGTGCAGTCAGCAGATCACAGCTGCTGCAGTGAACATCAACGCGGCCCGTGGATACATATCTTGAATATTTTGGTTGTTTTCCCCACCCCCACATTTGCTGCAAACATCTCACCAAGTTCCAAATATGGTCACTTCCCAGAGTGTTCGTGAACAGCCAATGACATGTACAGCATTCCTCGAGTGAGAGAAAGCACAAGAGAAAGGAAAGGGAGGAAAAAAAAAAGAAAGAGCAAAGGAAGGAGGGCTACCAGCAGCTTGGTCTCAAAAGACCCCCTTTTAGGGGGCCTCTGTTCTGTCTGCATACATGACCTGTGTAAAGTAGCCAGATCACTTCCTCTTAACCTGACCGCCGGGAGCCACTTTGGAGAAACCCACCGCCATCACTCCTCTGATAGTAAATTAAAGAGCAGAACAAACAGAACATCAAGAGTTTCTTGGTTCTGATTTTTGATGTTGACTCGCTTCAGACTACCTGCTCGCCTGCCCTGAGATGAGATCATCCTCTGAAACACTTCGCACACTTGTGCAACACACCATCAGCACAACGCTGAAAACAAATCTCACAAGGAGACATGTGGGTCAAAGGTTAAACTTCTCACAAACAGGGAAAACATGCATTCCATGTGGAACGGTTCTCGTCACTCGGTTCCGGTGACGACTCAGTCGCTCTTTAAAGTGAGAAAAATAACGTCATTTTGTTAAGGTGTCGTTTTGTTCCATCTCATCCTGCTTTCATCTGTTTGTAAAGTTTCATTTTAAATGAAGTCATATACTTGTACATGTTTTATTATTTTGTGTTTCCTACATCTTTAATGACATATTTCTTAATTCTAACACTATGGTCGCCTATTTATCTATTATGACTCTTTGTGACAGCGTTGGGCAAAAGTTTTAATCCACAGATAATTTATTCACAATTTACTTCCAAGGAGACAAACATCCTTGTCTTCATCACCTCATTTTCTATAATCTTTGACCACAACTGCATGGTGAGAAGTTTAGATTTAAAAACAAACTGTGAAGCAGAAAACTGGCTGACAACAGATTATGGACAGCAGACAAAGAGTATCTGAAAAAAATTATCCTTCACCTTATCGAGAATCAGACTGTTGTTATTTCAGGTATTTATTTTTAGAAAAGCACTCAGAGAGCGCAGACCTCCGCCAAGTGGACATATTGTAGAAAGTACTATGTCTGTTTTCTTAAAAAAAAAAAATCCTGGATCCAGACAGTAATCTGGATCACCACCAAAATCTAATCAATTCTTCCTTGGGTCATTTCTGACCTTTCCTGTCATCAAAATCCATACATCAGTTTTTGAGTTATCCTGCTAACAGACAGACAGACAGAGGTAATAAGTGACGAGTAAAGGAGCAAACTGTGTTTTTGTGACAGGCTGTAGGTGCTTTGAATGTGGTGATAATTAACAGCTCTAGTTTTCTGGTTTTTTGATTTTTTTGTTTTGTTTATTTTCAATCACTTTCTGTCCAGCTTTTAACTCATTTTAATTTATTTCTGACCTATCATTCATTCAGACACGGAAAAATTAAAAACTCGAGGGAAAGTCAGTGTTTCATATATGCTACAATAGAATTTAAAGGGGATCTTGAATCACTTTGTTACCTAGTCTGGCTCATTTTAAAGTTAAAAATGCAGAAATCCGGGATAATTCGAGGCGTTTGGACAGTAACATCCATCTGGAAGATTCTGCACGTGCTTCACCTGTTCCCCGGATTGAGTGGGATTATTGTCTCCTCCAATCTTCCTGACGACGTTTAGAGCTGTTCACACGTCGTCAGGTCGTTACTACTAACCAAAAACTCATTGATGAAAACAGCGCGCGCCACAGATGATATGACCCGCGCGACTTCAAGAGGCGTCGGTGGATAATTTGTTTACATCCTCTGTGTGTCGCAAGGACGGGCCCCTCTCTCTCTCTCTTTATGGGGCTCCCGCGGACCACCCGGGTCCAGCAACAGCTACTAATCCGGCCCTCGGGCTCGCGCGCACAGCGCAGGCCACTTAAATATGCACGAGACAGTTCGCAAGGACGGGGATGTTCCTCCACAACCTGAGGGAGGATTATCAATTACTGCAGCTGAAATTACGAGTCTCACTGTTAGAGCCGCGAGTCGGTGTGAGCATGCGCGAGAAGGCAAGAGAGAGGGAGAGTGTCTCGTGACACGAAAACAACAAATAAACACTTCAGATTTTTCAGGAGATAAACACATTTGTCTCGTTTCACCCAGAAATCTTAAACATCGCTCATGTTTATTTCAAATGTCCTTAGAAAAAAAAACACATAATCAATAAAGTGAACGTACATTTAAAATAAAAATATATATTTATTTAATAGTAAAACTTACTTTCTCCGGTTATTAGTCCACAGTGGCATATAACACAGGTGCAGATGATAAAAAACACCATCTGTGATCGCAGCTTGAGTGTTAACCGCCTCATTTTGGGCTGAAGTCGCGCTCCCCTGTTCGGGTGTTTCACAAACTCCAGCAATGAAATGGTTCACAGTCGATATCAAAAGCAGTAAATTCAATATGAAGGTCCAATTACTGCTTCCAAAAATAAACCCAGCCCACTAAATAACGTGATCTTGGGTTCTGGTCGCACAAGTGCGAGTAAAAATCTTCATTTTCCACAAGTGAAGGCGACAGTCCACGTTCATCTGATTCTGGTGTTCTGCTTGAATTTTAAAAAAAAGAGTCAACAATCACGTTAAAAATTAGTTTTGAAGTCCGTTGATATGATTCATTAAGTTCACTATTTTTCTCGCACGTTTAAAAACAAAGTGAAAAAAAAAATGTTGGATTTTTGCACCGCAGTTGCACGCGAGCTGAAACTTGTGGATTTGATAAACCAGATTCTTTCCTTCAGACCGCCGCTTCTTCTTTCTGGCTTCTCGGGAACTCGTCTCCGTGTTTTAAAGCCCGGTTAGAGGAGAACATCCCAGGAAACTCACCGGCAGGAACAACGTGGAGCTCCGACCTTCCTCTGAACTCCCTTCACCCCGCTGACCAGCACGTTAACGGACCGTTACACCGCCGAACGGGACAAGCAGAACGCAATTCGAGGGAAAAACGTTTTTCTCTTTTTTTCAGACACACCGAGAAAAAAAAACTTCAAATAATGTCCGTGTTTGACCCACACGCTTCTGTGGAGTGAGTAAAGTCTTCAGTCAGCCGCCCGTCGCTGCTCTCAGATTAACGTTAGCTGATGGGGGGGCAGCAGCTAACGTTAGCTGGCTAATCCAAAACAAACGAGGTTCCAGCGTCGGCGGTGGAGTTAAAGATAATACTGACAAAAAACACCCACAAAGTGAGATTCACGTCTCTGAGTGTCACGGAAAAACCGAGGTGAGAAAACGTAAAAAGACTTAAAAACACGAGTCAAGTGTTAAAAAACTTGCATTCCCGTTCCGTTCAGACAGACAAGGCTCTCCCTCAGGTTCCCCTGTTCCGTCTCTCTTTCTGCGAGTCTCTCCAGCAGTAAACAAGTCCTGCCAGTCACCTCAGCTGGGCCACACGCGGTCTGCGGGAAAACACGGTGCGCGACGCCACCCACACCGGATCTGGACTGTCCGAGGCTACCTGAACGCATCTCAATGTAACAACACAGTTTGTTTTGACTGCAAATAAATACGCTGATATTTATCTCAACTGCATGTTTATAAATATTACAAGCACAAACAGCTTGATTCATATCCGTGCAAATATTAAAAAAATATTTCAGTGGTCTCTTTTTTACATACTTCAATAGCTATGTTAAATCGTCTATATGTATTGTAACATAATGCAAAGTGCGGATTTCTCTCTCTCTTTCCTAAATTCAGAGGTTGCGCCAACATACTGTGACCTTTGAACCTACAAGCTAAAGTTTCTTCTTAAACCTGAAGCATAATCTACAATTTTTAAAGACTTTTTCAAATTTAGATTCATAAACTAACAATTTATTCAAAAATACTTGTATCCAAATAATCAGGAGAATATTTGTTGATCATTTCTAGGTGTCTAAGTTTCTTAATGTAAAAGTTTAACTGCATTTGAGGAAACAGCAACAGATTATCTTCATTGATAATAAGTGACTTCCACAGCAAACATCACAGCACTGCTTGACTAACCAACAATGCTGTAATACTTTGATATAATAATGTTTTTTATGTTATCCAATGGCATGTTTTTATCTACACTTACCTGAGCTCTTCAACTATTTGGGATATTTTGTAATATTGTCTAGGTAAGTTATTCAAAACAAGTTGATGAACACATCTGAAGTGAAAATGATGTATTTGTTCAAGTCGTAAACGAGATAAACTCTCTCACAAACACCTGAAAGAAACATGTAACCGTCGATCACTCAACTGAACTTGAACTTCCAAACCTTGTGCAGCAGGATAATGTCAACTGTCTCATGATCATCATTCATTTTGAATCAGATTTTTGTCATCACATTGTCATAGATCAGTGAGGTTGTGGGCTAAACAAAGCAACCTTGTCATGAAGAAGGGTAAACACGTCCCTCCTCCCTTGCCCTGCAGTCACAGAGGAAAATCCCGGCCTGCAATAAAGGTACATGCAGTTTTCCCAGATTTGCAATGCAAATATCCACATAACAAAACCTAACCTAGTGATGAACTGCAAACAAAACTGCAAAGTTTTCCCAGTGATACGTAAAGGACAGCTGGCTCCTTTCACCTGAACCGGACACATATTGGCTCATATTGGAAAAATAAATAGATTATTTATCACCTCAGGCGGCAGTTTGCACGCTTGGATAGATAGCTGCCCTGCTTAGCTGTAAGAGCTTGTTGAGCTGGCTTGTTGTTAATCTGAGGAATGTTGTTGCCCAGTGAACAGAGTAAATGAGGTCTTAGTGAGATTAAATGTCACAGGTCTGAAGGACTCCGGGTTGTGGAATCTAGTCAAAACAGATATCTTTGTGGTAGTCACAATGTCTGACGCCAACTGGAGGCAAACACATGCCTTTCTTAATGCCTGTCCCACTTCCTCTCAGGTGCTGAGCACAACACCAACTTCTTTTCTTTCTCCGTGGGTGAAGTGGAGGTCGAATGAACGGCTTTTCATCCCGACCTCAAGTGTGTTATATGAGTGTAAACATGCAGCGCTGGGCTGTACTACGACTTCAATTCAGTAGATGGCACCAAAAATAATGAGCAATTTACTTAATCCAAATATCATACAGAGACAAAGGGA
The DNA here is from genome assembly GCA_006937955.1 of Pachypanchax playfairii. Taxonomy (NCBI): domain Eukaryota; kingdom Metazoa; phylum Chordata; class Actinopteri; order Cyprinodontiformes; family Aplocheilidae; genus Pachypanchax; species Pachypanchax playfairii. The sequence continues at coordinate 8,158,121 of SSNP01000004.1, read as the reverse complement.
AACTTTGAAGGGAGCTTAACTGAATATAATGGGATTTTGTCGACATTGTAAGGGTTTAGTGATTCTTAAGCTTGTAAAATAAGAATTTTGTCATTGTTTGTGATGTTTTGAAGTTCATTAACCTTTAAAGTTTCTTTCAGAATTCACAGAGGTGAAATTCTCTATGTGGATAATCTCAAATCGTTGTGCTGGTCATTAATTAAAAGCAGACTGTAAATATTTCATGGCAGCACAAAGGCCAATGTAGTTCTGTCTTTAAGTAGGAAATATGAGTTTTTAAATCCCTCTAATGCACTTGTTTTTATCTTTTATTGTTTTATTATTTTCCACAATAGTGACACGCCTTCATCGACCGTGGCGGCATAACAAAATAAAAGCATCCGCTGCTTTGCTTACGCAGGTCCAGGAGTACTACTCATAGAGTATTTGATGTGTTTTCAAATCTGTCACTTGCTGAACAAGTACAGATACTTTTATGTCTTGAATAAGATTCTGATTCATATTAGTTTGCTAATTCTGACTTTTTTATACTAACTAAATAGCAAAGTGCATTAACTTTCCCTAACACAAGTAATTTATTAGTACAATTTCTTCAGCAATAACGTCTCTGACAGACTGCATCTAACACTTGTGAGGAACAGGCTTCCATTTAGTTGTGCAGCCTGTAAATGGGAAGGATTATTACATTTGAATGGAGAGAGTATTTTTCCTTTGTCTCTGTGTAAAGCTCAGTAATTAGCTGCCCAGGGAGTCCAGACGCAACAGCCTCCGTTTCATCCTCTGTTATGTTGGTGTGTTTACGTATGAGCTTTGTGCACTTTAGGCTGTGTCCACCGAGGGAAGGGTTGTAAGTTTAGGAAGACAAAACATCCCAAGATTATCCTCTTCAGTCACCTCCCTCTGTTCCAAAACAGCCATCTGGACTTCTTTATCCATCTGTTTCACCTTTTATCTGAAAGGTTTCTTCAGTTGTGATCAAAATATGAATGGGCTCGTTAAAGTCGCCCGTCCCTCTGGACAGTCGTTGTTACCTGTGACTTGTTTACGCGAGGTGGCGTAATCACCTGTTTCACAGCTCTGATTGTTTTAAAACAGCAGCGTTAATGGATAGATGGAACCTGAGACCACTTCCTCTGTTTAAGGTTTCATTCACTCTTTCTGTCCAAAATGTGGACATTACTGTCTTCACAGAGCGTCCTTTATCTTTAAGACGTGGATGTTTAGAGGTGTGAACCAGAATCTTTTTGACGGTCCAACATCTGCCTGAACCCAGAGATGGAAAAAGACGTCCATGTCCACATACCGTGTGTTAGTGATCTCTGTTGCTGTGTTTCAAACCTTGTGGTGTGCAGCTCATAGAAAATAACAGGATCTCTCACCTCTGATCATCTATCACATGAATACAATGTAGCACATACAGCTCTTAAACCAGAGGGTGTGCACCTTTTCCTTCCTCTCAGGGCCGATGAACTTCCAATATTCATACGTAACAAAGGAACAGAGTGTTCTTGAAAACATATGGAGACACATCCGAGAGGTTTCGTCTACATTATCTTTCTTCTGGAAATACTGTAGCAAAATAAATAGGATTTATTATCTTCATGCTAAACTGTAAACTGTCTTAATACGTTCCACTTACCACGGAACATATTCAGCTTTTATTCATTAGACATGTAATACGTTTATTTGTGTGTATTTTTTTTAAGTGACAAGTTTCCCTGAAGGAGTAATAAAGCATACACCTTCATATTGTATCGTCTCGTATAGAATCGCATTGTACAGTATAACATAAATTTATGTCATAATGTATTATATCACATCATGTTATGTGACATAACATATGTAAGTGTGAGTTCATACACTTAACACTCTTGACACAAAGCTTCTAACAAAACCTGTCTGTCTCCTACAGGTGCTTTTTTATTATTATTGTTTTTGAACCTCCTCTGCTGATTATTTTATTTTGAAATAATATCATCGGATGGGACAGTCTAACTCCAGTTTGTTTTGAAGGATCCTGCTGACAACAACGTGCTTCAGTAGTTTAACCGGTTCTTTTCTAAAGCAAAGGTTGTACTTCCTTTTTGTTGGACAGCTCTGTCTCTGATATGAAGTCCTAGAGACCTGTCTCAGACCATGTTATGTCCTGCATCGTATATGTTGTGAATGCTGTATGACCACAGTGTCTTGGTTTCCCACACCTGAGGCAAAACATACTTATCTCACACAAATAAAGCTGCCAAGGTCACCTGTGTTGTCCTCTCCTTCCTCTTCTATCCCAGGCCTGAACACCCCCCACCCCTTCCCTCCACATGTGAAATAAAATAGTCTTCTTTCTCACACCGATGGGCCCCACAAGGCAACGTGCAGGGTTAAAAGGATTTGTTTTACCACTGATAAGGAGCGTTTCACAGCAGACTTGAACCTGCGTACACTTCCTGAGAGGATGTGTTAGTGACAGCTTTATCCACCAATTGTAAGCGTGATAACGAGAGGCACACATCCAGCCAGAGGGGCTCAATAAATACAGTCACAGCTGGGTCAGAGTGACATGACTCGGGCAGCACAGACTCAGTGTTTAGGTTCAGGAAGATGGTGTATCCTGGACAACAACCATTCCTCTCACACGTCTTTTCAAACCGAGACTACAGGACGAGCTTTTCTCTCTTTTTGTTACATGTAAAAGTGAATCAAACATAAATCCTAGTTATTATTCTAAAGAGAAGCCTGTAAACTGAGACATTGATCACAGGTTTGAAGACTGCAGAACAAATAAGTCATCTGATGATTATAGAAACATTGTATTTTCTCTTGAACTCTTAAAAATCCAAATAAAAAAAAAAAAAAAAGACCCCAAAAAAGGTAAAAAGGAGCAAACAGTTGTGATTTTATTTAAAACTGTACATTAAGACTTAAAATACAATCTCTTTATTATCATGTCATACAGTTGTGCCTGTGCAGTTTCAGTACTTTCAGCCTCTTTCTTTAACTCTATGTGAAATTAGCAGCAGGGTGACTCGTGAGCGCAGATCAGAGCAGGGATAAAAATTCCCAGGATTCCAGTGACACAGGAGCCTGACAATGACCCTCTGTGCCCTCTGTGGGTGGATACATCAGACCCTCTGAGGTTCTCCAAACCCAGGGACTGACCTTTCCAGCCAAATTAAAACTGTAAGCACATTTCGATCCAAAACTTTGGATAACAGCCGATGAAATAAAAGGTCAGAGTAGCTGCAAAGTCCTTGTTTTTCTTTAAAATTCATTAGCAAAATGTCCGTTTTACACACGTCATAGTTGTATTATTTCATTTTTGAGTTTTGTCAATGAGCAAAAATATGAAGAACAAAAAGAAACAAAACAGACTGATCATTGAAGCCAAATAAGAGAAAGGTGAAAGACTTAATTACTTCCTGCAGAGCGAGGTATGTTTATGGGATAAATGCAGCAGCATTGTATCAGTGTTTGCAGAGGAAACAGAGCTCACGGCACACCACCCATCCTGAATGTAACAAACATCACATCCAAGGTAAGAAATGTTTCTTCTTCTAGGATTAAAGACACGTTGCATGTTTCTTGGCTGCATCAGTTAAAGGAGACTAACTGCTGATCTTGATGGTAACTTGGTCCAACGTTTGTGAGGTTATTTGTCCTCCTTGAGCTCTCGTACTTGAAACAAATTAAAAGCCACATGATCTCCAAACACACAGCCAAAATCCCCCACTGAGCATCTTCTGTCAATGTTTTTGACCTAATGAAACGAGGCCCAGGCTGCTTGTCACTTGTTTGACAAAGTGTGTGTGTGTGTGTATATGTAGGTGTGTGTGTAGGTGTGTGCCTCTTCCTTTCTATTCCAGTCCTGAGAAGCAGAAACAAGAAGGCTTTAACTGTTTGCTCTTCTCAAGTCCTATTTCTGGTCACAGCCCCGAGGCATTGCACTTCAACATCCTGCAGCTCAGGCCTGACTGACCACAGCACTGCTCTCTGACCTCCGGGGGGCCCGAGCTCTGCGTGCTGGGAATGGGAGGAACTGGAGAGGGGGTGCCATGTTGAAATTTCCCAGAGTGACAATAATAAAAACAGTGTTTGTTTATGTTCTCACAAGCAGAGGGACAAGGAAGTTGCAGATGAGAGGAAGTGGGATGAGCGTTAAAAAAGTTCAGCGAGAGGTCCATGAGTCAGTGAACAAACTGTTAGAGTTACACAAGGTGAAATGGTTGTAACGTAATGACATTTACTTGACAGAGTGCGTGTGTTTGCGTGTGTTTGGTGATTGCATGCCTAACAAAGGCCGTCTCTGTGGGAGTACAGTGTGTCTACTACACTATAAATAAAACACCACAGAGGAAAATAGTCCAAATTAGGTCATAAATATTCAGAGTGTGCAAAAATAACCAACCTCATCAAGGCTGCAGATTAGACAGGTGACAAATGGGAACATTTTGTTACCACAACAGGGTGACATGTCCGTGTATGTGTTTATCAAGTTTAATTTTAAATGGCAACTACAGTTTTACTCAAATTTAGGATTTTTCTTTCATTTAAAACACATTTCTTATGGTGTTAATATGTTTAGGGATGATTCATTTCATGTGTTTTCAACATTTGGAAAGTTGTTCCAAAATCACAAGGCAGAATGTCACTTAAAGATGAGTTGCAGCACTGACTCTGCCACATGAAGCTCATGTTTCAGAGCTGTTGTCCTCCTCTGTCTGCCTTCGTGCTTGTTGCATGGATTTCCTGAGATATCTTGCTGATAAAAGGCTGTTTGCTCTGCTCGAGCCTGAGCTGTTATCATTATCTCTGCCTGCTTTTCAAGCTCTATCACAAGTGTGAGGTTGGGCCTTTAATTTGTCACCGTCTGTCACAGAGGCGGGATTTCGAGTGAAGTGCTGCAGCCAGAATGTGGCTAAAACTCAGAAAACCTGATGGAACAACCTGCAACAATGTGTTAATGTTTCTGTTGTATCTCTGTAACAATAAGAGATCATAGTCTCAGTTGTGAATGCTGACGTCCTGTTGTGTCAGAGGAGCTTTAAGCCAAAAGATGTCTGAGTTGGTAAATATTGTCAGGTCAAAGTTCCTCACAGCTGTGTATTTGGTCCTCAGATGTTTTATTCAGCCGGAACATTTCTGCTCTTGATGTTCTGCAGCGGAGACAAACAGGAGATGGAGTGAAGGAGAGGTGAAAACTGGGGAACGCTGCAGAGACGGAATACTGATCACATCACCAGTGGTTGAGTGCAACTTGACGTTTACTGAAGAGGGTGTGCAAGAAACCTAAAAGAAAATATGTCCTAGCAGCATAGTGTCCTCAGATATTAATATTTCTATTCACTTTAGAACAGCAGATTCACAAATATTTATTTTTTGTGAGACATTGTGGAACTAGAGCAGAAAGAAGAAGTTTAAAGATGTATCTTCTGAAAGAGGACAAAAGTGTTTGTTTACAAAAGGTGATGGACAAGATCTCTGCACTAGCTAATAAACTGTTCCAGGATTATTGTTGTCCCTGAGGTTATTTTTGTTGCCACTCCTGCTAATCTGGAAGGATTTCAGCCATGTTTTTCCTCTAATCTGAGCTTAGTTTTTTCTCCTTCTTTTACACAGTTCTGTAAACACAAGATTCAAACTAAAATGCTGCACTTTACCCTCATTGACTGTTGTTTTTGTTGGTTTCCAGTAGCTCACGCACTTTGTGATGTCATAACTGTTGCCTCCGTTTTCACTCACATTTCTTGTTTCCCGTCTCTTGCTTTCACACACTCTCACCTGACACCTTCACCTCTCCTCCCTTGTATTTATTCTGCCTTTTGTTTGGGTTTAGACTCTGTGCATGTGCTCTTTACCTCCTTCACCTGCTTCATGTGCAGCTCATGCAGCTGAATGTCAACAACAGCCTCATACAGGCCTGATATTTGCAGAAGAAACAGAAGAAGAAAAAAAAGAATCAATAGTAAAAATAGATTGTGTTTGCAGGATCAGTGTGGAATCCTGTCTGGTTCTTTATTATCTGGGCTGCACTGAGACAGTAACAAGCTGCTGAATTTTACCAAAATGTGGCACTTTGTATATTTTGGTTTGTTGTGGACCATCTGGCCTTGACGTACCACCTGCGTGATCAGGACATCTGATGAATGACGCTCAAGTTACCCTTGAGAGAAACCTTGATCTCAAACACTCCTACAAATAACAGCCAAACCAAGGATGAGATACTTTTACCAACACGGTGACAGTGAAGTTACACTAAATCAAATTTTTTTTTGTGGACAATTAAACATGAAATATGGTGAAATAAGACAGAGAAAACTCATTTTAGTGTAAACAGCGATTATCTGTGTGTGTGAAGACCCTCCTGGTCTTGAGGAGTCGTGCACCTGCTGTGGCGACGACAATGCAGCAGCATATTTCTGTAAACAACACGTTATCTTCACGCTGTCTGTCGTACCACTGGGCAACGATTTCAAGCATGAAATTTTCTCTGCATATAAACCACCTGCAAATTCCTGTCCTCTGGTTTTTGATGTGAGCTCAAAGCAGCAGTTCAACATGTTACAAAACTCCAGTAATGATCCAGTAACTGTGCAGCCAGCAAGAAGTTGATGTCCACCAAGATGGAAACCAAACAAACATCATTTATAATGAAGTTTAACATGTAGTTTATTTTTCCACATCTGATTTTAAAAGATGCTAAAAACTGTGTCAACTCAAGCCGTTTTTCTAACAGCTGTTGATGCATTTTAAATGTTTGTGATTAAAAAAGTTAATTATTCCAAGATATTAACAAAACCTGCTGCATATTTTTTCCATGTCTCATTTATTTGTGGCTGGATCTTCACTTCTGTGGGAGGATTATCTGAAAGTGAGACTTTTCATGAAGTTACTGTAAACAGCCTGTCAGAATGTCATGACGGAGGCAGGTGGCTGACGTGTTTTGTCCTTAAATCTCCCGTCTCATATTTGAGCGGCTTGTTCTCTCGGCATCAAGCCTTAAAGCCCCCCATAAAACCAGTCATGACCGTAGCTGTTAGTCCTGCTCGCTGGGAGATTCTGAATTACAAAAAGGTGAAAGAATACAGAACCAAGAAATTAAGCCTCCCAGCAGCAGAAGCAGCTGTGGCCTTACCTGCGTTCTGTACATCAAAGACTGTACAGAAACCAGAGGAGGGGTCTTCCACTGGGGGAGGGGGCTCTTTCAGACCTGCACTGCCTGATAGACTCTAAGGATCTGAGCATTAACCCACATGTTGACACAAAGCTGCAGGGAGTGATGGAGGAACGATCAGTGGCTGTATGATGTGAAAAATAAAACACAAAAAATGCATTTAAAAAAAAATGTCATGAATTAGTGAGATAAAACAAACGGTTTCCACCACAATACAGAGCGCAAACTAACAGGGAAGCATAACGGTAACTCTACAAGCAGTGAAACCTCCAGAACACCTGTGTAGGCGACAGATCAGGAGATTACGATCAGCAGCGGCGCCTCTGATCAGGGAACACAGACTCCAGATCAACAAAAAGTCTTCAGAAAACATTTTTTTTTCTCAGTAATGATGCTAAAAGTTCATTCATATCAGGCATTTGATCCTGTCTTTATCACTTTAAAATGTTGGAGGAGGTGAAGGAGATGAAAGGAGGAAAAGTTCTGGTCACCTCTTTTGCTCCCTCGAGGAAAAACAATTGAGGAGAATAAAAAAAAAAAATCCCCTTCATCTCTGTAGGAATCCCAAATCCTCAGTGAGGCTGCCGCCAAAAACCAAATTAAAAAAGTTAAGTGTTGGGATGTTTACAAGGCTGTGCAGCTGGGGGGGGGGCTCTGAAGCTTAAAATGGGTCTTTAGGAGGATCAAACTAATTAAAACCAAAACAAAACACATATAGAAGCTGAAGGATTAACAGTAACATAATAATAAGGAATCAAATAAACCTCAGGCAGTGTGTTATTGATCGGATTATTGTAAAGCAGAAAACTTTCAGAATAAAAGGTTTTACTGAAAAACTTGAGTTTTTTTTTGTGTATAGTCTTATTTTATTTCTGGATATTTTTACGTGTCAATTTGTAAAAAAAAAAAAAAAAAAGTTAAATAAATAAAAAACTGCGATGTTTCATGTAGTTGAAACTCTCAAAGGACAGATGCTTCCAAAAGTCTGAAAAAAAATCAACCATCAAATCCAGTGAAACAGGAAGAATTTCTCTACTTTTTTTTTGTAATTTACATAAATGATTTCACAAAATCTGTCAAACTGATTTTCAGAAGGGTCTTTTCTGTCATTCTGCTGATGAATGATAAAAAAATGTTTTATTAATTATAAAAAAAAAAAACAATCTATTCCTTTTTTACTGTTAAAGTTTTAACTTCCAGCACAGAAGGTGAAACAAACATACAAACATCACTGTGCACTTTTTTTTAAAGCTCCTTCGTGATAAAATAATCTTTCAACAATCTTCACAATTTAATTAGTTGAAAATATCAAATCAAACATTATAACACAGCAGCAGCATCCAGACTCGCCCCTTGCTGCCTGTAGAGCGGCGGCGGCGTGTTCAAAAACAGGAAGACGATCATACTCAGGCGCAGAACAAAGTAGTAAATCAAGATTTTTTTTTCTTCCAGAGTTCAGCTGTAAAGCACAAGCAAAACAAATATAAACAACTTCATGTAACCCGGTGGGAAAATGCTGCACGGAGGTTCCAAGGGAAAAGACTCGGGAAGAAAACACTGCAGAGAGAACTGTCATCAGTTTATTTACATCATATTTAATATAAATATGTTATTAGGAATCTGATCCCTGATCTGGAGATCATCTCAGAACCCCCAGCTTCATGTCTAGGGACCCGCAGCTCGACTTTGGGAACCATTGATGCAGTTCCTCTTTTTCACACCTTCTTACAAATAGTAACAGTGTTTAAGTGATCAGGCTGAATGTAGTCAGGATTTAACATGAACGGATGGTTTAATGGTGCCTTCTGATAATTTCTGATGGAACAGACTTTAGGAAGGAACTCATTCAGGGTCAAAGGTCGAGACATCTGCTAATGAGTCGTTCAGAGATATTTTGACTCCAGTAACTTGTGGACTGATCACTGCATCATGTGATCTGAAAATGAAAGTCTCTTTTGTCTAATGGGATAATAAAACCATAATGGAGCTGAGAACCAGCAACAGGAATGAAGTCATGTTTGTGCTGCAGATCACGCAGCCAGAGCGTTAACAAAGCCAAGAAAAGGAGGCGCAAACAGCTGTGATTAAACCGAGACACGATGATCCGCTGCTCTGACACGGCCTCATTTGGTCTCGTGGTGGTTCGCATACCTCGGCTTCCAGCAGACAAAATACCCCCCAGGGATCCTAAAATACACGTCAGGCACAGCGAGGCGGCAGCCACAAGGTGGGGCAGGAGGAGGATCCGAGGCCAAGTGGCAAGCCTCAACAAGATGACCTCAGACTGCAGTCAGGTAGCTGAGCAGCTCCTTCTGGGTTAGGAAGAAAAATCCAGACTTAAAGCCCCAATCACATATTTTATATCAAAAAGGAATAAGAAGTGACAATGCAGAGACACTCTGAGGCTCACTGGATCCCTCTTTGAGCTTTTTCTGCAGCCAACCGTCTGTTTTTAGCTCCATTTGAATCGTCGCAGCACTTCTACATGACCAGTGGAGTTAATTTAGGATCGAAAGGCTGATCAGGCCACCGGGGGTCACTGAGGTCATCATCTGTTCTCGTGTTGGGACTGACACGCAGTGTCCACATGGAGTCACTGCATCACAAGTTTCAGGACGACACACAGACGACGTCACAAGTCAAACACAAAATAAAGCTTAAAAAACCTCCTGATTCTCTCTTCTAATTCTTTTATTTTAACTAAAGTGTTAGTGTCATAAATGGATCGTCACGGTAACGGTTACAGTTTAACTACAAACAGATGTGGGTTTCTGTCGACAGCTAAAGGCGTCAAAACAGATTATCCAATAAACCCGACGGTGGACGGATCACCACTCTGATTTACACACAGACTTTATTTACTACCTGACGAGGGATTTAAAATAACTAAACATCACTTCCTGTTTGTGCCTTAGGACTTTTTCCTGATTGGCTCTTCATCTTGGTTCACGTCCCTCTGAGGAGGACTTCCATACGTTTCAGTCCATAACGCTGGCTGCTTCAGTTCAGAACACAGAAGTGACGTCAGGCTAAGAGTTCAGGTTGTGTATAATCATCATCATCTGAGTCTGGGGAAGATCCGGATGAAGAGGATCATGCTGATGAAGGTGAAGGAGACCAGGATGAGCATCAGCCACAGCAGCCAGTTGACAGATTTCTTCGAGTGTTGCTCCAGACGCTCAGACTCTGTTTTCAGTTTCTCAAAGTTCAGGTCTGCCTGACGCATGGACAGGGTCAGAGTCTGGGATGAAGAGGGAGACAAAACATAAAAAGAACATCAGAAAAAATGTCTCATGCACACTCATCTCATTAGAGACTGGTTGGGAGTCGTCCGCCCTCTTGTGGCCAGAATCAGCAAAGACAAGCAGCATGAAAAGAGTAATTAGATCAAGGTCGGAATTTTGTTTTTGTATTTTTATAAGACTCAGTTCTCAAGAATCATCCAGACCTCGCTCTGTCACACAGATTCAGTTAAGCAGCTGTACATAAACTACCTGGTTGTCTTGCTTGATGATGTTTTGTGCAGCCAGCGTGTTGTTCTTCAGATTCCTGGCCAGGTTGAGCATGTCCTCCGCGAGTTTCTCCTGCAGGTCGTGGTGGCGCTGCAGGATTGCGTCTAGCTCAGCAGCCGACTGATGCTCATCCACAGGAAGACTCCTGCCAGCGTTTGATTTGTAACATGATAAACATGCGGGTTTTTTTTGTGTTTTTTTAGAAAAGTGATATTTGGGGGATGTTTACCTTCTGTGTCTCAGCTCTCCATCCGATGTGCCTGAAAGTAGAAACAACAACAGTAAATGAATGAGAAGCTGCTGTAAATTCAGGAGCTAAAAACTACCTGTCGAGATGTTTCTTACCTTTCCCAGACGACTGCTGTGGTGACGTAAAAAAAGAACATAAATGAGTCAAACATGTTATCAGGATTATATAAACTACCCACAGAGACACACAGAGGCAGAAGACGTTGAAGATCTTTTGTTTAAATCACTAAAAAACTAATCTCACCATGCCAAGCAGCTCGGCCCTCATCTCTCCGGTGCACCGAGCCTTCGTCTGCATGTGGACTGTTTTACTGGCAGGCATCCTCTCATTGGCTATCGTGGGCGTGCGACCGGGGGCGAGGAACTGATTAGCTAAAGCCTTTTCTGTTGACGAAGGCTAAAAAAGAGGAGAGAGAAGATCAGAAAACTGATCGTTGAATTACAGATTAAATACATAATAGATGAAACTGAGATCAAATCTCACCAGTTTTTCGGCCTCTAGAAGCCCTTTTAGAAAACCCACTTTCCTCGTGTATTCAGTCAGAACCTCTGGCGTTGGTTTGCTGAAAAAAGACACAGTGAACTCAGTTTTACTGCAACACCAGTGTAATTATGGTTTACAGAAAAATTATGATTTGTGTGATCTTTTTTTTCAAGAACAATAAAAAATCTCATTGCCAGGGGACGGAAACAGCATAAAGTTAAAACCTTGGACTTTCCCTCAGATTCTTCAACATTTCCTCGAGGGCAGCGACGTACTAAAGTAAAATAAAAAAAAAACGGTGAAAAAGTTCCTGCAAACAAGATCATATTAATACAGATAAATAAAAAGAATAATGGAGTTTTGTTAAACAGAAACAACAGCATTTTTATTGAATGACAACTTTCTGAAACTCTTAGTTGACACTGAATAAATATTATAAAGTATGAAAGCATAAAAATAAAGGAACGTTTTTAAAAATCTGTATTTTGGCAACTAAAGTTAATTAAACGTGTATTTATTTCCCTTCGGTACTGATGAAGATGAAAACAAACTGTAAGGCAGATTCACATCTGACACATTTATTACTGTGTTTTCTACTAAAACTACAAGATTATAATAGACATTTAACAATAAAAAACATATTTACAAAAAAAACACATTTTACATTTGCATCGTGGCGATTTTTATTTTATTTATGCGTAAAAACTAAATAAAATTCAGTTGTAGAGTTTCTGAAAGTGCAATTTGCTCTGAAACAGAAACAGTCTGACGTGGCTAACAAGAGCTCAGCTAACAACAACAACAGAAACACACGCGCACGCGCATAATTCTGAATTCCTGCGTCCACTTCGTGTTATCTTACCTTCTCTAACCTCCATTCTGTCTCTCCACGTTTCTCCGACGCCATGGATTCACAACGAGACAATAATCTAACAAAATTTATCTCCAACCTGGAAGCCATGTTTGACAACGACACGCTGTCGCGATGATTTGACGTCAAACAGTGGACGCGAGGATGTGGGCGAAGCATGAACCGTTTTCAAAATAAAACAAACAGGATGTCACAATAAAAGCCTGTAAAACAAGTGAAGTTTTCATGTTTGTGTTACCTACAGGATAATTCATAAAGTTTAAGCTACATTTTAGACAATACTAGTTAAAATCTTACTCTTTGGATTGCAACTGGACAAGAAAAGTAGCATTTCAAAAGTTGACAAGAGAAAATATCTTAGATCTTAGTAACTAACAGCTGATGGCAAATTTATGACTACTAATTTGTAGTGGTTTATGCTTGGACCACCAGGACAATAACTAACAGCATAGATTATCATTTATCTAAGATTATTAACAGAATATCTTCTCCAAAATTATAATATAAGTCCAGTTTAGGTGAATTTTGTACTTTTTTGTTTTTTGAAAACTCTTCCCGTTTTATTTTACTCATTTCAAACGTGCTCCACCTTCTCCAAAATTACAAAGACTATATACACTTTTTTGTCACTTTTGAAAAGGAGTAGGCAGATGTAGAAACTTATTTATATGCATCTCAACACACCTTTCATTTCATCAAAATTAAAAAGTGCAACTAATAAAAAAATGCAAAACAAAAACAACACAATTTTTCAATGACATCAAATATTTTTTTTACAAATCAATACCCCCTTTTTGACTTTTTTGCTGTTCTGGAATAAAACTGTTCTTCTTCATCTTTATATTTATCTAGAATTATTTTTATATATATATTTAATTAAACTGGTGCATGTGTTTACTTTCTTTTAGATCATCAAACTGTTCCATAACTGACCCCCTGACAAAGTCCTTTAACATTAATTTTTCCTCTTAGGTTTCATATTTTTCTTCTTTTTTACACGAGTAATTTAATTGTTTGAAGTGTTGTTCTTCCTTGACTTTGAAAAGTTTACAGGACACAAGCCTGCCCCCTAGTGTCTGGCTGCACTACATATTTTAAATCCTGCCCCCTCCAACTAAACAAATGCGACGTCTCCCTGACAATAAATGTAAAATTTTAATTTTTTTGATAATATGTTAAAAATCAAACCTTTGAGAAAATAGAAAGACACAGAAGCAGATGTTAGAAGCATCGTACTGTATTTCCATGTTAATACTAATAACCGTTACAGCTCTTGTCATTCAATCCCAAACACACACACTGTTCCACATTCCACATCAGAACATCTTTCTCTTATTCCAAACAAACTAACAAACATCATTCAGCAGTCAAAAAGAAACATTAGTATTACATTTTCTTTTACTCTACGTTTGCTGAGGCTGTGCTTCAGCAGAACTTGCTTATTGTTGGACTGTCCACAACCGAGTCACGTTCCTTCTAAGCGACGAGGGAACGTTTGAAGAGGTTGTGGCATCGCGGTCAGATTTGTTTATCTTTTTTTCAGAGGACAAAGTGGCGTGTGCTGCTTCCGTTCATTTCCCTTTGCTAACTGAAGCCAATAACTTCCTATCTGGTGTTTCTCCTGCAGCAGGTAAAGGATGAATTAAAACAGAATGTGCATGATTAGGTCCTTGGTCTGATGATACACATAGAAAGCAACCCCCCCACCCCTTGCGAGAATGAAAAAGGAACATTTGTAACCTGAAATATTTTCTTGTTATACATATAAAAAACATTGAAGCTACAGTGAAGCTGCAGCCTGAAGTCAAACTGAATTCAACTGAAACCACAATACATTAAAATAGTAGAAAAGGTGCTTGGCAACAACTTGTCCAGTTATTTCTACAGTCAGACAAGACAACACTTTGATTAGTTCCCTCTGACAGTTTAATGTCACTTCAGTCTGACTTTGTGGATTCATCCTGTTCTTTCACTTCCACTCGAACACACAGGTTCTGTTCGTGTGCTGCGACATGTATCCTCTCCTCTGTTCTGGATGCAGTTTGTTTTTATTTATATGTTATTATTGCCTTTAACCCTTCTCTGTTTGGGGTTTTTCCTGGTCAAACGTCATCATCCATGTAGGGGACGTCTGGGTCAGAAAACCGTCTCTGACCCTTGGAAAGTTCCAGCTGGTGGTGCTGAAGCTGAGGGGAGTGTGTAACCATGGAAATGGAGGAAGAAGAAGAGGAAGCAGAGGGAGGGCAGGAGGAGAAATGCAACAGCAGGTCACATTTAGGGTTGTCGATGTAGAGGGACTGAGTGCTGTCTTTACGGCGGCTGGGATGATCCCTTTTCTTCACCGAGTGCATGAATGCTCGACTTCCCGGAGGGATGGAAGTCTGTGTCGGGTTCGTGGCTGCGGTGGCTGGCTGCTGGGGAAGGACACCAGGGGGAAGTTTAACTGTATCTGGGATTACAGGGTTGCGGCGTTGCAGAGGATGCCTGAAGGAGGCGTTGAAGGATTCCGAGGCTGAGGAAGCGCAGCTGGACACGGACGAAGTGGAGCTGGCAGGGGTGAGAGAAGCCAGAGAGATATGACTAGCAGGGACTTTAGGTTGCTGAGTCAGATCTGATGGTTTGGGAGGACAAATTAGCCTTTGTCTCCTCAGCTGGGCGCCACACAGTCCTGACAGAGAAGGAGAAACACATGAAGCTGAGCAAGACAAAAATGTTTCATTTAAAAAAGTACACAGAAGTTGTAAGAGTGAGAGGACAAAGGGAAGATCATGCAACCATGTTAAGATCTCAGAGGAAATATGATCAGAAAGGAGATTTACAAGCTTCTGCTTTACGAGGTCCAAATGTTCAATTTATTTATTAGCTATAGACGATGTCTGAGCATGCTTCTGTGCCACACAAGAATCTACATGCACACAAACACGGTTGCTGTTCCTCCAACCTGCTTTTGTTTACAGAGCAGACATCAGCGCCCCATCACCATCACTGGTCCAGACCTGCACCACAAAAGACAGGAAGAGCGCGAGCCAGCGGCCCCGTGGTCGGGTCAGAACCACAGCCGAGTGAGAGGAACAGGCAGAAGGAAGAAATGCTGGACCGAATCTTAATACTGACCTTCTTGCTCTGAGCTGTGAGATGAGCGCTGCTGTTCATCCAGAAGACTCTCAGAGCTTAGCGACGCTTCAGAGTCCAGGTTTTCCTGGTCGGAACCGGGCTGCTCCATCTCTGGCAGCCGGCAGGCGAGATCCTCTCTGAGAAAGAACAGTCGACAAGACGCGTTAAAGAACAAACGAAACACACACAAAACTAAAAACCAAAACGTCTGAGAGCGTCCTCACTTCTCCTGCTTGATGGACTTGATGCGTTCCACCAGGTTCTTCTCAGCCTCAGTGTCCGAGTCCAGAGGCTCGTTTTCAGGGACAACGCTGAGATCAAAACTCACCTTCTCGTGCATCTGCAGGAGAAACAGCATCAAACACCGATCGCTGACAAACTGACAGACTATTTGGAGTCAATTATCAGGATGAACTGACCACAGAAATACACTAAACATCAACCAAAGCCAAAACTGTTAGTGGCTCTCATGCATCTGTACAGGATACTTACTGCACTTTGATGAAGACGACTTAATAAAATAAGCTTCAACCTCATCAAACTTAAACACACCACCAAAACACCAAAACACCAAGCCTTTTCAATAAAAGACTTTCAGAGTTTTCAGGTTGTTTTTGTTTAAAAATAATAAATAAACACTCCGAAGAAGAACAAACACCACAGTATTACCATCAATCATTGAAATGAAACATTAACCCAGAAACAACCAGAACTCATACAGAGAACACAAATAACAGTAAATCCTTCACATCACAAGCAGGACGAAAACCAATCATGCACCCCTCCTACCCCCCCCACCCAGTTAGTATAAATGAGTAAAGAGTATTACAGTTAGATAATAAAATAAATAAATAAAAACAAACAGCCAGAGTGTGGTTGGTATCTAACATGCCATGCACAGGCACTTCGACAGGGTCAACTACACGCTACAGCTGCTGATCTACTGCAGCGAGGGCTGGATGATACGTACCACCACTCCTTTGTAAGGAGCTGAGAACCTGAGCGGTAAATGCAGGCAGTGCTAAAGAGAGACAAGGAACATTGGGCCACGTTACCCTAGTAACCCGACGGGTCGTGTGACCAACTAGTGAACATGGAATAAGTGTTTGTGTTTTTTACAATCAGACTCAAGTTGCAGCTGGTTTAATATTAACCTCTAACACTCAGAGTGAATCAGGTTCATTCCTCACCGTGTTCTTTCTCTTGAGTTTAAGCTGGTTAACAGCCAGAGCTTCAGCGTATTCGAGCTGCTCGATTTCCTCCATCTTCTCTTTGTAGCGTCTGGTCTGCTCGACGATGAGCATCTCTACACACCTGCAGGAAAACAAGGAATAAATACATCTCACACTAACAGCACAGAAGATTAATTGATCTGGTAGAATTAAGAAAAATGTCCAATCTTTTATTTTCGTGACAGACTCACATCGTCGTCTTGGCGACATCCTTCATGCTGAGCAGCGGGTCGGCGCTGTCTGGGCAACGCAGGATGCACGGTGCAAACACAATGGCTAACGAGTTGGGAGACATGCGATTGTGAGCCTCTTCTTTAGAGACTCTGCAGGAAAATTAACGGAGAGAAGAACATCATTAAACTGCTTGATTTTCTTTAAAATATACAAAGTGTGAATCTTTACTTGACAAGGTGGAAGATGAGTCGCTCTAATGTGCTGAAGTTTGCTGCAGGAAGCTCCTCCAGCACTTTATAGATGGCATGAAGCTGCTCCTGCTTCTCAGGCAGTTCTAACAAGATAAACAGAAAAAAATCTAAAACCAAATTTGATTTATAATTAACAATCAATAAAATTTGACAGAAAATCAAAATATTAAGTCAAACAAAAAAAAACTATCAGGAAAAAAAAAGCTTTTGTTGTGAAAGGGCTTCCTTTCCACTCACCCACTGCATGAAGGAAGTCACTGTAATGTGTGAAGGTCATGAGTGGGTCTGGCAGCTCCCTCAGCCACTGCTTCACCAGGCCCGTCACTGTGTGAATGGGATAGTCCTCCAGACAGACGACATTAGCGTCTACACAGACCACAAGCTTCAGTTTTATAAAAAGATTTACAGGTTTTCAGTAATAAAGATTCAGCTGCCATAAAGAAAACATGAACCTGTTTCTAGTCGCTGGTGCAATTCCCTCATGCGGTTGGCCGAACCAGATTTGCGATAGATGCCCTCCACGTAGAGGCCGTGCATCTCCACGTGTTCCAGCATTCTCTCCAGAACCTCCGGAACCGGGATCTTATCACTCACCAGGTGACACAGTCGCACCCCAAAGTGCTGCCCGGTGACCTCTTCATCACTCTGTGGATTCAAACCCCCACCCCATCAGCTGTCAGTGCATGTAAACGTCTAATTAGTAGCTTCAGAATTTAAAATAAAAACACACCTTTTTGGCACAGAAGGTCGAGCAGTCAGTGGTTATTTTGCTAAGGCACTTCTTGTGACACACCATCTTACAATCTGAAGATAAGTAAAAATAAAAATATAGAAAAATGAAACATTAGTTCCATCTGTACTGTGTCATGTTTGTGATCTTTGTTTTGGTATTTACTCACAGCTGCACATTAAGGCTTTCTCCATGCCCCAGATGTAAGAGCTGCACTGGTCACATGACTGCACAATGCTGACCTGGTAGTTGATGAAACTGTGATCCAGAGGGTTCTCCAACTATGTGAAAAAAACCCAAAACACACTCATTCAGATTTTTAAACTAACTTCAGACTAAGTACAAAAAACTACAAACTTACATTTTTATCTTTTTTCCTCCTCTTCTTCCTAGTTTTAGCAGGCTGAAAGTCAAACATGACTGTAAGTATGTTGTTTTTAAAAATGCTATTTTTTAAAGGACACTTGTGAGTTTAAGTGTTTCACCTTTGCAGGTTCAGCCTCCTCCTTCTTCATCTCTCCTCTGATGAAGCCGTCCAGCACTGACTGGAAGAGGTTGACCACAAGAGGGACGTCTTCCTGGTACCTGCTGCCTGCCAGGTGGATTACTTTGTTCTGGTAGCCTGACATTAACCCTTTGTAGCCGATAGTGAGCTTCTGTTTAAGGAGGATAAAACAAACTGAGTAATAACACAGATCATGGTGCTTCTGTTTCAAGCCTGCGTGCACACTTACAGTCAGAGAATACATGGATTTGATATGCTCTCTGAACTCCATGGTGGCTGTGACGAAGATGGATTCTGTACTCGACAGCTGTTTGCCCCTGGATCGAAAATCATTCACCTACAGAGGAGAAAAATGTGAGTTTATTTGTTCGTGTTTTTTGTTTGTTTTCCCATGTGGTTTGGATTTCTGAACCCACCTGGTTTCCCAGGAACTCGTCGAGGTGCCGTAGCTCGTTGGTGTTTGTGATCTCTCTGTCCAGCGAAGCGTTCCACTGCTCAGAGACCCGCGTGGCTCGGCTGATCTTAATGGTGGGATTTCTGGTTGGGGCCTTACCGGTTCGGTCACTGTAGGGTTGAGGAGGAGGTCGAGACGAGTGTCCAGATGGAGGTGCTGGAAACAAGTCGTTTTTATCACAAGCTGAACGGATCCGTGTTTATCAAACCAAATCACAAATGTTTTCTTGTTTTGTTTCATTTCATGAGGTGCGATGTTAGAAAAGTGCAGCATGAAAAATAAAGTTTAAAATGTGTTGAACGTTACCTTCCCCTTGTGTTGATCTGTCATTGAGAACCTGAGCAAATGTCAGCTCTCCGTTGTCGGGAGTTTGGGCATCTTTAGATCGTTTCTTTAAAAACTTAAAGAAACCACCCGACCTGCAGAAAAACACCAAAATTGTCAGACATAATTAAACACAAGAAAAAACATTAAATAATTTGTTTGGAGGGGGGGCTGATGGAACCCTGTAAGGATTTAACAAGAGAAGATTTATAGAGTGCGTAAATGTTTAATATTATTATTTTGATGACATGAACAATGATCTGATAAATACGTATCATGTTTTATCATCATAATTTATAAAAATAAGGGAAAAAAATCAGGTTGATTTTTATCAAGTAAAATTGTGTTTAATTTTGTTTTTATCCTAAAAAAATGTCTAATGCATGTCTTGTTCAATGGATCCAGATGTTTGCACATCAGTTCACTGTACTTGTCTGGAGTGGAAGCGATGGACTGGACCGAATCCAGAGAACCAGAACTGTCCTGGTGTCTCTTTCTGATGGAGCCTCTTTCATTCTGTCCTTCTGCAGAGGACATGATCTGCAGACCAGAGAACATCATTTAGAAGTCATGAAATAAATGTCACCTGTAGTAAGTTTCAAATCTAAATTTTAAAACAGACAAAAGAACATTTCATTTCTACAGAGTAACAGTTTATCACCTCTCTGACTGAAACGGCACCGGCTCCTTCAGAACATGGAGAGAAACTGTCAAATGATGAAAACGATGTTTCACTCCTACAGAAAAATGACAAACATAAAAAAGCTGCATCAAAACATTTATACAGACGGATGTAGACGAGTATATTTAGGAGGAACTCAAGTGATGAACAGATTATTTCTCGTGTTGATTAAACGT
This sequence comes from Pachypanchax playfairii, assembly GCA_006937955.1. Classification (NCBI taxonomy): domain Eukaryota; kingdom Metazoa; phylum Chordata; class Actinopteri; order Cyprinodontiformes; family Aplocheilidae; genus Pachypanchax; species Pachypanchax playfairii. The sequence continues at coordinate 8,138,201 of SSNP01000004.1, read as the reverse complement.
TAGAGAGTATCAGACGTACAGAGGAGATCTTTTCCTCTTGTCTTCTCGGTTAGGAGAGCCGGTGCCCTCTGAGCTTCCATCGTTACTCCTCCTTCCCTTCCATTTCTCCGGCCTCTCTTTAATGGCTCCAGGGCGCCGCTGCAGATTTACAGCTCCGACACCTTCACCTGAGCCATTTTTCTCATGCACAGCATCAGCGGGCTGCAGGGCTAACGTAGACGGCCGGACGGGAGCAGCGGGGGGAGGAGAACTTTTGACTTCCTTCTTCAGTCCCTTGTCGTCCTTTGACTTCCAGGCCACGAAGGTGTACTGGTCCAGTTCCTTGCTGTCCGTCCGCTCTTTGAGCTTTGATGTCTCCTGGTTTTTGCTCTTCGGTGGAGATGTTTGATCTTTGTTTGTGGCTGCAGTAGAGGGGGGTGAGGAGGAGGCAGCAGCTCGTTCAGTCTCTCTCTTGTTGTGCTCCAGCCCTCTTCGTCTCCTCTGCTCTCTCTTCTCCAGGCTCCTGGATGAAGAGCGCTGTACCTTCGTTTGTTCAGCATGTGGAGTTGTGGAGGTAGTGCTGGTCGGTTGATCCTCCCCTTGAGGTGGAGATGTGGGTGTAAGTGCATCAGGGGGGACCTCGTCAGAGGGCGGGACAGGTTTTGAATCTGGTGTTTGCTTCTCTTCTTCTTCCAGCTGAGATCCAGCCTCAGCTGCGGTACTGCTAGTGTCCATATTCACCTCTTCATCTTCCAGCTCTTCATCTTTAAGTTGTTCCTCATCTGCATGTGAAATTTTATTTTCCTCCTTTTTCCTCCTTTTACTCTCCTCCCCCTCCTTGTCAGGGAGGTTTTCATCCAGCATTTCTTCAGTGACCAGCTCGATATCTGGATCCTCTCTTGTCTGAGGCTCTCCTGCTCCTCTTTGCGCCTCCTTCTGTCCTTCAGCTTTCCTGGCTGCCTCTTCCTCCTCTGCTCTCCTTCTGGCTTCTTCTTCCATTTTCAGTTTCTCTTCTTCTTCTGCTTTTCTCTTTGCTTCTTCTTCCTCTTCTCTCTTCCTCCTTTCTTCCTCTTCTGCTCTCCTCTGGGCCTCCTCCTCCTCTTTTTTGCGTTTCTCCTCACGTATAGACTGACACCTGTTATTAAAAGGACACAAAACACCCACATAGGTTTGTAAATATTCTATGGAAACATCATTGGGGACAAATGATTTTTACTGTTAGTGTTTTTACCTTCTGCGTGCAGAGTGTCCTCGGACCAGGGCTTGTATTTTTGTAGCTCCTTGTCTCTGTCTGTGGTACTCAGATCTCAGTCTGTGTCCTCTCCACAGAGCCTGGATCAGAGTCGCTGCCTGGTGTCTTTGCTCCTCTTTGCAGTACCGACGCCAAGAACACTAAACAACACAACAAAGAAAACAAATCAAAACAAAGATTGTTTTAAAATTATTAAAAAAAAACACATTCATGTGAGAGCTAAAAACAGAAACAATGTGTTTACCTGGATCAAGATGGCCGCCCTTCTCATGTCTAAAAACTCCTGCCTCTGCAGTCGAGCTCTGAACCAGCGCTGAAGGAAGATGATCTTCTGCATGACGTCCTTGTGCAGAACGTCCTGCAGCTTCTGTCGCTCTAGTTCTTTAAGGAAAACCTGAAATCACAGTGAAATGAACTGAGTTCTGTGTGATGAAACATAAAATCTGTGCAACGTGTTCTGATCAGAACATAAGGATTCACAGTCTGAAGTTCTGAAGCTGAAAATGTGAGTTTTCTTCTTCTTCTCTTAGTTCAAATCAAAATTGCTCAATAAAGGATATCATTTCAAACATTAGACATTTAAAACAGTGTTATGGGCTTGTGTGAAATTTTAGGCTGGTGGCAGCACAAATATGTCCTATCAACTACTGAAAACCTATTTTTATAACATGTTCAGTTTAAATAAAAGTTGTAATACTTTGGTTTTGCCGATCTGGAACGTGGTGGGATCGAGGCACATCTTTTTTTCCAGCAGCTCTAAGATGTCTTCTTTAGACGCGGTGGAATTCTTTGGCAGCAAAACTCGGAACTGTTCGACAAATTCCTGCAGGAAAGACACAAGAACATTGATGTCGATGAGAGATGAATGTGCCGCTTTGCAGAACATAATTTCATGTTCAACATGAAATTTACATTTTGTACAGTGAATATTTTATTATTTAAACAATCTGCACTTCCATTAAATTACAGTAGAGACTATATGTTGTCTGGTACGTTTTTAGAACACGCGGGAGTGGATCTGCAGTACCTGGAAGGTGTACTTGGCTCCGTAGCCCGACCTCCTGATGCGAACAGTTTCCAGCATTCCTGTATAATGCAGCTGCTGAAGCACCAGAGCCTCGTCCAGATACATCTCCTTCTGCTCAGATACAGAATCGTTACAGCAGAAGCACATCTGGCAACAGTCTCACCAGTCTGATACTCCAAGTCTCTAATTTAATGTCAGCTTTGGATAAACGTGAGTTAGGGTCACATCAAACTCTCAACATTTGACTAACTACATTTAAACAAGATATTTAATGATAACCTAAAGATAAAAAAAATAAATTAGCTCGTCTTACCTTCTCAGCATTGGAGCGAATACAACGAATGAAAAACGGTTCTGCTTTGTTGAGAGTCTCTAAGAGTTTAGTCAGAGAGTTCTGAAGAAAAGAAAGACAAAGATTTGTAATATGTTCCAGAAAACGCTGGTATGTGAACACATCATGCAGAAAACTGGTGCTGCTTTAAACCTGAAACTGAGCGCTGATGCTGGGGGGTTTCTTCTTCTTGTGCAGGTGAAGCAGCGACTTCGTAGTGCGATCGTGCAGCGTCAAACTCACAATGAACTTCAGAGATTGTGAATCCAGCAAACTCTGAGAATAGGAAAAAAATAGAAATGATCTTCCTTCTTTTAATCATACAGATTAAAAGGAATAGAACTCAATCAAATGGGGTGGGGGATTACCTTGGGGATGGCCTGCCTCTGTTTGATGCCCTTGTTTTTCCTGTGAAAAAACCAAGAAAGAAGAAGTTATGAGCTGAAGGCCTGAGGTCCGAGGTTGGAGTGAGGTTAGCGGAGATCACGTGAGGCCGGGTTAGTATGGATGGGTGACTTCTTCATGCGCAGTCAATGAGTGATGAAACAAGTTTCCATCTATACAGGATGAACATCAGAGAGACTCAACAGTGAGAGAGGAAGGATGAAGAAGAGGATGGCTGCAGGACACAGAGTGAAACTCTTAAAAACATTCAGCCCAGCAGAAACTCCCCACTCAGAAACAAACATGCTCCCTAGTTTTCACTGCTACATAAAAAAAAGCTAAATTCCACAACAGCGTGTTTCACACTGCAGAGCGGACTGAAAAATTCTTACATGCTGAAATTTTGATGGGAAATATTTTCACAAGATGCTTTAAAGAAAAAAAACCCTGCATGCCAACAGATTTCTGTTGATATTCATGCAGTTAAAGTATTCATGGCATCTTGAACTTAGTCCTGAGGAAAGGCACATTATCAAACTTACAGCATCTAATGATATAATCAACAACAAGGAAGCTAGAATGTGTTTTATTAGAGTGGATCACAATATCAGTGTTACAGCTGATGCAACAGCTTTTCATAACAGATGCAGATACATTATTTCTGAAAAGTGTTAGGTTTAGGAGGAGCATGTTCTGCCTGAGCTGATGAAACTGGACTGATCTGGAGAAGAGCTGATGGCTGCTCTGTCTGCAGACTCACTGGAGGATGTGTCGTGGAAAGCGGAGGCGACCCCAGGATTGCAGCAGTTTGCGAGGGTCCTCCCCATCCAGCTGCAAGTTCTTAATGGAGCTGATGATCTCTGCATGCATATCTCTGATCACACACATATGCAAAAAGCGTGTTTAGGGAAAGGGAGGATGGGGAGGAAGAGAAGAGTAATCAAGAAAGAAAAACCCATAAAAAGACAGAAGAAGGAGATAGAAAACAAACACGAAGGAAGGTGACAGAACACCACCTGTTAGGACACCTCCAGTGGAAACATACCACAGCAGTGACCCAAGACAGAAACACACACTGCAGAACAGCTGGAGGTCTCATATCAAGACATACTTCATCAGCTTTCACACTCTGCTTATCTGTGAACCCACCAAATGGTTTGTTCCTCTCTGGGATTATGTCTGAGGAAACCACAAGACACACAAGACCACCCAACCATGCTGTCACAACGTTACAGGAACAGAAAAAGATCCACACAGAGAGAGTTTTTGGGGTATTTAGAGTTTGTATTCACACGCATCTTGTTGTCACTGTGGTAGTAAACATGCAGAGCTGAGCTGATGTTCGGCGTGGCTGGCTGACTGTATCCATGCTGCCACTGTTACTGTTTTCTATGTGAGTTGTTACAGATGAAGGTTTTTTATGTACGATCCTGTAACCGAGGCTGGTGTTGTTACTCTGGAAACGGGCTCTGGTGATGTTAATATAGAGACTTTTTCCTGTAACCCAGAGACAGTCCATGCAGTTCTTTTCCATACTTACCAGGACTGACTATAACACAGAGGTCAGGCAGAGAAGGAAATGACTAATATGGAATTAACAGCTGATCTAACACCAACACCTCCAGTTTTTCAGATCTTAAATGACTGGATTACTGTAAAATGATACAGATGATTAAAATGATTACATTTAAAAACAAACAATCATTTCTGATCTGAAAGCAGAAGGTTGATGGTCAACAATCCCAAAATAAAGTTTATGGTTTGATTTCCTTCTGAGAAAGCTCTCACAGTTTCCTTTGTGTTTCAACGGGCAGCTTTGTACATGTTTGAATATAACTGCAGTAATCTGAGTGGCTAATAAGAGACGGCTAGCATAAACATTTCCTTGCGCTCTGTAGCAAAAATAATAAACGTGAGGAAGACGAAGGATTGTGGCGACTCAGAAAAGGGAAGGTGATTAGAGTCTACTTTTCAGTTTGGGCTGCTTCACTAAACCTCCTCAAACAGCTGATGCTAATACTTAAAATAAACGGTTTTACTAAATCCACTCAGTACAGTAACTTACATGTAAATCCAGAGAGCAAACTCAGAAAGTACAAACCAACATTTATTGTCTCACACAAAACCCAGTTCCTTCCTGCTCGGCCTCGTGTCCTCATTCTTTTCTGCTTTTCACCAAATTCACTTACTTTTTATTCTCAAAGCTAGCAAAGATGTCTTCAAAGGCCTCTAGAGGGCGCTCCTCTGAGTGATCAAAGTAGAAATCGAGCATAGAAGCTCGTCTGTGGAGGAAAAAGGAAGAGGAGAGAACCGCACACAGTGGGGTCACCAAAAGGTGGGGAGGATATGGGTGACTGAGATGAGGTAACAGAAAATTTATCTGTCACCGTGACAACAAATGATGTTTCAGGTACTTGTTCTCATCTCATTCAGAACCACAGGATAAACATTTCCTTCACCTTTAAAAAGAAGCATTAAAGTTTCATGACAGTGAATATTCTGTTTTTCACCACATGTGATACAGATGAATGATTCCCTTCAGAAAAAAAAACCCAAAACAGACTTTACAGGTCAAACCAGTCCAAAACACAAAGTAAGACAAGTTTCTCAGCTTCACATGCACATTACTCACTTGTACATTCTTTCTATTGGGGCATTGGACCGTTTCAGTTCTCCTAGAGGAGTTCTGGAGGCTGGACGGATAACACCTACAACAACAAGCAAGAACATGAAACATTAAGAAAGAAACTCTTTAATAGAACTAACATGACTTTGTTCTTGCTTTTGCTTTCTCCTCTTTGTAAACATTTTTTGAAAAAAGCTCCTCTTTCTACAGAATATCTGAGAGCACAAACAAAAAAAGATCAGAAGAGTCAGAACTGCAGAGAAAATCTCAAAATTTTCTAAAACCTCAAGTCTGTGGCCTCCTCATTATTCCACGCTGACATGAAAGTTAATTACAGGGCAGGAAAACTGCAGAGTTTTGAAGATGTGGTACAAATGCAGCTGTGTGACGTTATCGTTCCATCTTTATTGAAGCTAACACACCGCTGTCTTCCATCAGCGCCAGCTTTAAATAACTGACTGTCAGAGAGCTGTCCATAATGAAAAAGTAAGTTTCAAATATTTGAATTCACCCAGGAGAAGTTACCTTAAGAGATCGTTTTGGGTTGACTCAGAAAGCGTACCTGAAGTTTTAGCTACCCAGGAGCGACCGGCTTCATTGAAAGCAGCAAGCCCTCTGATCGTGGCTCGCAGGATGCCCCATCGAAACATGGCCACCGGGTCCATGCCGATGAGCTGCCGAACAAAAGCTCTGTCACTGCTTCGCAACAGTGCTACGATGTCTGGACGCATGTGGTCTGTGTTCTTCTCCCGAAAATCCTGACGAGATCAAAAACATTCAGTTACAGGAAACACCAGACACACAAACGCTAAGGTAAAAAAGATCTGATGTCTTATTACCTTGATGTGATATTTGACTCTTCCTGCAAAGTGCTGAATGACAAACGCAGGCTCCAACACCGGTGTGGGTACAAAGTATTTGTTCCCTTGATGCTGCTGCTTGAACTTGGCTAACAAAGTTTTATCTGTGGCGCGTGGAAAGCTGGAGCAGACGGGGAGATGCAGGAGAAAAGGAATATCTGATGAAACATACAGCTTCAGCTGCAGCCATGTGACACGTATGACTGAATATAACTGTTCTCACTTGCTCTCCTCATCCAGGAGGTAGAACAGGCCTGTGGGTTTCTTGCTGATGAGATGGATACAGCCCACATTGTCTGTGTAGTCAATGTTGTGCCAGGTGATTCCCTCAGCTTGGTACTCCTCCTGGATGATGCAGGAAAGATCGATGAACTCTTGTGTGAATTCATGTCATTCAAGAATGTTTAACATTGTAAATTATGTCATTTTAACCTCCAAGATTGAAGACAGGTGGTTTTGCTTTCTTGTGTGTGCCAAGGAATCTAAAACTAGCTAAACAAAGCTAGAATGAAATTCCCAGGTAGATTTTTTAGGATGTTTTTATGAGTCGTTTCATGACTCATTTAAAATAAACAAACTGTGACTGCATATCTTCCTGACTGATACTGGGAAAGAAATCCAGCTGCTCACCTGTTCCAGATTAAAAATATGATTGTTGAAGTAATACTGCAGCTGCTCGTTTGCATAGTTGATGCAGAACTGCTCGAAACTGTTTGTCTGAAAGTCTTCAAAGCCAAAAATGTCCAGGACACCAATGGACAAGCACTGGAAGACAACATTAAACTCATATTCAGTCACATGTATCTCGACATTCAACTGTTTTCCCAAAGGTGCTAGAGAGTGGAGACAGTGTTTGTGTCTTACAGGGACAGATTCCTCCATGTCTTTCTTGTTGAGCAGTGCGTGATTGATGCGCAGGACTATCCAATCAAACAAGGCGCTGTAGAGAGATTTGGCCATGGAGTCTCTGGCTGTGATCGCCTGATGGGAGACATAAAGGACTACATGTAAGACACTCAAAAAACAAACACACAGCAGGAGACACAGTGTCTATTTGAAGACTATTAGATAAATGTGTTAATGCTTTCAGCCAACCTCTGAGTGGCTGTAAGGGAGAATCAGTTTGTCGTTGACTGTCACCGTTTTCCTCTTCGTCAGCGCCTCCACCAGCAGCTCCTCTTTAACCTGAAGGGGATCAATGACACAAGTCACACAAAAAATACTAAGAAAAGCATCAAATCACTTAGTACGAGTTACCTTCAGCAGGTTGGAGAGAGTAGCTAGGACTTCAGGGGGCCCCACGTCCAACCCTTCATCGCGACCCGTTGACTTCCTTCTATAAGTCACGTTGCCAAGATAAAGGATTGCAGAAAGCACAGAAAAGATCCTGCAACACAGCGAGGAATATTTTCTTTACAACATGCTCCAGGAATGATTTCAACATGTTTACTGATTCAACTCACTGTTTCTTAGTGGCTGGAAGGAATCCAACCATCTCCATCGCCTGCTGCAGCCTTTCAAAATCATGACGCAAATCTTCCTCATCTTCGATCTTAAAATTTTCCTGGAAAAAAAAAAATAAACACAAGAAAGTGAAACATTAAGGAGGTATGAAAAGTGAGATCATGAAACCAAAAAAACGAGGCCAAAATGGTGACGAAAGGGATCAGTGAAAAAAAAAAAAAAAAGGCTGAGGGAAAAGAAGAATCAAACCAAGCGAGTGAACAAAGGGAGCCTTCTTAACATGCAGCGCACATGAGTGAGGTATGCTGGGAGTTTTTACAGCAGCTCATTCAGATACTTGTTCATGATTAACAGATCTACTTTAAGACAATTTTTAGCAATTTCTGTCAAATTTCACTTTAAATAGCTCATTAAGATGCCTGAATTTATCAGATGTAGTGGGTTGAATGAAGGGAAATTATAATGAATGAAGTTTGGAAGTTTACAGTCAACAGGATCTGATTGCATGTGCAGCCGTACCTGTCTGAGGTAGAAATACTCTTCAGGCGGCAGCAGTTTATACTCCTTTCTCTCCTCCTCTGAGGCGCCCAGCAGCAGGTAGTAAAACACGTGATAATTCCTGTAAAAATAACAAAACAACACACTTCAACTGTGTCATACAAACTATAGCTATAAAATAGTTGCCAATTCAATATCACCAGTAAACACCTCTGTGAATTAATCTCTCTTATTGGAGTTTTTATTTGTTTGTTATCCTTATCAGACAAGCAGTTATGAGCAGATTGGAGCTTCATATTTAAAATCACACGAAGGCGGAGTTTTGGTAATAAAATAAGAGTCAACGTATTGTAAAAAGCTAATAGAAAGAGGACAATATCTGGAGCTGAGTGACGCTCATATCACGTTTCCATTTGTGTAGTTAGGAGACGGAGCTTTGTTATAAAAACACAGGTGGGATTAATGAGTTTCCACACTTATCACACAAAAAACATCTTACAGTCGAGCCTCTCTCTGACTCGGCAGGCAAGACAGCAGCTGTAGGCGAGCTGATTACCAGCACTCAGCAGACTGTGAGTAGGCAGAGGGTTACTAAGACTGATCTGACAAGTGAAAGGTGAATAGATTTTCCAAAACTAGCTGGGAAATATAGACAGGAAGCTAATGAATGAGTAATGCTCTTCCCACTCAAAAGCATCTAATGTATGTTGTTATTGAAGGCAGCTCCACCTTGTCTGACCAACTCAATACTGTGATTTCAGAGGTTTAGTTAGAAAAGACTGTCTGTTAATATGACTAGTAAGTTTTAAGCGTTTAATGTTAGACTCACTGATATGAAGCAAAACTGAAAAGCATCAGACGATGATTTAATCATGCAACTAATAGTCTGACTTCATTTCCCAATAGAACATACACTCACATAGAGAAACAGACAAGCAGTCTAGTTGTTAAGTGAATGTTGCTATGAGTAACAGATTTGTATGATATAAAAATGAGGTAGAAGTCACAGAGACAGATGACTCGGACTGATACATGTAACAAAATAAAGGGAAAGTCTCACAATTAGTTGTATAAAAATCAAGTACAGTCACGTCAGTTTAATTGTAATTTTTCAGGTAGGAAAATGACTCAGTCTACTATGGATGTGAAGATGATATGTATACAATTAAGTATGCAGTTGCTTAGCAACTCAGTCTGTATTTACTGCCTGAGTATATGAGTGTGGGTGTGTATAAGTGTTTCAGCAGAAGCACGTTTAAACTCAAAGGCTTTCAGCTAAACTTTGAATCTAATCATCACAGACTCCTGAGTGAAACTTCTCATGTTTACATAAACAGCCTCATGAAGCCTGGTGGGGGGGGAGAAAGGTCAACCCCCGCGTTCCTCCTCACCTCTCGTTCTTCTCTCTGGAGACCAGACGAGACTTCTCCAGGAGGTACTTCTCTACCACGGCCCTGAAAAATACAGAGGAGAGAAGAGAAAAGAGGAGGAGGAAAAGGGAAAATACACGAGAAAATTAGTCACTTGAGTACTGAAAGGTCTCGTAGCTTTGTGTGTGAGAGTGAAAGTGGACTGGAGACAGTGAATGAGGGGGAGGAGCATCAGTAGAAGTGAGGACAGATGGTTAAAACAATCGATGAAGCAATCACGCGATACGCTGCAGCACGTGGCAGCGACTGCAGAATATTAAACTCCACAGAAGCTGATGGAGAAGCAGAGGGACATTCTCACTGCCGTCATGACGTATGACCTTTTACGTATGACCAATGACACAAAGTTGTCTAAAATCAGATTTTCTAAGCTGGACTTGTTTCCTAAAGCCAAACAAAAACGCCACTGACTCCCGTCCTCGTGACTCGCTAAGACTCGTGCTGTGAGAAACTCACTCGTGTCCATCCATAAAACATGCAACCTCAAATAGGAACATTATCAAATTAAAGTTCACACATCTTACATGTGAAATGTTGGGGTGTGATATGTTTTATGGTTACAGGCAGAACAATTTTTACTTTAGTATTACAGGTTTGAGATGCTGACAAAAATAAAATGATTAGTTTAGAGGAATCAGCCCTGAGGCACTCTGGGTAACGGATCGGAATTCAGATTAAGATGAACTCAGTTACTCTATTCTGACAAATACAAGCGTCTGTAACAAATCACAGCTGTGTTAAAGGTTTTAGGAACAACTACAGATATATTCAGGTCAAATGAATCCATAACACTAGACACTTAAAGTATATTTAAATCAGTATAACGTGTACAACACGTGTGGGAGTTGTTTCAATTGACCTGCTTCACACTTCTACCCTGTTCACAATCATTTCCTGTAAATGGTGCTGCTGGGTAATTCCTCCTTCTCAGTTCTTATTTATACATTGTAGCAACAACATCATGTGTTTTTTAAGATACTCTGAAGGAAAGTTAAATATCAGTAGTCAACAAACTGCATGGAGCCAACAGCAAACTGAAGGAAAAGGGTGAACTCTTGACCTCCACACTCAGAGATCTGATGGAGACTCTGTTCTGCTGTGGACGGCATTTTGCTGACATGTTATCTTGGAGGCTAAACTTGCTGCAGATCAACAGAAAGTTGTTATGAGTTTTCACATTTTCCCCCATAATTACATCTCTAATCCAATGAGAGTGTGACAATGGTCTCATCCACAGGAGATAAGTGATCACCACCAACCGGTTTGATAAGTGATTTGAATTACACACAGCTGCAACATTTCACCATGAAAACACCCGGACTGACTTATCTGCTATCGCTTGCTTCTATTTCTTTCAGACATTTTTATAAAGTTTGTGTTCCTTTCCTGTACTGAAGAAGGATTTCCTGTATAAAGACCTTGAAATAGAATAAATCCAATCTGTCAGTCACTTTGAGAGCAGCAGCAGCTTCTCTATTGACTGTTTGAAAAGCTGCTGCTGCAGATGGATAGACAGGCAGCCTTTGTAGAGTCCTCCCAACTGAGCTGCACAATTCTAAGATGCAGAAAGATACTCCAGTACAGAAAGCAGATGTTAAATTACACGAGGTGCTTTAATTTGAGTAGATCATGTGCATTTTTACTGTCAGAGGTTTAACTTTGTAGCTAAGAAAAGCCTCAGTTAAATAAAATCAACTCTGTGGGTTGAATTACAGACTCGTCTGAGTGTAAACAACCTAACAGAGTGTGATGGGACCAAGATAATCAGACTGCACTTACTGCAGCTGTCATCACAGGCATTTACACGTTTCAAATCACCATTTATTTTAAGAACAGCAGATATTTACTCAAACAGTATGCTCAGTCTGAGCATTCTCCTTAATGTCTTCTAGTAAGACACCATACTGAGCAGCTGTTCCCTTCTCCAAATGAGGAAATGAGTAAGTGACACAGCTGACCAGACTTTAATGCAGCTTCTAATCAGAGTTTTACTGCTGAGAAAAAGGAAGAGGATGCTAATGGTTAAAGTTTCATTCCACATACACAATGAGACACAAGCCTTATAAAAAGTAAAGAGGAAGAGAAGTTGCTACAGAGAAGATCCAGATGAAAAGCTACAGGAAGTTGAACACAGACCCACTCAGTGAAGATATACGTTAGTGTCTTTGCAGGAGAGATTGGTGAAATGGGAGCTCACTCACCCTCGAACTACTCCAGTCTCCAGATAATTAACCTGGATGAATTTACCAAAACGACTAGAGTTGTTGTTGTGCGCTGTCTTCGCATTGCCAAAGGCCTGAGAGAGACAAGAGAAGACAAAAGACATGTATTTAACAGATTTATTACATTATAGAAACCAACCAACACATTATCAAGACTAACAACAAAACCAGACCCAGATCCAGATGGTTTCTCTTATATAAATTTGGGGGGTAGTAAATATAAAGGTCAAGAGAGTTGTGTTCAGTAGAACATATCAAATTCAAGTTAAAAGCTTTGGTTGTTTAAATGGCTCGCCCACATGACGCAGCACCCGCTTCTCTCCCTGTAAAGTTTCCGTCCCTTGCAGCTCATTGATGAAGAGAACTGTGTCGTGCTTTCAAACCGTATAAGGAAGTGCTACAACAGAAACCAGAGAGGAGTATTTCAGACTAAACATGTTTCTCCATCAGTACCCTTTACAGAAATCAACAACAACAAAGAGTCTGAATATCTGAGAGGTTAAATCAGGTCTTCACAAACAGCTGAGACGATGCTTCTCAGGAGCGGAGCCTCTGAAACTGTTTCGTTAGACACTCCTCTCATTCTTTCCCCATCCTTCTTTCTCTTTTCTCCTTCACCATCTTGTTGTGTGTGCATGTGTGCACATAGAAGAACAAGTATAAAAAGGGAACATGACAAAGAGGTTATAGGTCAGTGATGATAAATGAAGCTGGGCGGTGCAGCAGAAGCGCAGCAGTTTCATTCCAACTCCAACCAGCTCCCAGTCTTTACTGAAGGGGCCCTGATTACTGCATTAATACGGTGACAGAAAAACACACAAGTTTTTTTTGTTTTCATGATGCTCATGCTCACATGGTTACACGCTAACACACACACACACACACACACACACACACACACACACACACACACAAGACAAAAGACCACCACAGGGGAAGTTGACTCAATGAATGTTAAATAGGACCCACATTGTATTTTCCAAAGCAGCTGCAGGGGGAATTCGATACAGCTGTGTTGGAGTAGATCAAAGCCTTTGAGGCCATGTACAAACATACACACTAACACATATACAGACACCTACTGAAGGAGATTACTTGACGTGAACACTGACAGCTTTTCTTATGTTGCACTTCCCTTTTTACCGATTAAATGGAAATAGATTTTGCAGAAACATTGTGTGAAAATCTTTTCAGTGCATTAAAAGTCATCAATGTGAAATTAATTTTGAGACAAAGCATGAGTTTGTGTACAGTTAAGACTTTTCATCAGACAGACCAGGACTTGCTCAGACAAATCTCCCACCAACCAGCTCCACAAGCTTCTTCCGGCTCTTTTGTGGGTGTAAAACAAACAGGAAGTCGACTACATAATCAACAAATTGATATATAATTGTTAAAATCATCTTTTTAGCCATTCATTCATGTGACTCTTGTGTTTGCAGAGTATTACTCCTGTGCACGTATGAAGATCAGTGAATCCGTCTCAGTGTTCAGTGCTGTCCACCATGCTTGGTGTTCTTAAACTCCTCCCTGCACAATACTCGTAGCCAGGAGTTTAAAAAAAAACCCTGGGAAATGACTGAACCCCCACCCAGAGAATTCTAAACACTTCTGTATTCAGTCGTATTCAAACATGTTCATCAGCAGTCGGCTTGATTGGCTGGAAGGCTCAGCAGGTATGAGGAAGCAGATCGATGGTGGTTCTGGACAGACACGGCGTGATCTGTCATTCTTACAAAACACACTACAAGGAGTTTGCAAATAAAACAGAAGTAGGGAAGTAAAGAAAGAGAGAGGCAGAAAAGGGAACATGTGAGGCCTAAGCAATTTGTAACGTGAATGTGCACAATGTGGGTTTAGTGCGAGTCTCATGAAACACTGATGCTTTAACTGATTTGTTTCTGTGGCAAGCCGCTTTTTCTAGAAGCAATGGTCCTCATACATTTTCCCTTCAACAGTCAGACCCACCAGTATGAAGTCTCACATCCCCATTTAACCCACTGCACATACTCACACACTTCTCCTTATTTACACAGCTAGGAGAGGATCATTAAAATATCAGACTTTATGAGTTGTTTGGTGAGGCAGAGTGGAAACAATACACTTAAAGAGACCTTAAACATTAATACTAGTCTAAAGCTGCACAAAAATGAGCTGAAAATAATTCAAAAAGTGTGATGATGTGCAAGGAAAGCAATCGGATGACACTAACAACTTTCGAGGATTTGATGCCTGTCATACGTTTTCGATTTAAGGATCATTTGACATTCCAACTGAGAGACAAGAAAACTCCTGTTGGGAGTAAAAACATACGTAGTGGTGTTGTTGGTATGGCTCTGAAACTCTGACTGGATCCATTAAAGCCTCAAAAAAACTTCTGTTAAATGTTTCCACAGGCGCTGCCAAGGCCCTGACACCGACACCTTCCACAGCATGGGTACACGCACAAAGGCCTCTAAATAATCCAAGTGCTACAAAAAGCCACTTTGGCAGTGCACAACAGAACACACCCATACAATAATTATTCAAACCTTATCGTGGACGAGCTTTTTATCCTCTGAACTGCAGAATCTTCAAACGAAGAAACACACGAGTTAATCACTGGTGGGTGAAATGCTGAGGATAAACACACTGTGGTGCTTGGTGACAAAATAATCACAGTTTTGTTGTTATCTTGTGTGTGAAAAATGCTTTGATGAGATCACATGTTGTTGGCAGTTACTGAATGTAACCACGTCTCTACATGGTTCCTCCTCCGCTTGACTCCTCTTCAGGTCATCAGTTATTAATTCTAACTACATTTAAACCCCTCGAGCTTAATTCATCTGAATTATTAACAAAGAACTGATTCTTTAAAGTACAATAACAGCCTCCATGATGATCAGAGGGGGTGTCGTTTCCATATAATGACTGATGTGCTGATATGTGTCCTGAATGTCAGAAACAAGTTACTATTTACACAAAGAACAAATAAACACACTTGTGACAGTTTAAGCAATTAAAATGTATATATATAATTTTATATTATTTGTTTACAGGCACTGTGATAGGCTGGAAATATAAATTAGACATCTAAACGCAACCTGGAAATGGGGATGAGCTGAAAATTAGGAATAACGAGAAACTCTCTTTACAGCTCATTAGTTATAATCTGTGTACTGGAACTAGGTTTAATTGTATCATTCCCATTAAAAAAAAGACACTAAGGTGAAGTCAAAACAAAACATGCGCCCCCTATTGGCTGGTTCCAGAGCAGGTTTTCATCAAAATGCCTAAATGTTGGTACCAAAATGGAACATGGCAGCTCCTGTACATGTGATATTACTGGTTCATTGTTTACATGTGACACTGTTTTCCCCAATTTTCTTTTTTAAATTTGTTGTTTCTGGAAAAAAAGTAACTTCATAAACACTTCAAAGTGTCCAGAAATGTCTTGGTCCACACACAAAACAGTAAAACAACTCAAATCACTATAGAAACGCTGTGTGTCGAGCTGTAAAGCTGCCATGAAAATACACCAAAAAAAGTAAAAAAGGTTTGGAGCATGCAGAAAAAACTTTCACATAATCTGCCATTTTTGCTGTCGTAGTTACGTCTAACAAATAAAATACTTTATTTCATGTGGCATCATGCTTGTTATTCACAGTGATGATACGAGCTCAGTAACCCTGAACCAGTGGAGACAAATTCTAATAGTAAAATGTTTTAACGGGTAAATCTGAAAACCAGTTTTGCTCTTATTTTAGTCTGGTGTTTTTTACCATGTTAGAAACACATCAAGCAGCCCCACCCATGTAAAGATGAAGCCACATCAAACCCCAAGCATGTGGTGTAGTCACAGTACCACGAATAGAGCCTGACAAACCCTGCAGTTTCCTGCAACTTGTAAGTTATTAAGACCTATAAAATAAAAACTAATTAGGAAATGTATATTCTGATAATCACATGGTTTCTTGATGATTACAAAAAGGTTTTTGTATCTCCTGTACGTAAATCTGTGTGTGAGTGTTTACATGATGACTCAGGGCCATGGCACAGTGACTTCAACACGATAATGTCAGCTTTTTCCAGACTCATACACAATGATACCCACCCTGAATAACTACTCACTCAGAAAATGATAAACAATAGATCAGCAGACAGAATGGCCGACTACTCCTCTGCACTTCCTGAACAAACAATACAGTACTTGGGTCTGTCCACACCCCTTAAGACTCTGAGCTAACAGCAGAGGGAACCACTGCCTTTACTTCCTATTTCGTAGCTGCTTCCTGTTAAAAGGGTTCCGGATGATAGGAACTTCCTGTCTGAAGCTGCGAGACAAGACTGGCATGGAGACTTAGAGCAGGAATGTTTGAAAGGACAACAAGCTGCAAATCCAATGCTAACTTACTCTAGCTCATCATCTAACATAAATGAATATGTTAAGTAAGTGGCTGAAGCAAGTCGAGGTTTAACTAACTTAACTTACTTTATCAAGAAATGTTTTTGTTTATAAGGAAGAAACCTGAAGAATAAACACGTCTCATCATAGTTTCTTTGAAAACAATCGTAAAATTGATTTGCAGGATCATAAATAACTAAACTTGTACTGAGCGAGTTGTTTCACTTCAGCATTCTTTACTTTGATGTTAAAACTCTGGAGGAATAAACTAGAAACAATCAGCATTTTGTATTTTTATTCACTGAACAGGCTTCAGATTTCTGTTTTAAACAAGTTACCAGTTAGTTACCAAGAGACGAGCTTTAAAGATGAAGTTAAACAACTATGTTTGTCAAGCTTTTTGGGTCTGTGACCTAATTTTAAACCTTTCTCAACCACAGCCGTCAAACACGCTTGTCATAATTCAAACCACCCCCTACTACTCACATATTTTCAAATGTGTATCTTTCCAACATGCTGAAACAGAGGCAGGTTATGCTGACAATGAGAACGCCTCAGTTCAATCCAGTAAAAGAATAGAGACAGATAACAGAGGATCAACCAGTTGAACCAGTTTACAAGTATTTGTTTAGAGCTGGTGAACTGTGCAGAGGTATTATTTGTTCAGGCTAAAGGAGCTGCTCAGTACAACCTCTCCTGTACTTTATATTCAAGACAACTTATAGAATAAAAAGTGTTATATGCTAAAAATAAAAACAAACAAACAAAAAACTTGCATTTTATTTTTTTTAAGTAGGACATCAACTTCTCCAACTGGTCCCAGGCTGGAGTTATACAATCCGCCAGCAAAGCAGCCCAAAGTTACAATCCAGAACCACAAAATGATGATCTCATCTCCTCAAAATGTGATCCAGGCCTTAAGACCTCCACTATAGCTTGATGAAACACACGAGCACACAAGTTCGAACAACATTCTGGTCACCTTCCACAGCACAAAGAAACAAATTAAAACACTAAAAATATAGTTTCTAAAATGGAATGTGATTTTAAAAAGTACTCAGGTTGATTTAATGTGTGATACTACAGAGATTTAATCTGTAAAGTGTTTAATGTTGGCCATGTTTTTACTGCGCAGAATCTTTCCACAGCAACTCACGAGAAGTTACATGTAACATAAACAGGAACACTGTCCTAAAATGTTGCAGCATTTCTGAGTAAAATGTGTAATTACGAAGAAGCCAGAAAGAAACAAAGAAATTCAATAGACATGATGAATGAATTGCATCTGGAACACGACTGGTTCCAGATGCAATTCAATTTATAACTTCCTCCACTGACCACGCAAGCAGAGTCCGAGCCCATCTTCCTGTCTGACCCTGCAACCGCAGCGCTGGACCGGGCCGACACACACACACACACACACACACAAACACATACACCATAATATGAGCAGCAGAGTGGCAGCAATGTCTGCCAATGGGACTAAGACTGTGCTGATGGAAGGGGAAAGTATCACCCCAGTGCCTTCACCCTTCACTCTTTAATCAGTCATCTGGGACCAAAGACTGACACACATCAAGAATCCGGTGCTGAAGTTCTGCAAGACAACTCTCAAGTCTGGGACTTTGAGAGGTTCGAGATTTGACAGAAGAAGAAAACCCCATTAGTGCTTGTAATTATCGTTCTGTTGATGCCATGTCAACTTGTGGCTGAGTCCCATTAAACCTTTGTTTAACATGTGCAGTTTCCAAGTATTTATCTTTCAATAAACCTTCTTTCACACAATGGGCCTTTTTGCTTTTCAGCTCCACTTTTTCAGCTAAGGCTGTATTTTTGGTCCCATTGTTGTGAAATAAAACTGAAAAGTATGTGGAAGAGATTTACTTCCAGATCAAGACTTAAAGTAATTAATTCCCTACAGCAAACGAGGCTATCAAAGTAAATCCAAGCATTCAGGTTTTTCTTCCAAATGTTATTCAGGTGACCATTTGCTCTCAGGTCAGGAACTAATTTCATTTTCCTTTATTTATAAGTAAAACAGTTGTGTTCTAGCACAAACAAATTCAACCTATCTAGCAAAGCCAGACTGGTATAGAAGTATGTGGTAATGAGACTGTATATTCTAGTGATAGTTAATAGTTTAAACAGCTATTTATGCTGATAATCAGCTTGTTTAGTGTTTCAGTTTTGGGTCATTCTGGCCGTCTCTTTGGCTGCAAAGAGCAAGTCAATACAAGCATGTTATTTGTCACAGAAGTGAAAGCATGAAGACGTTCAATCACCTGACTGAGACGGACACAAACAAATATCACTGTCAGAAAACTAGAAACAGCATTGCAAATATAAAAACATCTATTTGTTCCCTAAAAGTAGAACAAAGATGGAGAAGCAGTTAAAATCACTCTAGATTCTCACAGTATTTTCATCTGCAGGAAGGAGAACTGAAGGAGCTGATAAAGTTTCTTCCTCCACGGTTTTCATTTCTTCTTTCTGACAGGCCAACAGCTTTCTACTGTTTTTTTTTCTTACATCATTTAAAACCTCATTCAATAATGTGCTAATATAGCTTACTGCATTCACTGTCGTGTGATTCTGCATGTTGAAGCAACATGAGTTCCTTTGAAGGAAGCACAATAAAAACAGCGACACAAATCAAACAGAAATAAACAAGCATTTCTGAATGTTTTCTTCTTTTTTCTTTAAGTACTGAGGAGCTATGAACCACTAAAGAACAGCTACCTCAACAACCATCCAACATCTTTTGAGCTCTGCTGTCACTAATGTGAGTGTCTTACCTCCAGGACAGGTCCAGCTCCCAGGATGGTCCTCTCCACTCCGCTGGCGTAGCCCTTCTGGCTGAGCGCCGTCAGACAGTGAATCAGGAAGTTGGTGCTCTGGGTCTTGCCTGAGCCACTCTCCCCAGAGATGACAATGCACTGATTGACCTTCTTCCGCAGCATTGCATAGTAGGCCACATCTGCGATGGCAAAAATATGAGGCTCCAGTTTGCCCAGCTGGTGGTTCTCATACATTTTGACATATTTGGGGTTGTAGATGGGCAGGAACTTAAAGGGGTTGATGGCGATGAGGATACTGCCTGCATAGGTGTAGACTTTTTTCTTGCGGAAGCGCGTGTGTAGATTGTTTAATATGCTGTCTTCACTGAGGACTGCGAGGTTGCAGAGGTCTGCAAAATCATCCTGGGGAGGGGGGAGGAAGCCCCTGGCAGCAAGCTCCTGTACCTCTTGCTCTTTGGACAGAGGTGGGAGGTGGACATATTGGATAGAGCCATCCCGATTCCTCTCCTGGATGAAATGATGACAAAGAAATTTAACTGTTCAGGTTTTAGAAACAAGACAAGTTATGGCACTACTGCCATGTGGCTAAAAGGTTGTGGGCTCAAACTTGGCTTTACATGTTCCTTCCACTAAACAGGTGGGTTTTCTCTAGGGACTAAAAGATTAATTGTCTCTGTGATGGAAAGGTAACCTCTGTATGCACATGTTGACCAGGGATATTGTATCTTGTGTTCATTTACTTTTCTTTCTCATTATATTTATTTACATCATTATTGTGTATTAATGTTCAGCACTTGTTTTTGAATTTCTCTAAAAATATAAAGGAGAAGAAAGAGCAGGAGGAAGTACAATGCAATGTTCAGATAGCTTCTCTCACAGGAAGACATTCATCAGGTCTGACCACAAGGTAAACAGTTAGCAGTCGTGTTTACCTGTAGTAAGAAGTAAAAGCCAAGACTCTGAGGATGTTGTTCTTGTGCTTTTCGAGGCCAAAGCAGAAACCTCTGTACTGGCAGGTCTCCAGCTTCCAGTACCCACTCTTCCCCTCCACATTCCTTCACCTCTGCTAGCACGTACAGACGGCTGGGGTCCAGCCCCAGAGTCACAGCAGCTTCTGAGATCACAGTGGCAGCTGTTGCATCTTTCTGTACTCTGATGGACAAAAGAAGTACTTTCATCAGGAGGAAATTCAGCAGAAAGTATCATGATAGTATTATAAATGATATGAATGAGCTTGTCAGGTTTAAATTGATGGGAACTCACCTGATGTTGCAGCAGGTGGAGGGCTGGGACGCCAGCCGCGGGTAGATCTGTAGCAGGTATGAGCGGTCATCGTGATTGTTAGGGCTAGTGAGCCCACCTCCCCCTCCTCCTCCACCTGCATTTGTTGCCATGGTGGCAGCGCCATCTCTGACACTCATCCTGAGCCAGGGGGAGTGGCCTCAGCATGCCGCACAGCCACTGCCTCGGTCTTACCACACAGCACCTGAGGACAACAAACAAACGGAGCAGCAACAATCATTTTCAAGTTCAGACACCCACACTGATCTTTAGACATGTGGAAAGCCTGTCTGTTGGACTGTAGCAGCAGAGACGTGTCTCACAAATGCTCAGGAAAAATCCTACCAAACAATAAGAAGTAAAGGGTTGATAGAAAAGCAGTTCTTAAAATAATAAATGGGTAAAATTGCAATGTGATCTCTGCATCCTGTCAAGTTTCTGGAAGCTTCATTCTTTGTAACCAGTGGTTAGGAATAAAAAACAATGTTTACACAGAAGTATCTGCAGAGTGAGAGCAGGAGAATCACAGCACAACAAGGCCTAAATTATCTGCAAATGGAACCTCGACATCTTATAATTAAGAGAATGCAACCAAGGGATATACAGGAAAGACCAATTATACGAAAATATCCCTTTAAACTGACAACAAATCAATACATTCTAAAAAAACACTTCAATTCCTGATGCAGATTCAACTTAGTGTGTTTCTATTTCCATTAAACAAAAGGCTGAACTGATCGCGTGTTTAGATGCTGCATATGAAACAAAACTATATGTTGCAGCTGCAGATGCTGCACAGAAATTCAACCCTTCCGCTCAGTGATGACAACAACATCACTGGGTTCAACCACAAATGGTGTAATGACTGCACACTACTCACTCTTCAAGACAGTCACTGTGATGTATGACTGGAGAAGTGAGTTCAGCCACTGAACTAGCTCAAGTTAAATTCGCATCCAGGAATTCTGTCATTTTTTAAATGTACAAGGTCCAAAACCTAAACTTAAGTTCGGTTTTCAAGATTCACCTGCAACGCAAAAGGGGAAAATATGTTAATTAGTTACATTATTGTCATTTATCTATCGTTGTTATGATTTGAATTTTGAAAATTAAAGTGTTTTATCTAATTTTTTTTTAATTGAAGCCAAAAAAAATCAAGTCATTTGGTTATGAAGGATTGAATTCTGAAATTTCTGTTTAGAGAAGCTTCAAAAACAGCAAAAGTTCTGCTGTTAAAGAAACATTTTCTAGTGGAATCATTAGCTTTTTATATATACAAAACAGGATCACTGAATATGTGCTGCAAAAATATTTTGATCCATCTTTTCATAGAATTTATCATCCCATTTATTTTTCTGTAATTTAATAAAGTTTATTACACAAAGCTTATGAAACAAAACTTATTTGATTCCCTTTTTTTTACATTCTGCTCAGCTACAATACAAGTTAAGAACAAATTCACTGCATAATTACTCTTTATTAATGTTTAATGATACCAAACCCTCTGGACAAACTTTTAACCTTTCCACCAACTTTTTTTGTTTTTACTTATTTCTGCATCAAAAGGAATCAGATAAATCTTTGACATCACAGCACCATCAGAATTCGTAGAACTGTAGAATCTTTTTAAACCACATCTAAATCACTGATGGTGTCAGTTGCTGTGGTTTGTTTTTCAGAACGGCCTGATGACAGATTCACTGCCATCAACATGAAGCAGAAACGGTGGCTGTTATTATCCACTCAGTTCTGTGTAGCAGTATGGAAACTGCTTCAGGATAGAAAGTTCTACCAGAACATCCACATGAGAACAACCGTCAAGTCTTCTATCAGCTTTTTATTTTTTAAATGTGTCCATGTGATTTTGATGGAGATTCTGGTGAAATGATTTCATGTTTGCTTGTGTCTGAATTTTTTTAATCATCTCATCTTTTTTCCAAACAGAGGAAAAACTTTTTTCAAAATCAAAGACACTTGAACTGAATTTAGAAATGAATTGTTTAAATATATTTCACAAGTTAATCAACTCAGATAAGAAGAAATCTCATTTTAAACATTTTTTTTGCAAAATGGTTGCAAAGATAATCTTTGGTGTTTTCCTGTAATGTCATGAGAAATTTTGCAAAACAATAATCACCCATGATCTCATACAAGCAGACCACATACAGCTGCTACAGAACCAACTCAATGAGAACATTTATATAGTAAATTCTGATGTTGTATTAAATGACACCTTTTGTCTCTGAGATCAATGTGCACGATCACTCTGTTTCAAGTCTGATTGGAACAAGCTGCACAAACTACAAATGAACACTGCACATCATAAATGAAGCAGAAACAGAACTGCGACAATAAAGTTAGTCCGGAACGATTCGGGTCACAGAGGAGAACCGAGGAAAACACAGCAATTTGAAACTCATGGGCCTGTGTGCCTTTTGCCAGGCGAGCTGACCACAGTCCCAAAAAACATGCAAGCTTTTAAAATGCCAAAGCATGCAAAACTGCAGAAGCCACAAAAACAGCATCATCATTATCCTCCATCATGAGGTTTGTCTGGTATAAATTTGTCACTTTAACTCTTGAACTGCCTTCTCGACTACTTTCAAAAGAGAAGACATAAACCTATAGTATCCACATGAGGATTGTTACAGCTTAATTTGGTAAGTAAAGAACAGCGGCAGAAATAAAGCATACAAGAAAGAAAGAGGGTGTGGGAGAGATTTAGGAGGAAAGGTAAACATCTAAAAGTGAGATAGAAATGACGGGTGTCAGGGGACAGTTGAAAGAGAGAGAGGCTTTGAGATAATAGCTCTTTCTCCCTGCAGAGGAGATCCTCTGTGACGATGCCCAGCATTCCACAGATAAGACTCGGGGTTGTCTGCTTTACGTAGGCTTAGCCTGGAACTTTAGCTGCTTACTGGGGGCTGACTAGGAGACGGCAGAGCAGAGGGCCAGACCGGAGTGGGTTCAGTATCTGCTTACTGGGAAGGGGGGGGGGATAAAAAACTAACAAACTCCTTAAAGCTGACATTTCTTATTAAAGGGCAGGCAATGCTCATCCCCACTGAACTCGCCAACCTCATTTTAACCTAATCCCTTATTATCTCTGCAAGAAAAAAGGCCTGGAGTAAATTATTTCCTCTGCACACAGAAATGTTACTCGGATTATTCATCAGTATGCAAAAATCTGAGGCAATTACCTGCAACTTGAAGTAAAGAAACAAATACGACTGCGACAACAACAAAAAAACTTTAATACCCTAATTATTTCTTTCAGCATAAAAATTTGAGCTGCTATAAATGTTTGGGCATCTGGAAGTATTTTCTATTGCGTTTCCACTTGGAGGATATCACAAAGCCAAAACCTTTTTGCAGACTGGAAAATGTGCTGCTGACATTTTATTATAATTACTATTTTTTTAAGAGTGCATGTATTGCTGCACTAACAGCCTTCATGGGGGAATGGTCATATAGGATACGTTTTTACCAGAGTGGTAGTTTTAAAACTGGATGTGATTGTCCTGTAAACATAATGATTTCTCAAAAATTCAAAAGAATCGATGTTGGATTCAAAAGACTGATACAGGATTATCCAGAGGGAATCTTGTAGCTAATCAAACAGCTAATAATACTCTGAGAGGACAGAAAAAGACCACAGCTAATCAAAGTGTCATTTAATTAAACATAAATCTATTGCCTTTGATGACTGGGGATTTATTAATCCACCTGCAGATGTGTGAGAGGCTCGAGTGTTGAATTCTTACTCTGAGCTGCAGGCAGTAAATTTTCTGTAACTCTCATTGAGACCTTTGCACCTGTCGACAGGTATTTTGATCTGTTACTCAAGCTGTTCCAGCTGTCTAAGGTTTGAATGGGGGCTTCTCCAGACCTGCATGTCTCAGCTCCTGCCACAGCAGTTCAATTGGGTTTAGATCAGGGCTGATAGAAGACCTCTTCGGAATGGTCTAATGTTTTGTTATTAGACATTTTTGGGTGTATTATTTGTGTTTCAGTTCATTCAGGTCGCATATGACCTGCAACTAAGACTGAACATTCTGATGTGGGGCAACACATTTCATGGTACCTTGTTGACAATCAAGATGCCCTGTCAGACACACCAAGTAGCCTAAGAACAATCTGACACCTTGGGGTTCATGTCTAACCCATCTGGAAGTTGTTCTGGACTCATTGATCACATTCATGTTGTTTCCTTTTATGGTCGCATCCAGGGAGGTTGGCTACAGTCCTGTAAACCTTAAACCTCTGAATAACATGTACAGCTGTAGTCACAGGAACATGAAGCTGATTGAAGCTGGATTTATACCCTTTACCTTCAGTACAGAAGCTTTAGCATCAATCATTTTCTTTATCTAAAAAAAAAAACAAGTTATTTCATTGTAGGGTTGTTAACAAAAGAGAATCAATAATTGTGTCCATGTCTGTACTAATACAGACTGTATAAACATGACACACAATCCCTGGTGAGAAACCAGCTGCTGACTCAGACATCGGACAGGAAGTGACTAACCAATGACAACCAAGGTCAAAGAACTTCTTATAGATAAAGCTATTTATGTCTCTATAATGAGTTCTCTTTCCTACTCATACTGATGCTCCCTATTACTGTTTGGATCACACTCAGTGCTCCAAAACAAAAAAAGGTGTGTGTTGAAATCCCAACGCCAACTAGATTTGATTACAGCATTACAGAAGGATCCCTGACAGATTCTGAGTCAGCTTCTCCCTCACTGACATGACCATGACAACAGTTCTGTTATTAAAACTCACAAGCCAATCATATGACTTTTATAGTCTGAAAAAAGAACAATAAATATGAATGTGAATGCTTTCATTGATTGTTTTTTTCTTGATCATATTATTCTGACTGACAAAAGCAACAACATCCAGCTCTGGTGTGAACAAACCTTTCTGGAAATGATTGTTAAACAGAACTAAAATGCATCATGTTGTTGTTTTTAACCAACACAGAAAACAATAGTATGATAAGCTGATGTTATACACCTCATGGTTATTTCTCTGCAGTTTTAGTATGGAACTGCAAAGATTGTATATGCAAAACATACATGACCAACAGCTCAGTGTTGTGTCAAAACACATCCTGTGCATCTCTGTGTAATGTATTGATATGATCCTCTCATAGTGACAAACTGTGGTTCCAGCTGTATTATATATTGTACCTATTTGGTTTCACACTAAATTTTGAAGATTTGAAAAGACTTTGGTTAGCTGACACACTTCCGAAGGTGCATCTGCTGCTCGGATGTAGGCCGAGCTCTTTTCTCTCCCCAGGGAAAGTGGAGAAGGGGCCATTGAAGTATCCATCACCACTGCAGCTCTCTGTGCGTGACCTAATGGAGATGAGACAGGCTGGCTCTTTGCCAAAGCAGGCAACATTGTCCCCTGAGCTTAATGGGAGACCGAAGTAAATAAAGCCCAGATTTACTCTGTGAGTATGTGCTTTTCTTGCAGCTTTTGGTTTATGTTCTCTTAAGGCTACATACATGCGAAATACATACATGATGGGGAGAGACTGCTACTCATGTTGCTACTGAATGGTGGTAAATCAGCCTCAGGGCTGGGGTTCAATGGGAGGAGCGGTTGCACCCCAAAAGACTGTGAATGCTTTAGAAACCTCCCACCAGAGCCATGTGGCCTTTTTAAATATTCAAAGAGTGATACTCAGAAACTGGGAATTAACACACCCAACAGACACCAACTGGGTTCAATAAGACAAACAGAGATGGTGAAAGCTGAGAAGGAAGGATAGAAAGAAAGAAGAAGAAAAAGAGCCTCTAAAAGCAAACCCCTCCCCATCTTTAAGCCAATTCCCAGGCTGGCCAACTACAAACAATAAAGCCAGAACTGAGGAGCATCTGCTGCCTGCATCCAAAGGAAAGCATAAAGAAGAGAAGCTACAGGGAACCAGCCTTTGACTTGGTGATCATGGTCTT
The DNA here is from genome assembly GCA_006937955.1 of Pachypanchax playfairii. Classification (NCBI taxonomy): domain Eukaryota; kingdom Metazoa; phylum Chordata; class Actinopteri; order Cyprinodontiformes; family Aplocheilidae; genus Pachypanchax; species Pachypanchax playfairii. The sequence goes on along the minus strand of SSNP01000004.1, from coordinate 8,111,693 downwards.
TTTATTCCACTGAGAACTAAAGCTCATGGTCAAAGATATCTCCCCTGCAACACAGAAACTGTTAGAAAAGCAACAAAAAAATCATAATTAAAGAGCAAACATTTCTGAAAAATAATAAACTTTCATTATATCCAAACGAGTCAGCTATCTGACCTGTTAAACTACCATAACTGTGAAGGAGAATTGATTAGAACGCGGCCATCCGACTGCTCTGCATTGATCTACCACTCCCAATTTCATGTGTCAGAGTCATGTATTGACAAAATAAAGTGGGCTACTGTTCGTTTTGAGATCCCTGTTGGTAAGCATGACCCATATCCCAAACACATACACAAACTCACCATTCAAAAGCAAATGAGAGGGTACACAACATACACAACTGGCACTAGCTTCACACATGCTAATTAAACTAGTTTAAACGTGTTTAAAATCATGGCTGGATCACTCCTTCAAGGTCTCCACATGTTATTCTATTGTGTTTACAGGCAATATAATATTAGTCTTAACCACAGCTTTATGAACTCTTACTTCATGTACATTTCACAGCAGGTTATTAATCCAAGAGGCCAGGGTACGGCCTTACACCACTCCCCCTTACTGCTACAGCTGTGCTGCTGTTTTTAACGGTTTCCTGAAGTTTGCTGCTACCCGTCTACCTTCCCATCATATCACTGAATCTCCTCCAAAGCTTCCTTTTCCACCCCCCACTGGTCACCCCTCCTCAGCTTTCCGCCACTTAACATTTGCCGTTTTAACTCTGTCCAGATGACGAGCCTCAGCAAGCAGAGAAACATGCTCATCATACAAACCCCAGGTCCTGGTGCTTTGGCTTATATATGTTGATTTATTACGCTGTGATTTAGTAAGTTAAACCAGAGGTAGCGTACCAGTGAGTGCAGTGGAAATCCCTAAAACAAAGCTGAATTAAAATACCATACATACATCCATACATATATATGTTGGTGTTTTGAATTCCATCAGAATTCAGGTAAAGGACTGATAAAGAGCTTGAATAACATCATATGCAAATACGAATGCAAATTTCCTCTCCAAAAATACCTCAGGTGTTAAAACATGCCATGCAGACTCAAATTCCAAGATTATAATCCAGGTACTACAAAGAGGAGACCATGAATATCCCACTGGTGGCAAGAACTGGATGTTTGCAATTAGCACAAGGCTGACATTTGAGATTCAAAGCAACGCGTTGATGTGAATTAAGCCAGACCAGGGAGGCCGAAGCATGTCCCCCACTTAATGCAAAGCAGAAGCATCTGTTTCTAAAATTGGCTCATTCTGGGATTCCATACTGGTTAGTGGTGAAAGAAAAATTCCAGAGAGTTTTCCAGGCTAGTTATTTCAACCATGTTGGAGCGCTGAACTTGTTTAAACCACAGTAGATTCCATCAATTAATATTAGGGTAGTTTAAAAATAATAATAACATAGAAAGTTCTATTCAAAATATTTTAACCATGAGAGTCAAATGAATTAGTTCTAGCAGGTGAAAGTTGGAGACAGATGTTTTAAAGATGATTTCCATTCATTGCATCTAAAATATTATCAAAAGGAGACTGTTTAAATCTTCACTTCCTGCACTTTCAGCTTGATAAATTCCATTTACACACATAGTCATCTGGAGATTTGAAGCAACTGCAGGCAGAAATCAGAAAGCGCTGGGAAGGAGGAAGACAGAGAGGATTATTGTACATGCTCACTCATGTGGGCTATCCGGCACTAAAAACGCTTTTCAGACACATGACTCCTTTGTGAGACCAGAATAGTCACTGCAGCGCGCCAAGTACACACTTATTTAAAATCCAGCACCAGTTCATACACAGACACACGTTTTCTTTTTTCAGCACAAATGTCTAGACAGGTGGGTGCAAGAATTTCTTTTAATCTCAACACTGATCAGATTTGAAGGGATCTAAGTTCAAAGCCATAAGAAACAGTATTTTACTGAGATAACAGCGTAACAACAGAATCTGTGTGAAGAAAATTATGGTGATGAATGATGTATGAATGGAAATGTTATTACTTCCAATAATGAATTAGAGGAAAGCTGCTGTATAAATCCCATAAGAAACTCAGTTTAAAAAAAAAAAAAAAGACCACTAAAGTAATTTTCCAAAAGGTCCAACATTTTCCTGAACATTCCATGTTTCTTCTATGGATCATATCACGCCTCTCCACTGTCCATCTGAACTACCTGGCTCAGACATCCTGAATGATTTCCGTTGAACGAAATGCAACTTACATATGGAGTCATCCATCAGTAACCAGACTCCAGACGACATGGCAAAAATAGAGCAAAAACAAACAGAGCAGAGGGGAACTCAGCCAATAGTGAGTGCAGAGCCAAGGTCTACTGTTCCTGCTCCATCTTTCCTCCCTCAACCTTCAGCTTGTGTCCTTCTTTCCATCTCTCTCCCCGTCTGTGCCTCTATTGTCTGTATTCCTTCTGTCCATTACTCTTTCACTTCTCTCGCCACTCTTCAGACTTCAGTGATCAGATGGAGCTGCAGTCAGCACATAAACACATGGAGCTCAAACCTCCAGCTGCAGACAGGGTACCAAAGTAGCCCAGAGTGCACGCACTATGCTGGTAGGCTAACATGGCGAATGCACATTAAAACAACAAAATCTGCAGGTCTTTTCTTATTGCACAAATGAATTCAAGGAAAATGCTGAAAACACTGTTTACATGATCAGAGAACAGCTGATTCATCACTAAATACTGTCATTCTTTAAATTACAACCGAGATAAACAGTTCAACCACTAAAACACACTCAGTGCTGATAAAATATATTGATTACTCCCTTATGACACATAAAACCAGTTTCCGTGTTTAAAAGAAAACAGTCCACTACAAATCAACCAAGAGATCAACCCTGAGCTGCTGCCTGGAATGAGGAACATGTTATCACCTCCACTGTCCACCACGGCTGCATTTCTTCTTTTTTCCTCATGTCATTTAAAAACGAGTAAGAAAAGACCCTAAAATTCATTTACTTTAACTCAAGTAAAACCATCATCCACAAATATGCAAACAGGTCCTAACCTGAGGAATTTATCTGGGGTGCTTTAAGAAAATGAAATTAAGAATAGTGACGTAAAAAAATCATTGTCACTTTCATATGACAATGATGTGTGGTGTAATTATAGTAGTATATAAAACACAAAAATCAGTGTCCACTTCAATGAAGTAGTTGTGCTCTTGATACGACACAGACAGGTAGAAAGAAAATAAGCTGTAATTAAAAATAACTAGGAATATGAGCACAACCAACAGGAAGTAACTGAAGCTCATTAGCTGTGGTCCGTGCCTCATAATTACATTTCTCACTATAGTGCAGCACAACAGCAAACAGCGCCTGAGGGTGTGGTCTCTTTATGTCCATAATCCAGAGTCAAGGGACAGGATCAGTGACTGCAGGGAGGATAAAAGGGGACAGCTGAGGATTAATCCCAGTCATCGAATACTGTATCCACAAAACCTACCAGGAAGAGAGAAAAACCTTTCCATGTATTTTGGCAGCACGTGTTTTTCACCCGAAGCATCATGATCAGGAATCCGAATCACATAACACACGTCACTATCTGTCGTGGTGCTGCATTTGTAGCTTGAACTGTTTTCTTCTGTAGCTATTATGTGGTAACAACTCTTTTCAGTCTCTTACTGGAAGATTACGAGGAGAAAAATAAAACAACATAAAAGAAATCTAACGATCCCTTCAACAAGAACAGCAAAGAAAACCCATAAAATCAAGAGCTGGTAATAAAATACAGATGAAGTTTAATCAAAATAGTGGGAAAACAGATGAAACATGTACAAACTCCTTTGAAACAAGTTGCCAGAAAGTGGTTTAATACGTCCTCCGTGATGCTGACAGACCACTTCTCACATCACTTTTAAATTACAGTTTTATTTTAAATAATAAACCAGCTCATACTCAGACTTTATAAGTTTCCGTTTTGACACAGTCATAATGATCAGCTTGATTTGTTTGGGTAATTTCTTGACTTTTACCCTTTCATTACAGCTTGTTTGTTTTAGGAAGTCCATGAAATCGAATAACCACATTGAGAGATTATTCCAGGAAGGAGGTACTCGGGAGTTTGTGGAAATGAAACAACATTTCCTACCACCTCTTTTTGTTTTATTTACTACTTACACAGATAACAACCTGATTACCTCTGTATATTTCCTTCACTTGTTTTTCTGCTTCGATAGAATGATGTAGAAAAAGATTGAACACTAGACTCACATTTAAGAATGTTCTTTCTGGTCTTTCCAGAAAAAAAGGTAATCCCAGGAGAAATCATGTGACAGAACTAAACTAAGCACTGACATACTTTATGAACACAAAAGCACACGTGTGTGCATACTGGTGTCCCATTTTCCCTCTCTGACCTCCTTCTTTCTATTCGTTCCCTTTACAATATTTGTACAACTATCCCAACTTGTTGTGCTGAGTTACAGCTTATTTAAATCAGTGGTTAATGTCTCCAGAGAAGAAATGGAGATGAAGTTCTTTCAGGAATTTCTCCACAATGAAGATATAATTCTAACTCATGAATCCAAAGTTTTTACACAAGGAAAGACTCGTTCTACATTTTTATAGCAGCAGGATCAGCTTAAAGAAAGCAGAAGACAGTTTCTGGTGTGTGTACAAGCGTAAATCAGAACACAAGCCTCGACAAGTCTGACTATCCTTGCCAAACCCTTTGCTGTGAGCTCTTTTTAAAGAGGAGTCAACATCTGACAATGACTTTGATTATTTTGGTGCACAGAAACAAAATTAAATGACAATTCTGCACCACCAGTGAGAGATGGACAACAGCACTATGTGTTTTTACATGGTAGACGTAGCTAGATGATGCAACCTAATGAGGCTGCCATGGGACTGCAGATGTCTGCATCATTCCACAGGTTGCCCTCATAAGGAGGCACACCAGCTGCACAGAGACAATGCGTGCTGCTGAGGGACTCGTTAGAAACCCATGTGCTGCCACAGCTAAACACAGCTCAGCCTGTTCCTCTGTCCTGGTTCTGCATGAGACCTAAAACTGTCAGATTCTGAGGCAAAAAGTAGAAAGAGGAACACAGAAAAGAAAGAAAGACTCACGCGAACAGGGTGATAACCAGCATGTTGTGCATTTCTCCACCCTTGTTTAGTCTTTTTAAATTGAAGGTCAGACAGTCGGACAGTTTCTGCTCATTTTAAACATTGTTAGAAGCTGAGGGATGTGTTACAGCATATCAGAGCTCCAAATTCTATATGTTGATCTGGATTCTTTTTTAAAGGCTGTGTGAAACTAAAGTTACTCAATAATGGTAAAACACCCCCACTATGTTCGACCCTGAGAACTCTTCTGATAAGCTACACAAACAGAGCTGCTGCAACCTCAATGTTTCTTTTCCTGCCTGCAAAACAGCTCAGACCTCCTAATTTATAACAAAAATCAAGATTCAGTCATTCTGTCACATGACTTGCATCCAATCTTCACCCACTTCTTCATTACTGCAGTCCAGACATTTTTTTTATAAACCACCATGTGTTGTTAAAAAAAAAAATTTGCTTGTTTAGTGGAAAAAAATAAGAGTTTCTTTAATGTAGTTAAAGTTTGCGATTGGATTGAAAACAAGCAACCAGCTTAATTATAAACTCTGACATACTCAAACAAAGCAAATGTAATATTAGTACATTAAAACAAAAACTCAGCAGGTTGCTAGAATCTAACTACATTTGGGTTTCATCAAGAGATGGTGGATTGTACCAAAGCAGTGATCTTTCCACACAAGGTTGTGCAGACAGTTGAACTCCAAGCTGAGCTGAACGGTAGCTGGTATTCCTCCCCCTCCCCCTCAGTCTTATCCTCAACCACTGTCAGATCTGTATGGGGCTTGCAGAGCACAAACCATTAGCAGGGGGCCATATGGCCCTTTTCTTTCAATTGATGGCAGTGAGCCATTCTGTAGGCTGTCTGAGTGTTTTGAAGCACTTTAAGGAGGTATGGCTTCAAACAAAACAAGAAAATATGCAAATTCTTGGTTTCCACAAACAAGTAACTGCCAAGTCCCAGATAACCATACGAACAAATCCAAACACCAACAAATCTGTGTTGCACATTGTAACCTTATTATAACATAAATACAAATATAAACCAAAGATATGGGCTGTAATGTTCTAAATGCACTGGCTGCTATCAAGGAAGTGAGACTGATTTATGTTTGTTTCATTACATATTTATCTATATGGATATTAAAAAACCTCACAAGTCGGTAACAATTACACTCACATGTAAAAGTGCTAAAAGCCTCTGTCCCATGAACATGAGGTGACACATTTCACAAGACCCAGACCGACTTGCTCAGGTATATTCTGATTCACAGTGAAGCAACAATACAGCTGTTACAACTATGAGAAATATTAATAAAATAATATTATTATAGTTAATCTCCTGTTGATCTTCATTATTACTACTTTTCACACATTTCTGACAATCACAGCGGAACTCAGACATAATTGTGCCTCATGTGGAGAATAAAATATCACTTATGATCAAGTGGTAATTTTGTAAAATAGTAATTGCCTCTCTTCTGGATGATTTGAGTTGGATCTCCGTCATAAAGAGCAACAGCCATCAAAGTAAAGACCCTTCATAAAATCAATGAGAATACTCAAACAAAACAACTGGTCCCTGTCATGTGGGTCCCAATGTGTCCCTGGTCTGAGGACTGCAACAAGTCAAGATACAGCTGCAAATCAGCTCCAAAGTGTAACCGACTAAACACTGGAATATATAATCAGAGTTTCCCATGATTTGGCTCAGTTTCAGTTTAAACAGTCAGTTCAGTTCCTTCATAACTTCCTATAACTCACATATTCCTTAACAACAATAAACACAAACATTTATTTTGACTCAAGCTTTTACATTAAAGAATAAGCTCGTACAAACACACGAGTTCATAAACAAAGTGTTTAACGTACCTTTCAGGGCAGTTAGTCTCATTGTCTTGGTGTAATCCTCGTCATTCCCCGCGATTCAACCAACTGCTAAAAAATATCGATTTTACAAACACGTTACAACCTTTCAGTCGTGTCTTTGTTTTCTCCGCTAACAGAAACAACAATGACTTCAAACAGGATAACAAGGATGAATAAATCCGGGAGGACAAAAGCTCTGTGTCAGTGTAGAATTAATTTGAGGGTTTGAAAACCGGAGAAGAAAAAACGTGAAACACACCGAGAGGGAAAAAATCGCATCCTTCTTCAGCGTTTATATAAATTAACGAAGAGTTTTTCTCAAGGCAAACAAAAATGTCTTTAAAAGTCCAGTCTTTGTTAAGCTGTATGATTTCAGAGTGGCTAACCAGCTAGCCCGTCGCCACTTCCTTTCTCCTTGTCTTATAACAGCGACGGTCTGAGTGGTGAAAAAAAAGTTGAGGAAAAAGGCACTAGATTCTGTACAACGAAGCGCCCTGTTGCTCCGAGGCGCTTGTGAGCGAGCAGCGCCCCCTGCCGGATCCAAGCGGTGGCACTGCGACATGAAACAAAGAAGCTGTGAATTCATTCATTCATTCATTCATTCATTCATTCATTCATTCATTCATTCATTCATTCATTCATCCATCCATCCATCCATCCATCCATCTATCTATCTATCTATCTATCTATCTATCTATCTATCTATCTATCTATCTATCTATCTATCTATCTATCTATCTATCTATCTATCTATCTATCTATCTATCTATCTATCTATCTATCTATCTATCTATCTATCTATCTATCTATCTATCTATTTTTATCATAAATAATACAAATAATTTTCTGGATGGATGGATGAATGGATGGATGGATGGATGGATGGATGGATGGATGGATGGATGGATGGATGGATGGATGGATGGATGGATGGATAGATGGATTGATTTCTATAAGTACCAGAGCAAATGTGAACTGGAGCCAAATTCCTTATGTGTTTAACATACTTGGCCAAATAAATCAGATTTGGATTCAGATTCTAAATTATACTGGATTCCTTGCTGTTTCACATTCTTGACAAAATGAACATTTTGGACTCGTTTTGTCTGTTGGAACATCTGGGAAGTTCCTTTACAGAAGTGCACCATGTAGTGATGTTGGGTTGACTTTCTGGGTATACTTGAGAACAAGTATTAGGATGAAATTTTTGAACAAGTTTAAGTGTTGTGCTTTCAATTTTTGGAAAAATGAGTAGAACAAATTAATACATTCTTGAAAAATGTCACAAGTTTACATGTTACAACTCAGCCTTGTTTTATTATTAATTTAATTTAGTTTGATGTTTGGTTTGAATATAAAAATAGTGAGTTTTCTGTTGTGCTGTTGTGCTGCAGAATAATTCAACAGCAAAGAGACATCCTGCTGTGTGAGCAGCAGCAAACATCTGCTATCATCTGCTCACATGCAGTCATCTGGTTATTTCTTCATTGTTTGATAGCTTTTCTTCTCTTTGTCTTTCCATCACTGAGATGGTTGTAATAAGACTTGAGGGCCACCAGATGTCTCCTCAACACTAGACAAACTTTAGACCAAGTTTCGACACCCAACAGCTGATCAACAGTATCTCAACCCTGTGAGGATTCAAACAGTATATTCTCAGATGAAGGGACTGCACAGTCGAGCAATCAGTAGAGCTGATACCTTGCAGTGAGAATCTGGGCTGGGGCCTTTCTGCATGGAGTTTGCATGTTCTCCCCGTGCATGTGTGGGTTTTCCCTGGGGACTCCAGGTTTCTTCCCACAGTCCAAAAAACATGCAAGAGGTTAATTGATGACTCTAAATTGTCCCTTGGTGTGAGTGTGTGTGTGAATGGTTGTTTGTCTATGTGTGGCTCTGCAATGGACTGGCGACCTGTCCAGGGTGTCCCCTGCCTCTCGTCCAGTGTTCCCTGAACAGGAAGAAGCAGGTTTAGAAAATGGATGGATGGATGGACAGCTGCTGGAGACTGAGGTACCTTGAGTTGCATGAACTCACGCCAGGCCTGAATCCTATAGAAAACCTCTGGGATCAGATGAGTCACTGTGTAGAGGCTTTAAACTCTGAACCCCAGAAACAGAATGACCTGAGAACCCAGTTTGTTACAAAAAAATTCAAATTGTTTTGTGTTTGTTTGAGGTAGAAAATCCACATGAATTTAATGTGAACACATGAGCATGATAAAAATGTTCTAAAAACTATGCTTCCTGTGAGTTTCACATGTTAATTTAACATGTTTTCACATGTGATGTCCAAAAGCTGCTATGTAAAGCAGGGGAATTCTGAATTTAGTAAAAACAAACGCTGTGCAAGGCCAACTTCCTTTGAACACTATCACATGGCCTGGACAAAATCACACAGATTTTTGTTTAATTTACATTTTCACACTTTACTGATGTAAAACTTTAGTGTTGAAGTAGTTAAAAAACATGTATTTTTATTGTTTTAGAGAAAGAAGAAGATCTAAATATCACATGCGCATATTTTTTCCTCCTGACTGATGTTCTGGTGTGACAAGTGCATACTGAGGTATGTTTCCTTTCATTCCTCAGAAATGCAGAGTCTGTTGAAGCGTTATCTCAACAGAAGATTACAGGTGATCTGCATGTTTTTCACTTACTGCACAGAGGAACTGGTTTCTGACCCTCGTCACCCCCAACAAGAAGCAGATAGGAAGACCTTTTGCATGTTCAAATCAAACTGTGTGACCGGATTTACATTTAGGACTTATGGGCCTTGACCTGCTTCCAAATGAACACATACACACACACATACCTACACACACACACACACACACACACACACACAAGTGTGTTTTGTTATCCTTATGGGGACCGTCCATTGACTTCCATTGATTTTAGTAACTAGATTTATGCCTAACCCAAACCCTTTTCCTAACCTTAACCATTACTGATCTATAACTAACCCTAAGACTAACTAAAACTCTGTTCACACCATACCTATAAACTTAACCCCTAACCCTAAAAAGGGGAGTCCCCCTCATGGGGACCAGGCTTCGGTCCCCACAAGAACCCTCGGACCCCAGAAAGATAGTAAAAGTCAGGAAACTGGTCCCCAGGAGGTCAGAAATACAAACCCACACACACACACACACACACACACACACACACACACACACACACACACACACCACACAAGCCCACGCGTGCAAACACACACACACACACACACACACACACACACACACACACACACACACACACACACACACACATACACACTTGTGGTTGAAACTTTGTGGTTAGAACGCTGCTTGTATTCATATTTTCAGAGTAAGGGCGTTTTCAACAGTCATGGGTGTTTTTTACACCTCAAGTTGTTATTTTTCAAATTTCCGATAATAACTTTTAATTTAAAAAAATGCAAATATTCGGCACCAATTTTAATGTGGTTTTCTAATGTATCTAAAGACTAAAAAAAGGAAAAGATGTTTTAGTGCAGTGATGAGACACGTCTTGGTGCATTTCCTTAAGCACATCAAATAGTAAAGTAGGTCAAGGGTGTCTGGCAGTTATTCACACATGTACTGTATATTTCTAACAGCTTTGTGATGCTCTTAAACCAAGAGGCTAAGTAAAAGACACTGATCGAAATATGAAGCATACAATTTTATTTTGAAAATTTAATGTGAAAAATGCTGGATGTTTTTCAGCATAAAATAAATTGTTTCTTTTAAAGATATTATCATCCATCCATCCATCCATCCATCCATCCATCCATCCATCCATCCATCCATCCATCCATCCATCCATCCATCCATCCATCCATCCATCCATCCATCCATCCATCCATCCATCCAACCATCCAACCACTCACTTCTGTTTATCTATTGTCTGGTTGTGGGGGCAACAGGTTCAGAAGAAGAACCCAGATATCTTTCACCTCAACAACGCTCTTCAGCTCTTACTGGAGGATCCCCAGATGTTTCCAGGCCAGAGAGGATATATAATCCCTCCAGTGGATTCAGGGTCAGCCCGGAGGTCTCTTCCTAGTGGGACATGCCTAGAAAATCTCCATAGGGAGGCATCTAGGAGGCATCCTAACCAGATGCCCAAACCACCTCAGCTGACTCCTTTCGATGCTACAGGAAGCCCCCTCTACATGGACTCACCACCTGCATGGAGGAAAATCAAGGTCGGGTACAAAGAAATCCTAGTAGCAGGTAAAGATGAGTGCATTGGCATGCAGATCCCTGGAGACATAAACTGGTTCTTGGTACATGAAACTAATCAAAATGAAAAAAAAGAAAAAAGGGTGAAAAAAAACAGAATAAAATATAAATGAGTCTGCAGTGTTTCGTTTTTCCACATGTGCCACTGAAGTTAAGCTATGTATGGTGAGAATCCAACAACTGCACACTCAAAACAACAATCACAGCTGTGTGATAATATATTCAAAACCCTTTATTTTTAGGAAGGGGCACCTTCTCATCTGAGTGGGAGTTCCTGTTTTTTGTACAAGCTTTCTGAGAAATACTGAGAAGGGGGGGAAAGGGCTCTAAATTTGAAGCTTCTGAAATAATAGATTGGCTCTGTGCCATTGTTTCACAAGTGCAAGTGAGAGTCTTTCCACATATCCTTTAAAATATTGACTCACATTAATTTACAAAACATTTACTACTGGTTGAGTAGATTTCAAAATATATTTTCCCACAAATGTCATCAGGTTATCCTGAGATATGTTTTAATACAGTGAAATAGCAGCTGGACAACAAGAATAAAAAAGAATTTAGAAGCTTAAAGGACATTTTTTTGTTTGCTTTTAAATGTTTGAACTCTTCATTTGGATTTGGAAAAAAAACTTATTGCTATATGTCAGTTTTCTTTGTTGGGTTTGAGGGCAGATGTGAAATTCTCACAGTTGCTGTGTTTCTGTACAAAGTGATGGAAGAAGAAGCGATGGCAATCTCTCTGTTGCATGTGCATCTGTATGTTGTGCATCTGAGCTGGGTGGGGCTCTTTCAGGCTCATTTCCCCAACTAAAATGAGCTGCAAAAAAATCAGAAATCAGCAGCATCAACACTGTCACACACTTGCAACATCATCACCAGCTGCCAGTGTAAGTACGCTCTTCTGAATATTCACTACAGTCTACACAAATTGCAATAATATGTTCAAAAATGTGCATTAAGAATAAGAAACAATTAGGATATATACCGTTTAATGTTTTGATTGTTTTCAGTTTCTAAATTAAACTTTTATTTTGATGATATTTAGATCTTAATTTTAAAAATGTGAGGCATTTCTTGCTCAGCTTTGATTTAACTGAAAATCTAGAGTCAAATTATTTAATTCTGACAAATTTTAGAGAATAAGATGATTGAAAGAAAAACTAAAAAAGAAAAAAAAACTATGAAACGTGAAAAATATTTAAACTTTATGACATGATTTATTGTTGTAAAAACAAAAGGGGGTTTATTCTAGTTGAATTGTTGATCTTCCATGTGGGGATTTAAATGCCCTCGCGGCTCACTCATCCTGTGTTAACCACAGTTAGGTGGAGACTGAGCGACAGGAGCGAGGTATTTAAATGATGCCTTTTTAAACCGATTAAAGAACTGTGTGGCGGGCAGCTTGGTTCTGAAAGCCAGAGGGGATTTTTTTTTTGTTTTCCATCTGACTTTCATCTGAAGTTAAACTGTTTTTACTTCTTCTTTTTTCTCTTAGGTGTGTCTTGATGCTGAGCTCCACTGGTTAGAGTGTGCCGACAGCCTGTTTGACCACAGGAGTTTCCACACTAATTTCCGTGCAGCTTGGTTCAGCTACCGACAGCCTCCTCCTGTCACCATGAGTGTTCTCTCTTCGCTCACCTCCTCTTCCTCCTGCCCCCATTTGTACCACGGTTACCCCAGTAATACCAGCATCACAAATGTGACCACTACGCCTGCAGGGATCAACCCTGTGATCCTGAGTCATTATAATCACACGGGTCGTCTGCAGAACAGGACCATCTCAAACTCTCAGAAGTACATCAGCAGCACGATGGCTGTCTTCATCTTTTTCAGCGCCTTCATTGTCCTGGAGAACCTCCTGGTGCTGGTGGCTGTCATCTCCCGCATTCGCCACAGCCGCCGTTGGGTTTACGTCTGCATCGCCAACATTACGCTCAGTGATCTCCTCACTGGTTCTGCCTACCTGGTCAACATCTGTTTGTCTGGCAGCCAGACGTTCCGACTCACCCCTGCCATCTGGCTCTTCAGGGAGGGCATGCTGTTTGTGGCTCTGGCAGCTTCCATCTTCAGCTTGCTTCTGATTGCCGTGGAGCGTTACACCACCATGATGGCACCGATGCCTCAGAAGTCAACCACAAAATCCTACTATCGGATCTACGGCTTGGTGGCACTTTGCTGGGTTTTAGCGCTTGTGATCGGGTTCCTGCCCTTGTTGGGATGGAACTGTGTGTGCAGCCTGAAAGAATGCTCCACTCTCCTTCCTCTCTACTCCAAAACATACATCTTTTTCTCTCTGATCATCTTCTTCCTCATCCTCCTGGCTATTGGAGTTCTCTACGGTGCAATCTACTGCCACGTGCACAAGAGCGCTCAGCTGGGACCCCAGCGCAGTCGCAAACGCTCTTTACGTTTACTAAAAACTGTGATCACCATCGTCGGGGTGTTTATGCTCTGCTGGGGGCCGCTGTTTGTGCTGTTACTGGTGGATTTCTTCTGCGTTTCCCGCCAATGCACGTTGCTGTTCAGCGCAGACTTCTGCATCTCTCTGGCGGTCTTTAACTCAGGCCTGAACCCCATCATCTACGCCCTTGGCAGCAGCGACATGAGGAAGGCCATGGCCGAGCTGCTGTGCTGCTGCTGCGTGAAGGCCGGACTCTGCCGTCCCGACACCTTTATCTCCAAGGAGACCAGCAGCACCTCAGAGAGCAGGAGGGACAGTCTGAGGAACAGTTTTAACAAGATCAGGAATCTGAGCGTGGCCTCCCCGCCTTCAACACCCAGCAAGCCTCGCAAGCCACCCAGAAAGTGCAGGCTGAGCACCACGACCAGCTGCCTGTCAGTTTCAAGTGGTTAAACCACAACATGCTCCCCTCCCAAGCAAATGAGACTTCTGCGCACTGAGACAGATCTTACAGTTTCCTCTCACTTTTGGTTTGAATGTTTACTTCACAGAATACAAACGTTTAAAGGACCCTGCTTGAAACGAGACTTTCCTCTTAAAAACATGAGATGATCTTTGAGTCAGGAAGATTAGATGCACGTTTAGAATTGAACTTTATTTTTCTGTTCACACACAGTTCTCGTCTGAAGATGAATTGTTATTTCTATGGTCAGATAAAATGTGTATTTTAATATAACTGTAATGCAGAATGCCATATAAGTATATTTTTAAAGTTTGTAAAATCAGTAATAAATCTTAATAAAGTTTATTTTGTATTGCGTTGGAAGATGTGCTTGGATCAGTACTTGTGTTGTTCTCTAGAGGGAGCCGCTTCACTGCAGAGCTCGTGCAGGTTTGGGAGATGCTCGGACATTTTTTGTGTTAAATTTCCACATTTTAAAACATTTACTTTTGTGTCAAATTTTTACAACATTATTCTTTGATTTACAAAGTTTATATTGTACACAATTCAAAACTTTCTTGGAATATTTTGATTTTGTGCACAATTTAAAAATTTTATTTGACAGTCCACGCCATTCTGCACTTCCTGCTTTTTTTTCTTTCTTTCTTTTTTTTTTGACAGGATGACTGATGGAGGTTCAGCTCAGAGCTGGAACTGCAGCCCCCAAAGGCCCCTGAAGCAGCCAGGGCTAATTGATAAATTCATTATGACTGTCTGGCAGCAGAGAGAGATAAGGTTCAGCAAATAGTCTGCACATGCATGCTGACCACAATGGCTACTGTACTGCATGTCTGCTGCAGAGCGCAGGAACAGCTTGTTTTGTCTTGATTCAAGATTGCACAAAGTCTTTTCTCAAAGTTTCACAATTCTTTTTACTGCAATAGAGCACAAAGGGAACATTCTCACAGTCGGTGCAGACACAGTTTGAGGGCTGAAGATTCAAATCTTTCTGTTTGCTGCATTGTTTGAAGTCTTAACTCTTAATCTGGGTCAGTGACACACATAAACCTTTCGGTAGAAGTTCAAACGTACAAAATGAATCACCTGATTTCTTTAAATGATTATGTTTCTAACTTCGAGATGCTCTGCTGAGATGTTGAAAGGCCTTGTAGTTTATACTGACATATAATTATTATTCAGATATTACAAATTATTACTTGTTCGTAAAATCCAAGATTAGGATTATGACTGATTAAAAAAAGAGTAATTTATCTGCAACTGAAAGCTTATTAAAAGTTATAAAAGTAACAAGATGTGGGGAAAATCCTACTTTGTTCAAATGTATTTGTTCATGTGATTCTCTGTAAGTAAGTCCAGGTTTTACTGTCATGAAGACGAAACCCTTCAGAACCATTCAGACATCAACATGTCAGACTGGACAGCGTGAACTGATTCTCACAGTTGGCAAGCAGATGTGTTCATAATACAGAGTGTGTATCTGTGTGTATTAAATGAGTCATAAATCCATGTTGGTTTTTAAAAAGATAAAACAAGATAGAAAATTAGTTACATTTGCTGACTGTTGATGTAAATGCATCTGAGTGTCCCTGCAGAACAAAGTGCTGCACATTAATCCGCTCCTCAGGTTAGCCTCGGCCCCATTAGACTCTGCAGGAAGACTTTAAGTTCTCGTGGAGCTGTTTTAGTGGTTCAAACATTATGCTGGGATTTTCTGTTTTACTGATTTATGTCTGCAGCAAATAACACTCTATTTTCTTCAGTATTTACCAGTTTTTAAAAGATGTTAAACAAAATTCAAGTGACAAAAGAAGAAGTTTCACCTTTTGTGATGGAAAGAGAAGAAAAAATGAAAAAAAAGAACAGCTAAAATCATACGTACAAATCTGGGGAATAAAGTTGGGATTTTATATAAAATATAATGCAGAAAAATTTAGAAAAAACAAGAGGAAAATTAGGAAATGATCCCTAACAGCAATTAATATGTTGTTTTAATCTGATTTGTGAATTAAAGTCCCTGCAGATATACTTTTTTTTCCATTTAACAAACCCTACAGCAGTTCTGGAAACTATTTCAAATCATAAACTGATCTAAAATCTGTCAAAACATCCATTCACTTTCTTATCAATAACTTCTAAGATGTTCTACTATCTTGCCAATCTGCCAAGCTTGCGTTCTCTGTGACGTGTGCAAGCTGCACAGGCTTGTCTGTGATTATTGGAAACGATATTTAGGATCAGAAGTGATGAAGAAAGAACATTCACCTGATGGGACGCCCACAAAGATAAATAACACAAACAAGCTTTTTTTATGTAAGATACATAATAAAACTATACGTTCATGTATGTTTCATGTATCCATGATCATAGCTTACATGCATGCAAATACAACACATATTTCTACATTGTTTCCCTCATCATCCATGAGTTTCCTCTTTTTCTGAGGATCTTCTTGTCTTCGTAACACATGTGTATGCTAGCTACAGTTTTTGTGTATTTCGGCATCATTGCTGTTGAGGATAAACCTCCTTCATCCCCTTTCAGGTCTGCTGCCTATTGGGGGGGAGCAACAGCAAATTCCTGCCTCTGTAAGCCGAAGGCTCAGAGACTTTAGTTGTCTCATATTTGACGTGTCAGATGGGGTTGATCTCCGGGACACTCTGTTACTTTCTCTCCTTACAACAACAAGGTCTTTTCTCTGCTCCAATTCAGGTACGAAAGGTTAATGATGGTTGCGTGCAGACGCGGCTTTGCCCTCAATAATTACCTCTCTGGCTTTGCCTCCAGGTGCTCAGCAGACAGATAATGATGGACTATCTGAGAACAGGAGGAGACAGAGGGTGAGGCAATGAGCTGCACGGTTTGCACAATTGTGACAACATAAAAAACAAAAATGAATAAAATGTGCTGACAATAATTTTGTTTTGTAATAAAGAATAAAAGTTTCACACAATGCAACCAAACTGTAAACTAAAATCTGTTTCAGGAGTTTTAAAATCACGCCAAACTACAATCTGCCTCTGCGTTATCTATCAGTGTACTTGCCAGGCAACTACTCGTGTATTTTCCTCAAATACAGTAAATTATTTCACTTTTGCGATCTGTTCTAGCTCAAAGAGGCAACTGCATTTAGTTTGAAGGCATTCAACCAAAAAGCTGGTCAAGTGATCAAACGAGGACCTCTTAAACTTTGTCTCGGTCTAGAAGAGAGCTCATATTTATGCATGTAAATGGATGAGACACAGTCTCATTAGAAGAAATGTGAGTGGCTAAATGTATCTGGGTCATTTATTCTGTGTAATCAATTACACTGAAGAGAAAACGATGTGGTATTTTGTTTGGACACAAGTGTTTCCAAGACTCGGTTGTTCAATCACTGTGGAAATACTGATCACAAACCACTCTAGGAAAAACTCAAAGTTTCCAAAGAGGTTGAACATAATTTGCCGGCTCCAGAAATATTATTCCCACTGTCATGTTAAAAAAAACAGATGTTCTTTATCTCTGAATTCCAGAGCCGAAGGCGCTGTTTGACTGCAGAGTGTACGAAGCATCTGAACTGTAAGTGACATTGATGTTTAATTAAAGACAGACAACTCATTCTGCTGACAGAAAAGCGTAATAAATGATCGAAATTACAGGAATGTTTTGACTCAGATGAGTGACTTTTTAGAGCGTGGCGGGTTATCAGTCCTGTTCTGCTCATGCTTGACCTATCTTGACTTAAAAAAGTTAAGGGTGAACCCAAAAAAGTCTGAAAAACCATTAAGAAAAGGATTTAAAAATAAAATTTAAGACACTTTTAAGATGAAACACATAAATATTTGCAAAAGTATGTATTATATAAGTATGAAATACATTTAAATTGAACCAAATCTCAGTCTCCTCCTGCATTTCCAATGATTTTGAGTGTATGGAGGAACTTTTTTCATGGTGGCATTTAAGTTTTACAGCAACATTCTGAGCAACACCATCACAGAAAATGCAGATATTGATTTTACACTGTGTCTTGTGTAACTTAATGTGCTCAGACATCTCAATACGTTCATTTTCTGTTCCCACAACTGATGTACCCAAACAGAAACCGCCAGATGTGCACTGTAATGGCTATACGTCCTCTGGTATATTTCATTCACACTGACGATGAGTTCATGAATTGGCAGCATCAGAAAAATCTCTTCCTTCTCCTAAAGAAAAAAAAAAAAACCTCCCTAAACACAAGTTCTGGTTGGTTGGCAGTGTTTCAGCATCCTATTCAACATTCAGATGTCAATATTAGCTGTGCAACAGGTGTTGTGGTTACAGTTGCACCCCATCAATCAAGATCTTTGCCATTTTGTCTGTGACATGCTTGTGTCAACAAGAAGAAAGAAAAATATCAGATCATCTTCCTCCTACGTGTAGAATCTTTGCAAAAAACTCCAGAAGTGTTTGGATCTCATTCAGGTTCATTTACTGTGTGCTGCAGTTTTAAACTGTTCTTATATGTCCAAAAATATATTTATGGAGGGTTAAATTCTGTTAAAAAACACTGAGAAATGATGCACTGCCACAGGCATTACATTTAAAGAATAAAAGTAAAAAAAAATTACATCAGAATCAAAAAGGCCGTTGTAAAGAGATTTCTTGTGATGCCACACATGTGGAGGAGGCAGCACTCTTTAAAACCTCCACCAGCCCAGGGAACAGCTGTTTCCTCTTTATCAGATTTCTGATAGCGAACAGCGGATACGCAGGAGAACAGCCAGAGGTGATGAGATATAAAATGATGGAGGCAGACACACTGTCAACTCAAATTCTGTTACTAAACATTTTGTTTTGTTCATTATTTTTTATAAATACATAATATGATCCAGCAATGATAGAAATAATAATAGTAATATAATATCTCAATGCTGTTTTTCTGCCTCTACAACACAATCACCGACAGCAGCATAAGTTTTCTCTTGAGGGCCGTCTGCATTGACTTTGTCGTCAACCTTGGGAATATAAGTGAGCATGTGATTTTTTTCCTCTTTTCTTAATCCTTGCTTTCATTCTTGATGGGTTGAACATCACAACCACTTCACTAAATACAGTGGGGCAAAAAAGTATTTAGTCAGCCACCAATTGTGTAAGTTCTCCCACTTAAAAAGATCAGAGAGGCCTGTAATTTTCATCATAGGTATACCTCAACTATGAGAGACAAAATGAGGAAAAAAAATCCAGAAAATCACATTGTCTGATTTTTAAAGAATTTATTTGCAAATTATGGTGGAAAATAAGTATTTGGTCACCTACAAACAAGTAAGATTTCTGGCTTTCACAGACCTGTAACTTCTTTAAGAGGCTCCTCGGTCCTCCACTCGTTACCTGTATTAATGGCACCTGTGTGAACTCGTTATCAGTATAAAAGACACCTGTCCACAACCTCAAACAGTCACGCTCCAAACTCCACTATGGCCAAGACCAAAGAGCTGTCAAAGGACACCAGAAACAAAATTGTAGACCTTCACCAGGCTGGGAAGACTGAATCTGCAATAGATAAGCAGCTTGGTGTGAAGAAATCAACTGTGGGAGCAATTATTAGAAAATGGAAGACATACAAGACCACTGATAATCTCCCTCGATCTGGGGCTCCACGCAAGATCTCACCC
>SSNP01000004.1:8079253-8091720 GCA_006937955.1 Pachypanchax playfairii | reverse complement strand
TTTTTGTCATGTATTTGATTTCCTTCGTTTTTTCTTTCTAATCTTATTTTGTAGGGACATTTCCTTTGAAGCTTTTGTGTTGCTTGTTAATTGTGCACACCTGAGTTTAATTCTTTTGATTAGTTCTCTTCAGGGTCGAAGTTCCTTGATTTAACGGTCTGTTTTCATGTGGTGGAATGAATCTTCTGTTTGTTTGTTTGAGCCGACTGAAGTAAAAACTCCTTGTCAAGTTCAGTTTTAAATCTCCTTCTTTACATATGAAATCAATAAAATGTGTTTTTCGTCACGTCAGCTGAACGACTCATCCCACCCTGTATTTCAAAGAGCTGTCACTTCTGAACTTGTTCTTGAGAAGGTTTAGATTCAAAGTCGTGGCTCACAGGTTCAAGAGGTCCTTGTTTCTCTCTGCGAGGCCTGAGGAACGGAAAGAGCCGAGGCTTTGTGGAACAGATGTTCCCGTTCAGCTTTAAACCAAATTACGCAGCCAACCTCAGAGCCACAGGCCACGACCACAAGGACGCTGATTGAACAGCAAAAAGGGGGCAAGAAAAGCAGATCAGGCTCAATAAAGCAGCCACATCATGAAATCTGTTCAGCCTTTGAGACCTGAAGATGAAAGGGATATTGACATCACTATGGAGACTAAAAGGAGTGCTGGAGGCTTTGGTCTGGTTACCCGACTGTGGCTGCGTGAATGTGAGACTATTTTCATGAAAACTCTGGTGTTTTGTCTTGTTTTTAATCTTAATGGGCCGATCAGCCTGTAACTCAGTGTGACAAGTGCAACCAGTAAAAACGTTTGTACTTTACTCAAAATTAACCAGTAAAAACCGGCAACATTAAACATAAGTGCAAATTCTAAATTCAGCTTGAAAAAACAACAACTTTTTAATTCATTTCAGTGTTATTTGATGAAGGTTTCTGTTAATTTTACACAAGATTGTTTGACACGTGGAGCCGAAGCTGTTGGACTTTGAGTCTGCTGACTGACACAATAATCACTGTGTGACATCCGAAACTCCAACAGAGAAGATGTTTGAAAAGATGTTAAATATCTATAAACCTATTTCCATCTTCTCTGCTGTAAATTTTGAATCTTTTGTGTTTTTGGACTGATGCATCATGGTCATTTTTGTGGCATCTCAGTTAGTGTTCACTGACCACCAGCTCTGCTTTTAAACCCTGAAAGTGACGACTGTCACAGATCTACAGTTTGGTTTCATTTCTAATTACATTATCCAGCAGAGTTAAATATCATGATAAAATACTTTGAACAAACTCTTAACCAATAGCTGTAAAAACTAAGGCTAGTAGATTAAAAGAGATTTAGATGCTCAGTACATCAGAGACGTCTCGACGTCTGCCAAGAAACTAGATGACACACTTGCTCAGCAGTTTTATTTTCCTACATTTTAGAGATTTTGATTTGGTATTTTCTTCTGAAATACGTTTAGGACTGCAGCAACACAGTTTAAAACTTCTTCATCTAACCAACAAGCACAATGTATTCTGATTGAAATAACTAACTGCATCCACACAGTTTTTAACATAAATTTAATGACTAATTTATAAACACACAAGGCAGGACTGTCACCTTCACTAACAGATTTGAGTACTACAGAAGCACCTGGATGTACTACTCAAAGGTTTAAAAGATGAGTATATTGATTCGATTTGATTTGATTTGGGCGAGCTTTTGGTTGACTGGACTTTTGGTGTGATTATTATTCTTTTTATCTTTTTACTGTTTATGCTGTTTTATTGAATTTAATTGTGAAGCACTTTGTGATTTTTATCTGTGAAAGGTGCTATATAAATAAAGTTTATTATTATTATTATTATTCTAAGGCCTCCTTCAGACAGGATACTGAGAAATGTAACAATTAAAAAAATTAGACGCTTTTATTCTTTCTTGCTACAAAATAAAATACTTAGCTCCTTTTGCTGAATAAAAACCCTGATAGAAAAATTTTCATGCTCATTTAAACTTTATTATTTCAGATCATATCTGCAGCGATGAAATAAAAAGACTGTTACACCTGAAACACGGGAGCAAATCATGCATCAAATTGTGGAACGGTGTTGAAAGAGCGCTGACATTTAGAATAATGGAGGTTGTGCACAATTGTCTTACACATTTTGTTAGACTAAACATGTACATAAATCACAGCTAACTTGTCAGACGTACCAACTGGTTTGAACAGTGCGCCTGAAGTCATTACTGCACTTGTTTCTTTTTTCTTTCTCTGGATAAGCTCCTTCAGCTCTGAATGGAGCTTTTAAAAAAACAGAATTTTATGACTGTTGCCATGAAGAGTGGAGGAGTTGGATGAGAACTGATTCATCATCCTCGATCATGAGGTTCCACTTTCGTCTGGGTATAAAAAGAACCACAAAGCACTTTTCCTTTTGTGGCCACAGGAATCTCAAGAGTTGGGAGGAAGTAGCTTCGCACACGTTTCCAATCCTTGGAAATGGATGAAATCAGTTACACAGACACAGCGGACATGTTGCTGGGGTCACCCCACACTGAGATCCTGTCTCAGTCTGGACTTTGGCAGCACAGAAAGTCATAAAAAGACAGAAAAAGGTGTCTGCAGATGAGGAAACAAGTGGGATGTGCAGAACAACCATGTTCATACAGCAGCACATTTTTGGCTTTGAAGTCAAACTGCCTTGCAAACAGTCAGCACTGTTGTTGTTGGAGATAACCGACTCTAAGCGAGCATCCCAACCAGCTTTCAGCTGGGTGTGGTCAATTTAACTAGCAACTGAAATCTGGTCCAGGCTGCCTCACCCGGGCAGCCGGTTACGTTCAGTTGGATCTGCAGGACGTGTTTTAGTGGGCTCCACTCCTGTTCCTGCTGAACTGAGCCAGTTTTCAGGTTAAACACTGATACCAGTTCAGTAGGCACAGGAGGGCGCAGCCCAGGAATCGTAGATCAGTGCAAAAACTTCAACCAAATACATCACTGCTTTTCAAATGCTGCAGTGAAGCTCCATTACATGCTGCATTTAGGATGACAGGAAACTGTAAACACGCAAATATGTTCAGATATGACTCACACACGTCAAGATCTGCTATCACCACACCTGTGTGTCTTCACAATAATAGTAAAAACAGAACTAAAAGGGTTTATATTTAGGTTAAGAAGATGTCTCCAGCTGAGACTTCAACTTCTTCATGTTTTTTTTTTTTTGGAACTCGTTTTTAAGAAAAATCCAAAACAATGACAAAATTAGAAAAAATAAATCCAACTTTTTTCCATTCTTCTATAAAAAGATAAAGATTATTATCTCTTAATCTACTGTACAGTGACAAAATGATCTCAAACTCCACATTTTGTGTATTTATCAACTCAAAGTGCTGATGCTACACTATTTTAATATGTTTGCATGACAAACAGGGAAAATAAAGACCATCTGTGAGCGTTTTTTTAAGCATATTTTATAAATTAAATGAAGGAAAAATGCACTCATTTTTTTTTGTTTACCTTTTTCCATAATACACTAAATGTTGAACCTAAAATAAGGTTTACGTTAAACAGTGGCATCCTCCTCATAAATAAAAATAATTCCAGATAATTCAAATGGCTTGTTTCAAACCATAATCTCTTTAAAATGTGAATAAAAGCTGGTGTGGAGTAATTTATCTGACAGGTGGCTTTTAAAATTCCTTTAACTTGAATGTTAAGACAATAAACTGTTAAACCAGTCCTGACATACACTGTGAAAATAAATTAGTCAGATAATTAGTACCACATTCCTTAAATTGCAGTTGTTGTCATTTTGAACTGACACTGCATCAGGGTCACATGCACAGACTGGAGGATCGTTGGTGTATTCGGCGTGCGTTGTGATCCTCGCCAGATGTAAAAGATATGAGACAGTTGGGAAACAGAGCCAAACGGTTCAGCTTGTCTGAAGTCTATAACAAAATCCTGCCGTATAATTTCCACAAAATCAAAAAACTAACCCCACAGAAGTCCCTGATTGTAACCTCATTCCTTTCACACTTCATTCCATCTCCACCAAATCTCTCGTCACTCTTTTCTTCTCCTCCTCCTCCTCCTCCTCCTCACTCCTTCTTTCTGCATTTCCAAGATCATCAAGTTCTGTCCATCCACCGGAACAAATCCCCGACGTCGAATCAACTATTTCACCTCAGGCACTGAACTTAGCCACTGTGAACAACACATAGCAGGGATCAATGCTCACCAATTAGCTAAGCTCTGTGCCTTTAGCAAGAGTGTGGCTGGCTTTTTGAGGAAGCAGAGATTTATGGAAGACCTTTACATGAGTGCTCAGTGGTGAAGTCAGTGGTTTTCAGAGCCTGTTCTTCTTACAGCAAGTTTCCGAGTGTGTGGCATGAGGAGGATCCGAGCCTCCAACTCGTATCTCTGAATAATTTCCTTGTTTATAAATCTCAAATCCAGGAGCTGAAACCTAAACTCCCTCCAAAAATTAGTTCTAGCATGTAGAGCTGCATGATTCTGGTGTGCTCTTACATCCACTTCCTGGCGTATTAGAAGGAAAAAAGAGAAAACAGCTTAAATTTCAACCAGCTGCTCATTGACTGAAGCCTCGTGCACATGGACACTTTTTAAAGGAGAAACCATCTTTGAGCATTTTGATTTCAGACAGGCATCTTTTGAAGTCTGCTGGGATTGTTGATCAGGATTTCTGCAGCAACATCAAGAGTCATAAATCATCTGAAAATATGTGCAGTCAAAGAGACGCATCAGGAACTGGACAGGGTACCTGCTGGGCTGTGAGAGAGTGGAAATCCCTGGCAATGTGATTTTTGTTTCTCTTTGTTCATCAAATCACGGTGCCAGGAACCCTCCCCACCACAGCCAGACCAGAGGCTGGATCTGCACCTCTCTGCTCTTCCCAACCCGTTGTGCTGTTACATCCTTTTTTTTGGGGTCTCCAGATGCTCTTCTTCATCTGCATCAGCTGTGGAGCACCTGTGACCTGAAAGAAAGACCAAACGGAGACTTTAAACAATGTGAGCAATAAAACCTCTATATCAGAACTTGACCTGATGATAATCTATGATGCACTCGTGCAACTCTGGAATGAAAGATGATGCTACTTGATGATGGGGAAAAAATTACATTTGTGAGACATGAGGAATGACTCACAGACTTTATGTTGCACTCCTCAGCAGGAAGCAGCAGATGTGGAGTACAGTCAGTGACGTGGTCAGTTGGTTTAAAAGCAACTTTTTTTTTGATGATGTTGTCAGTGAGAAACTTTCTGCTTCTCCTAAACGCCCAGTTGAAAAAACAGACGAGGAGAGCAGACGCTGTTTTTAGCAAATATTAAACAGTTTACGAACCATGAACTTGGTTCTGTTTAGTCTTAGATTAATAAAGATTATTTCAGGTCAAAGAAAATTCTGCTTTTTTTTTTTATTTTTTTTTTTTACAGTTGATGGCCTGATGTTGCTGGATGGGTTCATAAAGGGACACGAAGGGGGAAAAAACAACTTCCTGCTCTTTTTACAACTTCTTTCTTTTAAAATTATACTCTCGGTGTGTATTATTATCTGTTGTTGTTGTTTATGCTGTTTTGCAGGGAAAATTCCTGGCCCACCCGGGTGGGGAAGGAATAATGACAGGATTGTTTGGCGGTGAGGAGGAGGAGGTTAAAACCAAGTCTCAACTGGTTTTCCTTGATCACTTCGCATATCCTCACCCCAAAAGATCTCAAATGTTTTTTTTTTCTCTCAGAAGAGTCGAAAATATGACAAAAAACAGAATCAATCAAAATCTGTGTTTCTGTGCAACAGCTATTCAGATCAGTTCATTCCTTCTTCAAGTGATATTTGTCTAAAAGACGATCGAATACTTCCATGTTAAAAAAAAAAACTGTTTAATTTTTTTAAGTTAAACCAAAGTTTAAGCTATGCAGGTGAAAACAAAACAGCTGACAGGTTAAAAACAAACAAACAAGAAAACATAGAAACAGTAAAGATCATTGACATAAATAAGAGAAGAGAGGACACACAGAGTCACAGAACGTTGAACGTTTCCAGACAGAAAAATGCGTCTATCCCGTCAAGAAGCGTTAACAGTCTGCAGCCACTCCCTGCACAGGAATCATGAATAAATATGTTTGTTTCTGCCGTGAGATCTGGAACATAAAGTCATGCATCAGTGAACAGTAAAGCAGAGAGACGGATGGACCACATGTACATTGTTCATTTGCATGCACGAGCTGAAGTGTGTTGTCTGGGAAAGAAATGAAGAAAATGCTGTGAATGAAGGGAGTGGTCATGCCCTCTAACTCTATGGTGAGTCACTGTTTGTTTGTGGGGCGTGAAACTTAATATGGAGAATGAATGACGAGTGACAGTACTGTCAGGTTTCAAAGAACTTTTACTTTTTTAAGGCGGGTGAGTGTCACGTGGTGATCAGAGAGTAAAAAAAAAGAACAAGGTGAATTAAATTGATAATATTTCAGACAAATTGATTCACACAATTTCTAAAGGTTTCTCGCAAATTAGCTCCACTTGTAAGGTCGTTTGTGTGAGTCTAAATAAACACGATTTACAGGAGTTTTTTCTTTATTTTTAATTCTGTAGGGATGAAGATGTGAAACAAGTCGCCACATTTAGAAAGCGCAAGGTTCGCACTCTCAGCCGAACAAACTGACCTCATTCACACAGTCTGCTTGTTGGGCAAAAGGCCGAAGGAGAGCAAACAGCACTGAGCTCAGGTGGCTGTGATATTAGAATCTAAAACATCCTCAAATGTTGGACATTTCATCTTCCTCTGGTTTGGATGGACAAAAAGCCACAAAATATTTGCTGAAAAAGTGAAAAGCCGTGAACAGTTTGCTGTGTTTACGCAGGAGATGTTGTGTGGTGGTGAACATTCAATTCACATCTAAATCTTGCTGTGCAGCAGCGCTGATGTCACCCTGCGTTTCTCACTTTGGTGCAACACTGATTTGTTACCACGCTTGAACAAAACACAAGCAAAAAGACTGTCATGTTTAATGTAACGGCATCAGGAATTAAAAAAGCTTTCTGATTTACAAAGCTGTTGTTTTTTATTCAGTAACAGAGAAAATGACTCAGATGCATCACTGTAAGCTCCTTTTGTGAAGCTGCTTGAATGATTAAGCTTTTAAATACCACACAAATTTGTTTTATTTATTTTTTTGTCACAAACTTCAAAAAAATGTGATGTACTGTACTTTTTTTTGTGCCTGCTGCACATTTTTGTTTTTATTTGTAGACCAGGAAGGAGAATCTGTCCTAAACCGTTTTTTTTTTTGGGGGGGGAGGAGCAGCTGAAAAAAAGGAGATTTTAAACATGCAATAGACATTTTTATAGGGTTCGTTTAAACCAAGTAATTTTCTATCTCCAACACAACATCACAAACTTCAGATGATTGTACAAGGAAACAACAAATTAACACACGGGTGTCGCCGATAAAATCCCCTGCTATCAGCCAGTCAGTTACATACATGCACATTTATTTTAAATACAATTTAAATTTATCATAAAAGTGATTGTATAAACTAATTCATAAAGGGTGTTCTTGCAGTTCAGTTCATGTGAAGCATGCAAATAGATTAATCAGTTATAAATTGAAGGATTGTAATGTTGTAGTCAAGAACTTATAAACTATAATTTTCTTCCTTTTCTTTTCTTTAACCAGCTGCAATTTTTATATCTCCGTTTCACAAAGTTCACTGCAGCAGCACTTTTCCATGCTCAGAAGTCAGTAAATCACCTGCAGGGGTTAATAAAAAAAACCTTTTCTATGAAATGTATGCATTTCACTCATGGAGCTTATTCTTCATACGTGGAATCAGAAGCATAAACTAGGTCTTCCAGGTTAAGCACCATTATTCCTGCATCTTTAATAATCACGTTAATTAATAATTAATTTCAAAGCTTCCCTGATTAAAACTCATTCTGCCAGAGGCCGTATTTTGCACAAGCATTTCCTACACACAGGACACAACTGACTGAACACAAAGAGTGTTCTCTGACCCAATCACACCTCTGTATGTAACCAAGGTACCCATGAGTATTAAAAAGTCATTATCAGTGTTGACCGGGGCTGGTCTTCATTATTGAGCTCATTAGATCACTCAGTCTTGGAGAACCAGTCCTCCCATGTGACTGATGATGAGAGGAGGCATAACGCAGGCGCTTTTTCACATGTCCCATTAACAATAATCCACTTTACATAGTTAATGCAATTCAGCGGGGATGTAATTTCATGCAAAAATCAATCATCGCCAACCTTTTCTTGGAAAAGAAACAAAATAAGACATACGAGACGAAGCAAAATGCAGAGTTTAGTGCCAAAAAGTCCTTGATGTTAAATCACATGAATGTTATCTTTAAGGAGGCAATGACTCACCGCTTATAGAGAACGAATTGAACAAAGAACATGATTTGGCCCTTTTGCTCTGACAGGAACATGATCGATCATAATGCATGAGGGGAAATGGCACAGCTGCATTAAAGCCTGGCACTGGCTATCTCTGAATCTGATAGTAGCTTTCGCAGCTATTAGCTAATAGCTGCGGCCACGCTGATAACATTTGGACCAGAAAGAATAAGACTATTATCGAGAACCCGGGAGGAGCTGAAGGAGAGAAAGTGATGCACCGAAGAGGGTTAAAATCATGAGGTAGAAGATGTGATGCGTGCACGAGACAGTAATCAGGTGACGTAATCGAAGAGGAAATAAAGCCAGACACAACAGCACAGGAAGGCCAGGTTCATCTGAGTACACTATGTAACAGTTATGCTATTAGTAAAGCCAAAGCTAATACAAAGTTTCTTACTCCAACCACTTTCTAAATTTGAGGCACACCCTTTCTTCTGTTTTTGACTCTCTTCCCTTTACAAGCAAAAAAAAAAAAACCTGCTGGTAGACAATTCTATTCAAATCTGATCCAAACAAGCTGTGAAGTCGTGGCGGAAAAAAGTTGCAGCAACGTGTGATGCACCTTTTTAATTATTTCAAATAAGAGACGGGAGCGGAGGAGGTTTGGGAGGAACTGCTGAGATGCAACCGTCAGCATGGCGTGTGAGTGGGCCAAGAGGAGTTGGCGTGTTCGGCTTGTGACCTCTGTAACCAGCAGGGCTCCCTCCCACCTCAAGCATGCAGTCTCTGCACAAACCCAGGCCGGTTTTTCCACAACACATGGCTTCAATTGGAAGCTACTGCTGCCGTTGCTGTGTCTGCAACAGCCAGGCATAGCACAACAAACCTGATTATGAAATCAGCAACTGGCAACAGATCGAGTCTGCGGTGTCAACCTGCATTGGACATTTCTGAGCTGCCCAGAATCGCTTTTTGTTGTTGTTTAAATAAATCAGATTATTTTGGTGTGTGCACTTTTACTCTTTTCATTCCTGAGCCAACAAGGCGAGCTGTTTACTACTTCATTGGTCATAAAAAGAAAAATGTGCATCAGTCGAGACCTATCAAAGCCCGGATGAGACGGCTTTGGGTGGGTGCTTTGATTGATTCAGACCAGGATCAAATATTCTCCAGGTAAATGCATCGCTGGACTGAAAGGGAAAAACTATCCATCCATTTGTCTATAATATATTTTACATGAACTAAATCAATGACAGTACAATTAGCAGCTGGTCCTAATAGAAAACATGTGTTTAGTGTTTTTGAGACAACGCCCATATCTGGTTCTGGCCCGTTCTGAAGTAAAGCTTTGTTTTAAATTTGTTTTAAAAAAAAAACAGGATTAATATGTTTTGATTTACACAGTAATGTTGATTAGCAACTTAAGCCTTATTCATATTATGTTCAGTTGTTGAAGACGAGCATTTGATGACTTTTTTTAAACAAAATTCTTGTGATTTTGAAAATCTATGATTTCTTTCCAAGCTAAAGCCTGATCATGAGTTTATTTTGGAAGGTTATTGATAACCAGGAAACACATATGTCAGGAAAATGAGGTAAAGATGCATATGAGTTTATGTTTTCCAGATAATTAAATCCACACAAACTGTACATCAACTATACGACTTCTCTACTCAGTGCATTAACTCCGTCCTTGCGTAACAAGTTTCTTTCTCTTGGGAACGACTCACAGATTTAGCAGACACAGATAAAACCTTGGAACAAGCTCAAGTATTTGAGCAATTTGTCCGAAAAATGTTCCGTGTGTTTGACTTTCGGGTCAGTTTATCAAATCAAACTCCTTTTCCAAACAGCAGTGAGATTATAGCATTATACACCCCCCCCACCACCACACACACACACACACACACACACACACACACACAGTCATGAGATTACCAAGAAGTGGTACAGGTGTGTGTGAAATATCAGCTTCTCAGGAAAAGTTGAATTCAAACTCCACTGATGTGTGATTCATTCCTATTTAACCCTAAACACATGCACGCTCTTCCAGGGTGTCATCGTGCACAGATCAAAGCCGAACAACTGAACAACACCACATCACGCTGAAGCTTTGATCAGATCTGCTGTCATGTGTTTGCTACAAGTCAGCTGCCAAAAAAGGAGAACGGAAGAAAAAAAAAAAAACCAAGCAGAGGCACAACAGAGTTAAACTAATAAAACTTGAAGAAGGAATGTGGCGCCCACAGAAGTACGAAGAGTTGAAAGAAAAAGTGAGAACGTGTGAGAGAGATGGAGAGTTTTCCACTCACCATGCCCACGGGTCCTCTTGTGCTGCCGAGTTCAGATGAGGATATTCTCAAAGAGGAAGAGTTGTTAGGGAAGGATCCCTGTGACTGAGTTTAACTAACCATCTAACTGGCTGATCACTGAATAGAAAAGTGTCTGACGGGCAGCATGACGAGTTGTTTCAGCTCGTCAGTGCAATCCTAAGAGCCGGGGCGTCTGGCTGAGGTCTTGTTACCAAAGCTGTTTTGTCTTGTCATGTCCTGCTCTGTTCATTGACGGTTCCTCAAGCTCCACAGCCAAGGAAGAAACTGAGAGATGAGGAGGAGGAGGGAGGGGTGAAGCTCTGTCCCCTCTTGTTCCCACAGTCTGCCTGGAGAGGAGAGGAGGCTGCTGTGTTTCCCACAGAGGTCAGATGTGGAGTTAACACACCCATCCAGCTGGCTGGTGACTGCTGCCTGCCTGCCACCTGAATCCTCTCTTCTTCTCTCCCTTAACGTCTCCTTCCTGTAAACCTGATGTACCGCTCTGAAGACTCAGCAGCCACTCACTCTCAGAGTTATAGACACAGAGAGACTTTCTACCATTGTCCCATGAGATTCATATGAGAGTCTGAAGGCAGAGCTGCCAGTCCTCCTCCTTACCCTCTCCTCCCTCCCTCACTCCATCCCTCCGTCCCTCCCCGCCTCTCCTCTTACATTCCCCTCTCTAGTTCTTTTTACAGCCTCCGCTGAGACACTCTTATTGTGTGGCAATTGCATTAGCCTTTAGCGAGCAAGGAATGGCTCTTAGTGTCTGATGCAATGTTGTGTCTCTGTATCTTTCTTTCCTTTATGTCTCTCCCTCCTTTTCTCCGTCTCACCCAAGTGTCTATCAGTTTGACATGTACACGTATGCATACACACCTCCTCTTCTTCCTTCCTTGCAGTTTTTCATCTTCCTCTGTGAATTACTTCTTAAAGGGACACTGTCTCTCTGTGTGCTGTTCTTTTGTGCAGGTGAGTTGGTGCTTTAAGAGGAGTCGGGGTGCAGGATTAAATTTCTGGAGGCTAAGACGCAGTGATTGTGTTTCTCTCTTTGCTTTTTGATTGTTTTTAATGTTTACCAGCTGTTTAAAAAGTCATGCACTAATTGTAGCATTGCAGAAGATACAAAAACAGTTCAGAGAAAATGTAATAATGGATGGAAATAGTTAAAACTTCCATTTAAAAGGTTATTAACCTCATTAGCAACAAAAAGACAGTTTACATGTTCATGATTTTCTGTTATTTAAACAACTGGATGGAAGTTCACACTTTTAAATCTAGTTTATGATGAACTGACACTTCTTTGTTAGTAAATGCTGTGTAAAAGTCTTGAGTTGTTCCTCATTAAAATTTTCCCAAGTATCCAGACTTTTTTGTGATCTCTTAAAGGAGTCTTGCTCAGTATTTCATCAGACTCTCTGAAGGTATTTGTTTGAACTTTGGCTGCTTTTTTAACCCAGTTTTTATCCAAATGATCATAAAAAAGCTCCTAAACTGAAGAAATAATCCAATGTTGTGTTTGTCTGTCAAGACAGAATTGGTTCAGATTCCTTTTTGCTGAATCCATGTAAAATACCAAAGATAACAGTGTATTTTTACTACCAATAGAAAAATCTTTAAAGTCATCAGCTGACGTATTATTGATAATCTACTGAAGGATGTTGCATTTCTCCTTTTTATCCAATTATAAAGAACCACCTCTAGATTTTTTTATTTATTTTTGGTCTTGACATGTTTTCTTTTGTCTTTAATTTTTTAAGCACACACTATACAACATGAGTTAAAAAAAAA
>SSNP01000004.1:8050746-8079243 GCA_006937955.1 Pachypanchax playfairii | reverse complement strand
CCAAAATAACGAGGCCATCCGCATATATGTCTGTTGCCTTGGAAACGCTGTGTGCTACATAATGCGCTGCAGTTCAACGTCCGAATTTCCCGCGCAGTTGTAGGGATGTGACGTAAATTGACGCTGCATGCGCGTTGCCGACAGCTCTTGAACAGGAAGAACATGCCGCCGTGGACTTGGATTCAAACACTGAAGGTATACTTATGGATGTTTCTCCAGCCAGCAAACGACCTGCATCCACTCTCACCCCCCAAAAAAGTGGCACCACGAAGAAAAAAAAAAAGACTTTATCAGCGGCATCTCGTGAGTCTAAAAAAAAATATGACCGAAGCCGGGCAGGCACCCGCATAAATATTGGATATGCGTTCGGTTCATGGAGGGAACTTCAGCTGCATTTGGGAGTGAAAACGGATGCTGACATGGTTCATTTCCTTGTGACCAGGTGAGAAAACATTATAGGTCGTGTTTAGAGCCTGATACATATGAAAATGATGAGATCAAATCAAATAACAGAGTGGAGAGACCTGACGTGAAGTATGTTAGCCTCCCCGGTGCAGTGCTGTGAAGACGAACAGTCTGTAAAGTGTCTGTGCGCGCTCCCGTGCCGGCTTGGCTGGTGGCTGCAGTTAGCCACAGCGCCTGTCGCGGCAGCACTGAGTCAGATTTTGTAAAGCTGCCTTAAGTTCCTTTAAGCTAATTATAGAATTGTTAAAAAGTGCAATTTAATTGTTCAGGAAATTTAACTTTAAATTTTGTTCTTGAAGTTCAGACATCAACATGTTCAAAATTAATGGAGGGATGGCGGTTTACAAAAACACAGAGACTGAGATTCGAAATCTGATACTACTAATGGATTCAGCAATAAAAACATTGTCTGCGTAGGAGAAACATGTTAAACATCTGTTTTCCTGAACATGTATCTAAAATATTCAACCTTAACTACTTTAATAAAAAGTAGAAAAATACGTTTAAAAAGACACGTGAAGCATCGTTGTGACATCCCTCCAAAGGCAAAACATGGCTCCGGTGGCTTCTGTTGCTCTTGGCTGTAAATCTGAAATGATTAGAGGTAGCAGGAACGATTAGACTATATTTCAAACTGTACTCAGTGTCCAGACCTTTAACTGATTAATTAAACTCTGATGTTCTCTCTGAAGTTAGATAATATCTTACACAAGCAGTTTGTAGGTCGAGAACAGCCTCTGCAGTGTTCTCCGTCTGCCTCCAACAGTAACTCATAGTCATAAACCTTATCAGCTGGATCTGTAATTTCAGTTTCACTGCACACAGTTAGACTTTAGTGTCTTTTTTATACCAAGTTTTCTCAGTTTCTAAGGAAAAATAGACAATAAAGGTGTTTCTGATATGCTACAACATCCTATGGACAATTTAAAAGGCTTGACATTTCTGTTTCAGAAATTTCTGAGTCCACATTGATGGTAATTGTAACTCTTTGGTTTCTAAAGCTACACTAGGCACATATTTAATGCTGTAATAAGATCGGATCAAATGACTGCTCATCATGTGATGCTGCTCACAGGCTTTTATCACTTCAGCTTGAAAACTTTTCTGAGAGCAAATACAACCAGGATCCGAAAAGAAAAAAATCCATCTGATAACATGTCGACAGGCTCATTCTGCAAACAGTCTGAAAAGAAGGAGTAAAAGAGGTCTATTGTCACTTTAAGTCAAACTGAGTTTCATTCATCTAAATTGTACTGAAGGAAAGTCAAAAACAAAAATGTAAAACATCTGTGAAATACATCCTGGCTGCAAGAAGTGACAGTCCATCGTGAAAACTGCAGAAAATTAATCATGACTTATGGGAAAAAGGTGTTGTGGGATGAAAACAGAAATGGCACGACAGCATCAATCACAGATCACATAGGTGTTACCATGTCAGCGCAAAACAAGCCAAGTTCTCAGGCAGCGAAGTTCATTACTCAATCCAATGTGCTGATGTTTCCCCAGATTTCTCACATTTGCCTTCTAGATTTATTTGTTTGTTTATAGCAGTCTGAAACATTCAGAGTTTCCACAAGATGTCTCACTTTCAGTCACTGAAACCAAACATGAAGTCAAAGACCAGTCTGAGTTGTTTTCAGGCAAAAAACAAACACTTTCACAAGCGACACAAGTTTATATCGTTTTCATGCACAGTTTATTTTAAAAAGTCTAATTTTGCAGCAAAAATTCTATACTATTTACCTGCTGCCAGCATATTTAGCTTTAGTTATACAACAGCAGAATTACTAGATGTTAAAATAATGGTTCATGTTTTTGGGAAAACTGATCAGTTTCATCAACATATAATGAGAAAGGGAAGAATCCTCACTGAGAGTACGTACACTTTGTATTTTACCAGGTTAAAACAGTCTGGACTGACAAGGAAGGAGGTGTGAAGAGGATACAATTTCCATAAATTCCCATCTGCTAATGTTTTCCAACACAAAATGAATTCTGGAAAAGACAGAAATAATAATAAAAGTAATAAAATAGCATTTCAACAACCAATAAACACAAAAAATGTGATTATTTTAATCAAAATGCTGAAAATACAGTCATTGGGGAAACACAGATCATAATCAAGTGTTTACAATAGAAGTAAAAATAGTTCCCATAAATTAAATTGGTTCCTTAAATTTCATGTAAATGTTTTGCTTTGAAAGATGAAGAGCTAAAGACCCTTACATTCACGTTCAGTTTTGTATTTCAGACTTCAAATCTGTTTCCATTTTGACAGCTCGTCTGTGTGGTGCTTAAAAAAACAAGATAAATGTCAGAATTATCTTGCCTTGTAGAATAAATAGTTTTGCATTTCTCATAATTTGATGCTGAACCAGAAGTCAGACTGAGAGGTGGCTGACGCAGGGTGGGCCGAACACGGCGCCAAGGGGGACGCCACCGAGGCTGCTTAGCCAGAAAACAGGCAGCTACGCCTGAGGCGGGATGCAGGGAACAGTCTCACATGCTGCACAGATGAACCAAAAATCTCCAAGCACACAAACTCACACACACAAACCGACAAAGGAGATCTAGACACACACACACACCAAACACTCATAACCAATTCAAATGAGCTCCAGTGGTACCATGGCATGTGGCAGATACCCAAACCTCCTGCCCACATCCTGTTTCCAGCATGAACCAAAGCGTGCCTCTTTACACAAGGCAGAAGCATTAAAAAGAGGCAATAAATAAATAAATGTATTTGTTTCTAAGCATGTTCTCATTTTGATTCAGTTTTACCAGTTTCTAAAATCTCTATTGACCGTCAGGGCACCTTCTCTGCAGCTGTACTCAATTTTTAGCCAGAAACAAAGAAGAAAGTAAGTGGAAAAAGTTACAAAGTAAAATGGTAGATACGTCTTGAGTGAATATCAGCACATATGTTCCTTAAACCTCAGAGACTTTGTGCTGTAAGTCTTTAAAGAGATGGATTGAGTGTGATGCTTGCTGCCTGTAGGGCCCTTTTGTTTGACTTCTCCCTTTTTGCTTCTCCCTTTATGATCATCTGTAACTCACCAAACTCAGCAAAAACTGCATCCAAAGTGAGGAATTAAGCAGCTTTTATTTGTTTAGGAAGCTATTTTCTGTTTTCGCCAGTTGTCTTTTTCCATAACCAACATTTTGATTTGTAACAGCAGGAAAAGTGCAGGTGTGTCTAATAACATTAACAATGCTTCAACCCAAATTCAAACATCGCTGTGAGTCGTGGCAGTGACTCTGCAACAATAAGGCCTGAGGCATCATGTTATGAATTACACCTGCTCCAGAATGAAAAAGAACTATTGAGAGAGGCAGAGGGATGATGTCAAGAAGTAAAGGAAAGACATCCAGAGACAATCGAGGGAAGCAAATTAACCACAGGAGAGAGCCACAAAGATTTCACTATACCACTGATCTGATACAGTAGATCTTTGTTTGATAACTATATCTGACTGAATATGTCGAAAATCAGAAGCAGCTGGGAAAATATAAGGCCTCCCAAAGGGCAAAGAATAGTAAGAAGTACATAGAGGAGGATGAGGTGATGAGGTAAGATGAAGAAGGAAGTGCAAAGATGAAGGAAAGAGAGTTGATCGAGATGAGAGGAAAGATGTGCACATGTGTCGGCTGGATGGTTCTCCCCAGCAGCCCTGCTGGAGTGAGGGGATCGGGGGAGAAAATCCCCGGGGACTATCTGAACTCTTCGCTCTTCTGCTGCTACATCTGGATGACACACCGCTGCCCTGCATCAAAGGAAGCAACACAGAGGACAGCTTCACAGGTGGCAGGAGAAAATGATGGGACATGATGCATATACATGTAGAAACGGGAAAAAAGAGGCACAACTATGTCAAAAATATGTTTCTATGTTCTTTTGATTTAAAATCATGACCATCCTTATATCCACGTGCATCTTTTGAGGAGATTGAAGCTGAAGATCATGAAAATCTTTAAATAATTGAATGCAGTCAGACTTGTCTGAAGAATTGCAAATATCAATTCAAAGACCTTTCTATGTTTTTAGAAACATCTTCTAAAATCGAAAATTCCAAACAAATCAATCCAGGTTTGTCATTCCAGCGCTGGTATTGACACATTTTCTGTAACCTCTGCCTTTTTCTTGTGTTTCCCAATCTATCACCTCAACATGTGGACACTGCACAGGCTGATCTGCACCACAGGAAGCACATGTTGGATCGAGCACCCGATGGGATTCACTCGAACCAGAAAACTCCCCAGACCTTCCCTGGACTCCCCCCTCCAGCCTCCGCCTGCCTGCTGGTGATGGATTGCCTACGTGGGATGATGAATCTGCTCCTGTCAGGTCCTCAACACATCCTCATGTGGGATTCAGCCTTAAGAAGAGCAGAGCATCACCATCACTGCACCGTGAGCACAACTTCCATGTCTGGAGTCGAGACAGTCAGAGATTTCAAATTTAAATTGGTGTACATTTTTCGTAGCTCTCTTTGAAACGAAAAGATCACTGATGGATTAAATTTGTAAAGTTAAAAACTTTTAAAAACATCCAAACTTTGTTCTTTTTTAACATTTACACACCTCGCGCTTCACTGTGCTCATGCATTTCATCACGTTTTCTTCATTTCCTGTGTGCAGTAAGTGGATGGATTTGGGTTCGGTCTAAGGCCTGGGTGTTATGTGTACTGAGTAAGAAAATGGCTTCCCGGTAGCTTCAAAGCCAGCAGATTTTCAGCTCTTTCCAACTGAAGGGCCTCTCTGTTATTCTGACTGCAGTTTCTCGCCGCGGTGGTCAGTCGGCTTTATGAGAATCAGCAGCACAGATGTTCTGTGTTTGTGTGGAGAGATCAGGTTAAAGGCCTCTCTGATATCGTGTAGATCGATAATCTGTGAGCCAGTATCGAGATCTCCACAGAGAAAAATAAAGTGTGAACTGTGCTGTGAAAAAAAATGTGCTCCCACAAATCTCAACACTAACAGAAACAGAGGGAAACCATTCACTCTCTCCTCTCTGCTCGCTGCAGATTGTTTCCAGAAAATGTGCGAGAACTTCAACGTCTGACAAACACAAGTAGTAGCAATGAAATATCAAATAAAAGGAGAGAATCATATCAAATTACTCAATGAGCAAACTGTTACAGCTCTGTGATGGGCTGCTGGCAGGTATCAGACATGTCCCTTAACCCTCCACTTACAGGCTGGATGGAGAACAACTAAGCTCCCAGCTGTTGGCTCTCTGCATCATCCTTACAGCAACACGCCCCATTTCCAAACCAGATGTTGTCAAAGCCCTGGGATCAGCTCCTCCTGATTGAAGCAAATTAAACATCTCAAGTTTGAATCTGGTTCTTGATTTGAGTTTCATCACTAAGTGTTAAGGATTTTGAGAAATGGGTGAAACCTCTTTTTTCGTGTTAACAAAATGTACCAACCCTTTTGATAACTTATCTAAAAATTCCAGAAGAGGGCCGAATAATAAAAATATCTCAGTTTTTTACCCGTCAGTGACGAGATGATGATCAGGACTTTGCCAGCAATGCAACAAAGAGAAGATCCAGTAGACGGACACTGAAACTCCCTGCAGTTGCTGCTCTCTGCCTCAACACAGACTGTCTAATAAAACTCTGGAGGTGATTAAACTTTCATCTCTTCAGCATCTTATAAAGCAGCTTGTCTTATTTGAGGTTGCTGAAATTGTGTTTGCTGTGATTATTGTAGGAGGTTTGATTCTGTTTCTTTATGTTTATGTTGCTTTTTTGCATCTCAGTGCAAAACACAGACAGAGAAAGTATCAAGTTTGGATTCATTTATTAATATTTTTGGTCATTCTTTAGCTTACGATTACGGCCTGATGTGTTATCTGATATGTGGATTAGCTACATTAAATGTTTTGTGACACTGTCAGGTTGTACTGTTTGCGTTGTTGGGACTTTCTTCCCTCTTGAATATGCTAACACTGTTTAACATGGACTTTTCAGAAGATTGCAATTTTTTTTCTTTTGTGTCTCAGATTTCTGTCTTTATTGGATTTAAGTGTAAGTGCTTTAAGAACAGAGATGTGCACAATGTTTTCACTAGCAGTGTATCTCATGCAGCAAGGATATATGTATGTGGTAAAACTTCCCTTCTCTGCTTCTTCAAAAAGCTTTGACCAGCGCAGATAATAAGGCTAATGTAATATTAGCATAAAAGTATGTTTAGAAGTAAACTCAGCTCTGCACTGGAACAACAAGGAACTTGATTGTACTTTAATCTTCAGAAATCAGATGTTGGAAGTACGATTTGTCAAGATGCTGAGTTTCAGATCCATGAAAGTGACACTGACACTTGCCCTGATTTTTGTTTGTTCAGCGCCACCTGAATGATCCAAACCCAGCTGGCAATCAGGGCAATCAGGTTGGTAAAAGACCAAAATAAACAGCAGGAGTGTGAGTGATGTTGGAGAGGAGCTCCCATTGGCCTGGTGTGACCTCTGGATGAGGTGGCCTCATGACTAATTGGTGTTTAAGCTCAATCACGGGCGGCACACTTCCTTCTCCTGTAGGCTTTCTAAATGGCTCTATTCTCCCTGCCAAGCCCCCACATTACTCTCACTGATAGGCCCCTCTCACACTCTGACCCCCCCACTCTGACCTCCCCATTCGGTCTGTCTGTCTGGGCCTGAGGGAAGCAGCGTGGGAGTTTAATTGCCTTGTATTTCCATGAAGCCAAGTTCATTACATTAACAAGTCCGACCCACGCTGCATACTTCTAACCTGCTGCAATTTGTTTTTGTACTTGTTAGGCTGGTGGAGCGGCAGCTTCCCGCTCAGCTGGCTGAGGGAGAAGGTCACGGCGAGCTCATTGTGCACAGGCATCCGTTGTGAAGCGCCGGCTCGGCCAATGAAAATATGACAAGGATTTACAGCCAGGCAGAGCTCAGCCTGGGAAAAATCATGGTCTCTCTGGTTGGCATGAAAAATCACGAGGCCTCGGTGGAACGGCGAGGGGAAGGTTAAAGTCAGCACTGACTGTGAGTGTAAACATCACATTTTATGTGAATAAATCAGAATAAATTTCCATGGATAGAAACACAGGAGTTTCCATAAGCATGATCTGCCATAATATATAAACAGAATTTAGAAACTCTCCTTCAGTAAATTCAAACAGATCAGTTTGGGATTATTAATAAATATTTTGGTAAAAGTAGAATTTCATTCACAACAACATCAGCATGACCAAAATCAAGTTCAAGTTTTAATTAATCAAAATAAATTGGCAGTAAATTGTTATTCATCCAAATTATTGCTTTTTTAAAAAATAAACATTAACATATTTTCCTATTATTTAGTTTACGAAAATACTAATATCAAAAGTAAGTCGGACATGATTTTTTTTATTTAAATAAAAAAGGAATAGTAATAATGAAAACCTGAAGTTAGAACCTGTATTTAGCTGGCTGTAATTGTTCCTGGAATTTTTTAAATTCCACAAAGATACCCAAATTCTGAAAATCTGAAAAGTTGTCTAGAAATTTAACACCACAGTCACCAAACTGTTAAAATGATTCCAGGAAAAAAGTGGAAAGAAGGAAGTCAGATTAGAGATTTTAATGTGTGGAGGATGTCAGATTCACTTGTCTAAACAAAATCCTAAAAAACTGAGAATAAAAAACAAAAAAAACTAGAAATGTAACTTTAGAGGTCATGAAGAGCAAAAAAAGTAAAAAAAAAAATAAGCAAAACAATTTGCCAACATTTCACAATGTTTCCCATCATGATGTTTAGGTTTGTAGCGTTATGCATGAGGCGATTGCAAAATCCAGTTCATGCAAACACATAAACCTGCTGTGTGTCTCCATTCATGAATTTCTCTCGTTCCTGCCCACTAAATGTAAAGTTCGCAGAGGACTGAAAGTCCGTCTCTGAATGCAGATTACTGGAGTCATGACACATTCGCTTCTTTCACAAGACTGGACTTCCCACTTTGCCACATGTGCTGAACTGGCTGCGTTACAGTGAAAAAAAGCACATCAGTTTAAAAATACTTTTCGAGAAATTCTTGATTACAAAAGTTTAAATCTGCTGTGAACGCCTCGCCGTATAGGCAATTTGTACTTTACTCTTATGCAATGTTCGCCAGTGTTGAAAGGAAACCACAACGGTGAGAGAGCGGAGTGAAAAATTCTCCTGAGATTCACAAGGAATCGTGAGTGGAATGAAGGTTAAAAACCACTGAGTTCAACTCAAAGGGAAATATAAGCAAGACAAACAGGAGAGGCTGAATCCTCTGGTCTGAGTGAGTGAGCGTCTCTGAAAGTGGATATGAAGGCGGATGAGCCACACCAGCCTCCTCTGACTGCATTAAGAAAATCTAATGGAACGTCTGGCTCCAGGAGGCCTCGTCATCCATTATCTGACTGTTGCCCCGCGCAACCGAAGAGGCTCATAGTCTCTGAGGCAGCAGCTCCGCTGTCGCACACCGTGTTCTCACTTTTTCTTATTCTTACTGCTCCGTCTTAATGAAAATGACCCGTAAATCAATTGTCCAGTACATGAAAAAACAAAAACAAAAAAGCGGGAGGATGTTGCTTCCAGCAAGTCCCACAAATGATTGTGAATTAGCAGGTGAAGAAAAGAAGATGATGGTCGTATGTCATAATGAGATGCTGAGATCAGATTAAACATCAATCACATGATGTAAACAAGCACAATCTGGTTTTAGAGTTCTGTAATTCTCACTGTAATTTAAAATATGTTTTTGTTTGCCCTGTGTTTACTTTTAGACATTATTTATTATTTATTTGGATTTTGGAATTCAATTTCACTTGATGTCCTTCTTCTAAATCTTCTCATGAGATACAAAAAAATCATCACAATATGAGACGGACTGCAAAGAGAAAGAATGACACAAACTTCAAAGTGAATTATTTTGGTTTTATGCCGTTCAAAATAGACTCAGCTGTTTACTGGAAATCACTAAATAAGCTTTAAAAACGTAGTTAACATAATTTAATACATTTAATTTAAAAAAAAGCTGCAGTCTTTTCTTGGATCTGGTTCATTTTGTATTACAGACTGTTAGACGTTTTGAAAATCTGCAAAATGAAACATTTGAATTCCTCATGGAAAAGTGTTTGAGTGCATTAGCGTGCATGTTGCATGAAACTTGTGTGTTGTCAAGAGCAGATGATGCAACAACATCAGAAATGCCTGAACTTTTTAAAATAAGATGCTTGAATAAAATGGAAATTCTTCAGAACAAAAACTTTTACTGTTTACATGGTTTTTAATGCGATTTTTGTTCATTATTGAAGGATTTTTACATGTTTTTTGTTAAAATTGTACATAATTTGAACATAAATTCAGGCACATCCATTATAGTCTTCAGCTCATCCAGTGAGGAGGCGGCAGGGGCAACCGGTTCTGGAGTGAAACCCAGACGTCCCTCAGCTCAGCAACACTCTCCGGTTCCTCCTGGGTTTCAAGATGTTTCCAGACTAGAGAGGATACACAATCCCTCCAGTGGATTCTGGGTCTTCCAGTGGGACGTGCCCAGAAAACCTCCACAGTGATGTGACCAGGAGGTCCTAACCAGATGCCTGAACCACCTCAGCAGACTTCTTTCGATGAGGAGCGGCAGCTCTACTTCAAGCTCCTCCCAGATGAAGGAGCTCCTCACCTGATCTCTAAGGCTGAGTCTGGTCACCTTACACATGAAGCTCATCTCAGCTGCTTGTATCCAGATCTCATGATCAGGTGAGGGTCAGAACATAGACAGACCAGTGTAAGAAAAATATGTTTATTCTCATCATGATTTTATTATTTACTCCAACATTATTAAGAATATTTCATCTAAGTGTTAAACTTATTATACAAGACAGCTATGAACATGTGATTCTTTCCCACTATAGGAAAGAGACAAAAGTCTCCTTTGATCCACAGAACTGAGTGTGTGAGTGTTTCTTCAGAACCAAGAACGCCATGGTGGGAAGTAACTCTGTGATAATGTTGCCTAGTTATGTTATCTGTTGGAGGATGGACTTCATGAACCTCCTTCCTTATAAAGTATTTGTAATATCTTATTCAGTGAGTGTGGAGATGCTGTAAACTGCTGTAAACTGCTGTAACTGTACTCAATTC
This sequence comes from Pachypanchax playfairii, assembly GCA_006937955.1. Lineage (NCBI taxonomy): Eukaryota > Metazoa > Chordata > Actinopteri > Cyprinodontiformes > Aplocheilidae > Pachypanchax > Pachypanchax playfairii. The sequence goes on along the minus strand of SSNP01000004.1, from coordinate 8,068,654 downwards.
TTGCGGCAAGTAAATTTTCTAAACTTTATACTCTGAGTTTGTGGTTCTTCTGCTGTCTGAGGGTTTAACTGTGTTTGGTATCTAGGAACAATTTCCCTGACAACCAGTAAATCAGCTGAAATCTTTCTTCACTAAGACAGACTGAAGCAGCTCCCTCATCACTGAGGATGAAGCTCCAGTGTGTCGGTCCATCTCCTGCTCCATCCTGCCACTCTTGAACAATCACTTGAGACAAAGACTCAGTGCCAACCTATACGGTTGAGGTAATCCAATGTATTCAGAGTAATTTGTCATATTCATAATCTGCATTAACAAGAACCTGGCTGGACAATCGTCTTTATATTTGAAGCCAAAAAGCTCCACTGTGTACAAATAGTTTTGTCCACATGTTGGACTCAGTCCTTTTTCCAGGATATTGTTGGTTTGGCAGTTCGGTGGGGCTGATGTTTGAGAAGTGGTGAGAAAACGGCATCATCCTCTGAGAATGGAAGGTTTTAGGTAGGTGGATAATCCCTCCTTAATCCCTGGCACTTTAACCCAACACACACTGACTGCATCTTTAGTGTTCCTGCAGAGAGAAAGTGTTTCTCAGTGGTCCGGGGTCAGGAGCAGGTCTGATTCAGGACATTCCCAGGAACTCTGGAAAGAAATGAGGACATGTAGAGCTCATAAAATTCCTCCGTGTGCGTCTTTAGATCAACTCGTCTCCAGTGTAACGATTAAAGAAAAAGTCTATTTAGCACGAGTCGACATCGGTGAAAAATGTGGTCACATTCATTTCTGCTGCACCACTTTGTCCGAGGATCATGTGACGACAGGACGTTATGAATTTTAAAGAATTAGATTCATGTGACTCCAGCCAGCCGTGCCGCTCACGCACCAACCACACAGGAACGTTTCTTCACCTCTGAACAAACGTTCCTTTCTGCGTTTGTCTTCAGCAGCTTGTTTTCCTTCAAGCAAACAGCAGGTCTAGTCAGCAGATCTCCAGATGATAATTTCTCAGTAATGCAGAATAGTTACAATAAGATTCAGCATCAACACTGAACTGGCTTTTGTTCTTTGTTGGGTTTTCTTTCTTGTTTTGTTTTTTGTTTCAGTTTTTTTTTTGCTGCTTGCAGTCTCTTCACCAGCCTGAGCATGGATTACTCATACTACAGGAAATAATCACGCCAAGGTCCATTAAGTGGGATGGCAGGACACCATATCAGCATTAATCTTCCACTTAGCAGAGCAGCCCCAGGAGGGAGAACAAGATGGAGGAGAGATGGGAGAAAAATAGTTTACAGCTCTTCTCCACCAGACTTTTCTGAAGCTAAACTGGGCAAAATAACCTTTTTGTTTTTGTGATCTCAAGAAAGATGAAAGCACATAATTATACTTTTAAAAAACTTGAATTTTCTTTCCTGAAGACGAATAAAAGAAACTTGGATGTTTAAGTATCTAAAACTTTAATTAAAATGAGTCAGCAAATGCATTTAAAATGCTTTATAAGTCAACAAGAGGTGTTTTTTACACAGAAATGTTAGAGATATTTATGTGACATGTGAAAAAACAGTGTTTATAATATGACACAAAGCTTTTGCACAGCAGCAATATATTTTGGGGAGAGAGATATTCCCAGAGGCAAAAATCATTATAAAGGACCATCAGACTAACCTGAAACATAATGAGTTAGAAAGGTCACTAAAAATAATAATAGAAATAAATCATGTAATACACAATGAGATATGAAATGCTAATTAACATGACAATCCCTGTGGGGACAATACGATTAAATTAAAAGAATATGGTGCAAATTAAATAAAGACAGTGACACAGTTTAAAAACAACAACACATAAAAGCACGTACTTTTATTTGGAAATTTAAATTTAATTTAAATTTAATAAGACGATATTTATATTTATTTTAAACAAATTCCGAGATTCTGAAAATCTCATTTGAGGATATGATATTCTTAATCTGGTGTTAGAAATAAAACAACATCCATCCATTTTCTGAAACTGCTTCTTCCTAAAACAACATTTAACCATAAAAAGAGTTTGTTTGATCTGTGGTGCACTGCGCCATCTAGTGTTAGAAAATGATGTGCTCTTTAAAAAAACGGAAACTATAGATGTCTGACAAGAACCCTGAAGGACCCATTGGGTCACTTGAGTTTTTAATATTTATTTGCCCTATTATTTTCCTAAATAGGTCTTGAGTTTATGGTACTTAATATTTTTCATTAGATTTTTCTCACTGTTTCTGAAACTAAATCAAAAAGCGTTTAATCTTCCCTGTACGCAGGAGCGGGTTAACCATCTTTGTGCCTGATCAAAATTTGCTCTTGGCATCCGTGAGTCGCTGAGCGGTGACAGCTGAACATTTCATTCAATCCTTTGCTGTTCGCTGAAAATAATCGCCACAATGTTCGAGGAGGCGAGTGAAGTGTTTGACAACATGTTTAAATCGTCGTTTCCCCTGACCTTCATAGTGTTTATCCCCGCGGTGTTGATCCTGGTGTCTCCGCTTCCAGCCGAGGCGGCACATGAGTTCACGGTGTACCGCATGCAGCAGTACGACCTCCAGGGACAGCCCTACGGTAAGACAGCTGTTTCTCCCGTGTCTTACTCACTGTAAATTGCTGTGTTTACTTCGTAAATGATTAGAAACAAGTTCAGCTACCAGCATTTATTTCCAAAGACCGTTTAAACTAGCTTTCTATCTGCTATGTAGCCTAGCCATGCAGAGCTTCCTCCTCTCTTTTATCTACTCGTGTTAATCAATGATTTGTCAAGCCATTTGTTTCTAAATATGTTGGGTTTTTTCACGCCAGAAGGCTGAAGGAAGACCGGAAAAGTCTGAGCTCACATAACGTTCATACAGGTGTACATACAGGTGTTCACACAGGTTTTTACCCGCCCCTGATGCAGGTAGTTCTGTTGTAAACACAATCAAATCAAACTTAACCACAAATTGTTGTTTTAGAAATCAGTAACAGTATGACTCATTTTTACTTATCAGAATTGACAATCCTTTTACAGAAAACAATATTGAAAAGGATCAATTTGATGTCAACATGGTAATTTATTAACATGTTTGAAACAAATGTAAATTAATTTTAACTACAATTCTACAATTTGTATCTATAAATATATTTACCATCTTAGAAGCTAAAATGTTTATTTTGACCAAGAAGCATTGAATTATGGATAGTTGTCTTTAATATGTTGTCTAATATTGAATCAATCAACTAAAGGGACACTCTGTTTCATGAAGACTCAGTTTTCAATGAGCAAATCTGTATAATAAAAAATTGGATTAACGTGATTTTAGATTTGATTTGTGGCTTCAATTTTTAGTGAGATTTAAAAGTAATAAAATATCACCTCAATTGCCAAGTCATAAGATTTAGACTTATTTTGTGAATCATAGTGTAAATACAGTTCTAAACATGAACATGGGTAGAAAACACAGTAAAAGAGACTTTAGCTTCACAAAATGTCACATGAAAAGATTCAAACACTTTTCAGTCTTTCCATAATCCATAAAAAAAGTCATTCTGGAAACAGAAGTGTTACTTTCAGTTGGTTTATATCAGTCTCAGTTTAATAAATATAAACACTTTGTGTCCTAAGATGTATCAGAACTGATTTTTCGTGTCTTTAGGTACCAGGAACGCCATCTTGAACACGGAGGCGCGCACTGTGGAGGCAGAGGTGCTAAGTCGTCGCTGTGTTATCATGCGACTGGCTGACTTCTCCTACAGCAAGTATCAAAAAGCTCTGAGTCAGTCAGCGGGGGCCGTGGTCATCATCCTGCCGAAGAACATGTCTGCCATGCCGCAGGACATAGTTCAGGTACTGATGCAGATCAGGGCTGCTGGTCCGGTTTTTCTGCTTTTCTTCTCTTTGTATTTTCACGTAACTTGTCAGATTTTCACTGTTTGTACTTGGGCCATAACTCAAGTGGGAATATGGAGGCAGGTGCTCGTCCAGCCCACCGTTCCTCTGATCACTTCAGTTTGTCAGGTCTTCCACTCAGATTTTTATCAAAATTTGTATAATTTAACAACATGATTAATAATTCAGGATGAAATCTGAGACAAAGCCATGAGTTAGCTGTATTTCTTTTATTGAACAGAGATTAAATTTGCACGCTGCACATCATCTGTCTGATTAATCCTCCCACTTTGTGTGTAGGCATCTTCTTGAACATGAAAGCCCTTCATGAGTTACTAATTTTGGATTATAATAAATGTTTTTACGAGAGAATAGTTATAAGTATTTGAAGAAAACTCCCTTCTTGTTTTTTTAAACCCTTCTTTTTTTCAGAACATGTACATATATATAGAAATTTGATCTTATAAAAGCTGTTTTTCACTCTGTAGCAGTTCATGGAGCTGGAGCCAGAAATGCTGGCCACAGAGACCATCGTCCCCATCTACTTCGCCATCGAGGATGATGAGCTGCTGTCCATCTACACTCAGACTCTCACCTCCTCGTCCTCTCAGGGATCCTTATCAGCAGCTGAAGGTAGAGATTCAGATTCATAGAAATGAAGCTGCAGCACTGAAACATCAGACCTGTCAGTTTTTAGATGCCTGTGATGGGATGTTGTTTGGATCTGTGTGTTTTCTAGTGCTGCTGCATACAGCTACAGCAAACGGCTTTCAGATGGTGACCAGTGGAGCTCAGAGTAAAGCTGTCAGTGACTGGGCCATCACCAGTGTGGAGGTGAGACACAGCAGAATCACATCACAGTGTTGCGTTCAGGGTCCGACCCGCCAGCTGATGGTGTTTAATCTCCAGCAAACACCAATTTAAAGAGATTATGTGAGATTGTTGTTTTTTGGATTTGAATTCCACAGTTAAAAACTTTTGTTTCACTTTAAATCCATGGATCTGAACACGTGGTTTATTTGTCTAAATTATTATCTACATTTATTTGTTATTAAACTCATATGACCTGAAAGCTTTACAGGCTTTTAAGAATTGTTCAGAGTGTTTGTTTAATGAGGGTTTCGTGTTTAAGAAGGTTTTATTTGACTTAGCTGACAGAGTCCAAAACACACACTGCAGCATTCAAATGTTACTGTCAGACTTTTTAATTAGAGATTAATTCTAGCGGATTTTTGTCTCGTTTTTGTTTTTTAAACTCTGTAATCCTGTGGTTTGTTTATCAGGGTCGTCTGGCTGGAGTCGGAGGAGAGGACCTGCCCACTATAGTGATCGTGGCTCATTATGATTCGTTTGGCGTCGCTCCTGTACGTTAACTCCTATAATCCACTAACCCTAAACATTTGAAGCACTCGGGGAGATTAAATTAACCAAAATCTAAATGTCAGATTTCTTCAGCTTTAAAAGAGACTCAGTACTTGATTGCAGCTGTGAGGCGTGATGTAATCAGTGTGTGGTTGTTTTTTAGTGGTTGTCATATGGAGCAGACTCTAACGGCAGTGGAGTGTCCATGCTGCTCGAGCTGGCTCGCCTCTTCTCGAAGCTCTACACCTACAAGAGGACCCATGCTGCGTGAGTACAAAGACGTCGAGATGATCTATAACAAACATCTGGAGCCTCATGTGTCAACACCTGCGCAGAGTTGTTATCTGTTTGTCTAGTTTTTAGGCTTCTGCTGTATTTTTTGAGATCTTTCAAATATTCGTGGTGGTAATAAAATAGAAAACTATTCAAAAATGAATCCAGATGTGCTTCCTAACCAGCACCAATCACTCCTTTGTCCTTTCAAAATAAAATATTCTTTCATGTTTGTGTTGTTTATTGTTTTGAGTTTTTCAATTTGATCTGTATTTTCAGGTACAACCTGTTGTTCTTTGTTTCTGGTGGAGGAAAGTTTAACTACCAGGGGACCAAACGCTGGCTGGAGGATAATCTGGACCACACAGGTGCCTTTCAGCTCTGCTCACACGCCGTCGTCACGTTTCACTGATTTATTTTCTTGTTTTTTCAAGTAAACGACGAGTTTACAACTGGAGCAAAATAAGAATTGTTACTGATTTAATCAGATATTATATGCAGCTGTAAACATTTCCTCATCTCGCCTCCGAACAGACTCCAGTCTGCTGCAGGACAACGTAGCCTTCGTTTTGTGTCTGGACACTCTGGGAAACGGTGACTCTGTTTATCTTCATGTGTCCAAACCACCGAAAGAAGGAACTCCTCAATATTCTCTACTCAAAGAACTGGAAACTGTAAGAGCCACATAACTTAACTAACACCAGTCATTCATTTAAAGGAAAACTACTTACAGATTACTGACAAACAGATAGAAATAAACTTTGTGTTGGATATCTTCTGTAACATCTTGTAACGTTTTTATTTGATCGTTAAGCGGCATCTTGAGAACATTTCTCCTGTTTATCTGAGTTAGTTTGTTTTAAAGTTCTAACCGGGTATTGTGGCTTTTATTTTGAATATTTTTTGCATGTCGTCACTTCCTCACAGGTGGTTAGTAGTCGGTACCCAGAGGTGAAGTTCTCCATGGTCCACAAGAAAATCAACCTGGCCGACGACATGCTGGCCTGGGAGCACGAGCGCTTCGGGATCCGCCGCCTACCGGCCTTCACTCTGTCCCACCTGCCCTCTCACCGCTCCGCTCAGCGCTCCAGCATCATGGACGTGCGGTCAGTGTCCCCCTCCTCTCGCCATGGAGCAGGAGAGCCCCCTGCTGGGTGGGTTCATTACTGCACGTCTCTTGAATAACCCAGAAAAAACCTTTCTATCACAACTTTGTGTCATCATTACATCTCAGACTAACATCTGGACTCTCCTCTGATCAGGTTGTTAGGGTTGGAGTTTTACGCCTCTTCAGGGTGGTACTCTGGTTTCTCTCTTGTAGTTGTTTGTTTTGTTCTTTCAGACTTCTTTCACTTCGGTCTGCCTGCTTGGAAAAGGATGTTTTATCTGTTCAGTGTCTCATATTTTTTAAAAATAGAAAAACCTGTTTGTTTCCTACAGACCTCATGTAGATGTAAGTAAGCTCAGCAGGAACACGAAGGTGGTAGCAGAGGCCTTGGCCAGGGTCATCTACAACCTCACAGAAAAGGTAGAAACAACAGAGAACAATAGGATAAAGTCTGAAATGTTTGTTTTTTAGTTTTTGTAGATTATGTTGCTTATTTTTTTTGTTTTCTTGTGCAAAGGGAGCACCTGGAGATCTTCAGATATTTACAGAACAAATGGTACGTTCTTGTTGTTCTTTAGTTATAATCTTATGGTACCGATCATCATTTCCTCTGAGAAACAACAATTTATGTTCTTTTTAAAATATTAAGAATAATTGAGTCATTCGAATCAGTAAATTTAGGAACATATTTTTGGTTTGCTCATGTTTTCGGCTGTTTCGTCAGCAGGTGCAGGAGGAGCATCTCTCTGCAGTGGTCGACTGGCTCACAGCTCAGCCTCGAGCTGCTCAGCTGGTGGACAAAGACAGCAGCTTCGTCTCCACGTTGGAGTATCACCTCGGACGTTACCTCAAGGACGTCAAAAGACATTACGTCAAAGCTGACAAAAGGTAAATAAAAAGGGGCCGAGATAAAAAGAAATCAGTGAAAATATCACCTTTATTTTGAAAGTTTGATTTTAAAACAAGGCTTTAAAGTTGAAGGGTGTTATGTGTGTTCACGCCTCATGAGGGATTAAAATGTCTCCTCAGAGATCCAGAATTTGTCTTCTACGACCAGCTCAAGCAGACTATGAACGCTTACAGGTAACATTTCAGTCTGAGACTCTTCAGCTCACATTTCAATCCAGATGTTTCAGAGTATAAACTGAAACAGAACTCAAGTCCAAAATACAGTATATCACGTGCTATAAAGCTGCTTAAAGTGGAAAATGTCCTACTAAAAGTCAAAACAACTGAGTCTAAATTTGGTACCACATCTCCAAAGTTCTGCCACTTCCTGTTTTAAATTTATTACCTATATTAATTGTTAAAGGTCACGTCTCATTGACCTTTTAAAATCTCTGTGGCTGTTTCTTCTCAGAGTCAAACCAGCTATTTTCGACCTGCTGCTGGCTCTTTGCATCGCAGCCTACTTAGGCTTGATGTACCTGGCGATCCAGGTAAGTCTGTCCTCCTGCAGAAGTTTGTACGTGCAACATGTTTCAGAAGTGCGTGACATCAGTTTGTAGCCAATATGTGGACGACAATCCAAAAAGTTTAAATCTAGTTTCATTTGAAAGAGTTCGAGGTTCATATGTAAAATGTTTGTTTATTTTTGTATGAATAACTTTTCTGGTCTTTCTGCAGAACTTTGGAGTTCTTTACAGCGTTGTGCGTAGAATCACTCAGCCCAAATCCAAAGTCCATTAAGCCTTTTGTTCATCGACCCTGCTGCACCCGTTTTCTCTAAACCAGACTCTAGTCAGGAAGAATGAAGAAGCTGCTCTCCTCATCACCGTTTTGACCAGCAGAATTCCTTCATTTCCTTCATCTGAATACACAAACAATGATGTCAGATCCTGTCTTGCTGCCGACTTTATCCGCGTGGTCTCATGGACCGGAACGTTCAGGAATCATGTTTCTCCCCACAAGCATTCATTTAAAGTTTAAACTCATTGAGTTGGATTTATTTTATTTGTCAGGGAAGTTAACTGTTTGTAAACACCGTTCAATTCACAGTGAGACTGAATGAGTGGGATTATGTGTTGTTGGTATTGATCACCTCTTTTCGCGCCTGTCAGTACTCTAATCGAAACGCAGGTAGTTTTATTTTGAAAGCTAAAGGGAGAAACTGACCAGACTGAATCTTTTCGAGGTTCTTACAACTGCCTGTAACAGAGATGTAGTACTTACATGTACTTATGAGCTTGGGATCATGTGAATCCACAGTCTTTTTTTTTTTGTTGTTGAAAAAAGCCTTTAAAGTGAAAATCTTTGGTCTTCCTTTTGTGTTAAAGTTTGTCTCTAACAAAAGGAAACACTTTGTGACACATTCTAACAGGAAATGTGTTTTATAACTTGTGTTTTCAAAGCTGCAGAGAAACCTGATCATTTGTTTTTCTGCTAACATTTTTTTATTATTATTATTAATAATCTGTGGAGCCACATTTCAATCCTTCTGTTTGTTACAAAGCACTTGGAAACATTTTCTCTCCCGCGGACGATTTAACAAAAATTGGATGAGCGACAAATTTCAGTTTAATAACAAACTAATTCCTGCAGAGTGAATATGATCACAGCAATCTAATGCTTTTAAATTATATATAAATAAGTGAATTTTGTGTTAAAATTTTGATAAATTAAAAAAATCAAACAAAAATCCTGTTTACATTCAAAATCTTGATGAAATGTGAAGCTGTTTTTCACTTGTTTATACACTTGCCCACTAAATTAATTCATTTTACTTCCTGCTTCTATGCTAATCAAAGTTTGTTTCATGTTGCCATGCATGTGACTTTCTGTGATTTGATTTAACCGTCACTTGGTTATGAAGCATCATGCGAGTAAAAACCTTCATATACCTGAAGATCAGATGCAGGAAACACGTTTTATGATCTAATTCAATCTTGGTGATTTTGTGCGTAACATTAAATTAACCTTTTTAATCTTTAAAATGATATTGCAGAGAATCTGATCTTGTGAACAGAGCTTCACATTAAACACTGAACGTCTTAAGTGGGTAATAACGCAAAGGATGCTGGGAGAAATGAAGCAAAACTATTCTAAAAACACTTTAACTAAATGCCACAGAGTTGTTGACAGTGTCTTACCATATGTGCTTATCTGCTTTTCTTCAATGCATGACCTCTGACCCCGTCTTAGTCACCATGGCAACAAATGACCGGACTTTTTAATTTACCAACCAAGAGGGAAATGACTGTGTGGTGCATCTGAATTCTTATTTATTGCAGATGTGTGTTTTTTATTTGTGCACTGAAATGAGCTTCGTCTCCTCTGAATCCCTGTTTCACCTCACTTGACCTTTGCAATGCAAATACTGTTGATTGAATAAATGATGACGTTACAAGGTTTCTCTTTATTGACATGTTTTATTCCATGAGAAAACAAAAACTCTGGCTGAATAGTATTAAAACTATCACAGAGGAGCAAATACAGGTTTTTTTATCAAGATTTCATTGTTTTGAACAAAGTGGTCAAATTCAGTCTTTCAATTAATTGGTTGTGGTCCAACAAAAACAGTAAAATACATTTCAAAGTAAGATTTAAGGATTTTTCAGTCTTTAAATAATTCTTAATTTATGACCATAAAAACAATATTAATAATAAATTACAGTGAAATAAGTGAGGAAAAAGCTGCAGGACTTTTCTGCCTGTCACAATCAAACCAGCTCCCCAATTTAAATCAGATAAAGTCTGAGTTTTAGTGGATATTTAGAAGGATAAACTGAAGAGGAGAAACCAACCAAACCAGGACTGTTGTGGATTCCATGCTGGTGATTTAACTCACTCTTCAGACTGAATATTAAACTTTCTAGGAAACCTTTTCCCCAATTAATTATGACTCTTTAAAAACAAAGATTTATAATACTTTGCTGATTTCAGTGGGCACCAGAGACTGTATATAAATATGGACCATGCATCTCAGTTCAGTTGTACAAGTGAAGCCATAATTTCATGTTTAAGGATGCTGCCTTGTGATTTTGGAACTAGAAATGTGCAGCTGAAAGTCCCGCCCACTCAACTGCATCAAATGAATGTTTGAACATGCAGCATCAACATACGAACTACATGAATCAATAGAAGAAAAGGATGAACGTATAAATCTATAACGATCTAAACTGTTTTTGTTTTTTATGTCAGGAAAACATCCCACTGGTTTACATGGAGGGGGCGGGGCTTAAAACTTGCACTTGAATCAGCCACTAAGGACTCCCATTTGATTTCCTCTTTAATTTTCTTGTTACACTCATGTATCCAATTATATACAGTCTACAGTGACATGCTGCTGTAAATCTGCAAACACGTGATTCTAAATTAAACAAACGCCAGTTAAAATGAGCCAAATTTCCTTTAACACACTCAAAACAAACAGATACTTCTGTCAAACAGAGATTTGCTGATGTTTTCTGGCCTGAATGAGTTTTTTAAGGCATGAAATCACCAATTCTGTCATAAACTCATCAGTTCGCAGCTTTTTAGTTCTTTTTTAAGTTGAACTTGTTACAGATGAATGGATTGAATCCTGTAGGAGTGAGAAGATGTTTATTGATTTCAATAAGTATTTCCAGGTTATTTATTGTGAACCAACAGAACGTGTCAGTAAAAGTCCAAAAAATGGTTAAAAGTCTTACTTTTTGTAAAACTGAGTCTGTTTTTAATGTTTTAAAAACTGAAACTTTATTTGCTGAAGAGGAAATCAGATAAATCAGTAATACCACAAAGATTGAGTTAATTTTTCCTTTAATTTTGAATGAATTCTCAATGGAAGTTGGTTCTAAATTATAGTACATGCCATTTTCTATCATTACTTTCATGAAAAATTATTGACTTAAGAGGCACCAGGCATTTAGATTGAAAATATTCCTAACTTAAGCAGATATTAGGCTTGTTTTGGGATAAATTAAACTATTGGGACTGGGAAAAAAGTTGCTTATTGATTAAAAATGTCCACAAAAGTCAAATATCCCCTGAGGTGTTAAAAGGATAGAAACCACGTAAACACTATTAAATTTTGAAGTCTAGAATCAGTTTGTTTGATCGTCACATCACAGCATTGTTTTGTAGTGAGAAAGTTGATCACTGAACTGCGACAAACTGCAGGAAGGATTCACGTCTGATTCAGTTCTGTCCTAATACGATGAAACTATCAGCAAACTGTTGGTCTCACAGTTAAATATGTTGGATGGACCACATGGCTTACAGTACAGGTGTGCAGGGATTACAGTAAAATGAGCACGAGCCATAATTCTCATCTAAATCCAGATGCTGGAGATGAACCTGGTCCCTGAAATAAACATGATCTGAGCATCGGCTCGCACTCGGGAGAAAAACAACACATCTGGAATACAAACAGTGCTCTTACTCGAAGAATAGCAGCAATTTCAACTTAATAAAATAACAACAAGTGATGTCTCAGCCTAAAACTTAAAAATGTTTCTAAATTTTCCCAAAACACTGATTTGTGGATGCTGGAAGACAAAATAAAAGAGGTGCTTTGTTTCCTGGACTGCCAACACATCTGCGGACTGTTCAAGCAGCACAAGCATGCTGTTCGTCAAAATAAAAGCTTGAATTTGATCGAGACGTAAAGATTCCTTAGTTAAAGAAACTCTTAAACACACATGCAGAAAACTAACCAAATAAAAACATTCTCCTTTTTTTTGTAGGATAAATATGAAAGTCTTTCACACATGTTGGAAAAACATCTTCCTGATTTCAAAATAAAAGTGTGTTTGGGAGCTACATTTAGTTCAAAGATTTACTGCAGGAGAACTAGAACCAAATCAACAAGTGATCTCTTTGGATTAGATATAGATAAAAACTGAGACACTTGAAGGATTTCTTGATAAAAATCATTCATGCATGTGCATCCGCTCATAATTTTTATCTTTTATTTGAGGCCATTTTTCCCCACTTTTCCGCAAGCATCCATCACCAATCATGACTTGGTTAAAAACATTATTTTGATTCTATTAAAAATAAACGTACATCCTGGAACTCAGTCAATCAATTCTAGCTTTTTAAAACTGTCATTAAACCAGCAATTAGCTTGTTTGCCTTCATATCAGTGCAGCATCAGATGCTTTGCAGCGCATACTGACACAAAACGAATCAAAGAAAAAAATTCATGTTCACGCAGATCAGTCCGTGAGACAAACTTGAATTATAAACAATACAAAACAAATATGTTTTGTGACTTTAAAAGCTGCAGCCACGCTATGAACATTCTAAAACATGCATGAGTGCAGGAAGCCAGAGATGAGCAATGACCATCTCTGAGTTCATGCTGTTGCAGCACAAGACTCAGACTCCCCTGCATCACCAGTTAGAGATTTTTTCTTACCAGTTCTTCTCATATTTTAACCCAGAAGAGGATGACTGAAGGTTAAAGAGGACAGAGGAGGACCAGACCCCAAAATGACCCCGATAGAAGCAGCAGCTGTTTGTTCCCCACGTGATAAAAATGTTACTGGTGAAGTCAGAGTCCAGCCCTCACTCAAAACAGGTATGTTTCTAATCAATCTATGAACAGTAAGACAAAAAGTCAGCTGAGATAACATTCACAGTGCTCTAATCACATAAAACTGAAAATGAAATGTTCTAAAAACAGCTAGAAAATAATACAAACTCATCACAGCCTAAATTTCCTTTCCCTTTTTCTGATGTTCAACCCTCTTGTGTTTTATGAGAACGTTGTTTCTTCCAGGTGATGGCGACAGAGAGCCTGTTATAGATACTTGTCCTTGGAAACCCCATTCTGCATGTGCTTCCTGCAAAGGAGACAAATAAGGCAGAAGGATAAGAGAGATAATGGGGGGGGATGAGTTTGCAGATGTAGAACATCTGGATATCAGAAGTGTTCAAGGTCAACAAGATAAGAAACACCCCATCATCACATCTTTAAATGGTCTCAAGATATTTTTGATCCCTTCTGAAATTGAGTTCAGAACAAACCCAAGATCTGGCAAAATCTTTACCAGGAACAGGCTGTTTAAAACCCCCGTCAGATATGTCACAACATGGTTTCTAAGAGGGACAGAGTTTGGAAAATACCTCGAGGTTTCAGGGTCTTTAAATCTACAGTGGTCAAAGGTCACCATGATAGTGTTGGTCAACCACAGGATTAAAGGCCGACTCAGATAAAACTGATAAAGTTTGGTTTTAGTCAGCTTTTTTTATCACAGAGTGAAGACACTGCAAATTCTTGAAAGGTAAAACACACTAATATCCCACATTAGCAGAAAAATGATTTAAAAGTGCTACGTTTAACACAAGCTACCAAATTAACTATATTTGGTAGAAACAGGTCAAAAACCTCAAGCTGAGTCAAAGTTTAGCTGCTGAATTAGATCATCAACACATAATATAAACTACTCATCAATGTTCCATCATGAAATATGCCTGTGTTTAAAGTCTACTTCCTCTATTTCTAATAATATAATAGAATATGTATCACACAGGGCTCTGGGAGACACTTGAAAAGATATTATAAGAATTAAAAGATAAAGAGGATACAAAATACAACTAAATATTTTTAGTTTTTAATACACACACAGTCATAACGGGCTTCACTGTATTTAACTGTAAAGGATCAAACAGGTAACATCAGTGTTTTGGGATATAGAGGGTAAAAACAGATAAGTTCTTTGTAAAATCTCTAAAAATCCTTTAAAGCAGAACTAAGTAAGTTTTTTCACCTCAATAAATGTTTTCTAGAGTCCCTGTGGGGGTAAACAAGGACTTGGCGGGGTGATTCGTGGGTCCCTCCCCTCCCTCCGGGGTCTGTGTCCTGAAAGCAGCACTTGCAACGTTCAGTGGATCGGACCCGACTAATCTCGCGAGAACAAACCTGCTTTACGGCACTCACACTCACGTACATAAATACAAGCATGAAGCCCTTGCCGTTGTTAGCAACGCCACCCTTAGGAGCGCAAAGATGGCAGAACCAAAAAGAACGAAAAAACGTTTGACCGACGAGCAGAAAAAAGGAAACGTGATTGGGACCGAGAGAGAGCTCAGTCGCGGGTGAACATCGGCAGAGCATCTGCGTCTGCGGGGGCGGCGGGGGAACGTTACGACAGTGAGCTTTCACTGGGGACCAGTAGGGGGAGAGCGAGAGCAAAACTTACTTAGTTCTGCTTAACAGGCAGAGTTATCACTGACTTCTGGGAAATTGTGAATTTAAAATGTGTGCATTTTTCTGCATATAGTTGATTTTTCAGTTTGTTTCTGTTTCATCATTTGGTTAGATTTAGAGAAAAATGATTTACTGGTAGTTAGTTTAGAAAATCCTTATAGTACTGAAACTGAAAAACTATAGATTAATGGATCTGGATGTTCATCAGCAATGGCAGCTAGTGGTTTTAAACCCATAAATGTATCAACAAAATAGGTGCTGCTCACTTCTGGGCAGAGTTGTGATGTCCAGCATCATCATCGTTCTCTGGCTGAGGATCTCTGAGCAGCTCGGCTGCTGCCTTCCTGCTGTCCTCGTCTTCGTACTCCCTCACATCGTTCACCTCCTTCACCTTCAGCAACTTCACTACAAAAATCACTATGAACTGCACAAAACCCAAAAAATCGGACGTTAGTTTATAAAACGGAGAAGAAAAGCCTCCTGGGTTGGATCAGAAACCAGCGTGTCCTCACCAAGAACCAGTAGATATTCATGAGCAGCAGGGCGAAGAGCAAGGCGTTGAAGAAGAAGTAGAAAGGGATGTTGGGGACAGACTGGAGGCTGGACACACATGTGGCGTACAGTACTTTGAGAGGAAACCAGTAGAGACGGAACCAGAACCTGAGAAAGAACAAACATCATGTGTGAGTAAGAGTCAGACAGAAACACGACGAGCTGCTGAAC
The DNA here is from genome assembly GCA_006937955.1 of Pachypanchax playfairii. NCBI lineage: Eukaryota > Metazoa > Chordata > Actinopteri > Cyprinodontiformes > Aplocheilidae > Pachypanchax > Pachypanchax playfairii. Next base: position 8,053,166 of record SSNP01000004.1, on the reverse strand, counting down.
ATTCAGCTGTAAATGAGTCAAGAATGAAAACTGACCAAGTGATGCTGAAGCTGACGGAGCCCATGTTGGATAGAACATCGTTGATCAGGTGATAGCCACCTCCTCTGGACTTCAGGTAGACGTTGAGTTTGGTGAACTCCAGCTGGACATCATTAATGTCATGCAGGAATAATACCAGAATCCCCACGTTGTGGTACCTGCAGGAGGGAGAACAAATCTAAAACATCTGCACCTCATCCAGTTTATATTGCTTGAATCAAACCCACTTTTATCAGCAGCACGATACCTGAAGGCGTAGGAGAAGCTAATGAGTGCCAGTGTAATGATGTGGTGGACCACCATGACCGCCGAGTCCTTCCTCCAGGTGTCCATGTTGATGGTGGCGTAGATGGAGTGGCCGTAGAAGCTGCCCTGGATCAGATAGGCTACAGCGATGTCTGTAGGCACGGTCATACCACTTTTCCAGTCTGAAGAACCGGACAAAAAGGGACGTGTTGTAAATAAAGTTTTACATAGGTTACTTAAATTCAAGTCTAATAAATAATGTTGATTTACAATCTGTAAATGTTGATTTATAAATTCTTTGCCTTAACACCCTTAAAGATCCTGTATTCTGCTATTTTACAGCTTTTAACATCTGGGATAAGCACATATGATAAAATATTACAGTTGGTGTTATATAGTATTCATGTGTCCTGAAATATACGGTGGTGCTTCTGCTCGGGGTGTGTGTGTGTTTAATCTGCAGGGGCAGCGCAGAAACTTCGGGCACTTCCTGGTGTAACATTGTTACATCACTATGTTATGAGACAGTTGTTTACCAGGAGAGAGTGGAGCAGCTGCTCAGAGTGCAGGATACAGAAGGATTACTGAGAAATGTGTATATTAAGCCAAAAATCACAGCATGGTTAAAGACTCCAAAAAGTTGATTTTTGATTTTGCAAAAAACAGGACCTTTAATAAGGCCTTTTAACGTGACCTGCTTTTAAAATACGTATAAGCCCTTGCGGACTCGTCCTTTGGTATCAGACTTTTAATTGCTCCTAAAGTCTGGATTAAAACCTACAACAAGGTCTTGTTCCAGTCTGGTCTGTGGAACAATAACCCCAGGTCTGCAGAGACTGTTGATGTTTTTATAAAAAAAAAGGCTCAAGACCTTTTCAGCTTAGCTTTAAATGATTGTTATTTTAATATATTTTCTTATTTTGGTTTTCCTTTTACATACATATTCTTGTTTTATTTCATATAATATTTTTGTTTGAACCTTCCGGTGTATTTTCACTGCTTAGAGACTAAAATATTCTTTATTAAATTACTGATTTGAACATCAAAGATAATATCCCCATAAGCAAATATCCTCATTTTGTTTTCCCATTTTCTTACACTTTAAGCTTCAACCACAAGAGAAGAGGAAGTTAAAGAGATTTATCTCCGCAGATGGCTGACATGTTGGATTTAAAGCGTGATCCTTGTTATATAAATACACATACATTCATCTGGATATAAATCAGAGCAGAAGGAACTTTAAACAATAACATCTGAAGGTGATACTGGATGACGAGAGTCAGCTGGGACTGGACGGATAAGGTTTTACCCTCAGCAGCATTCAGGAGGCTTCCTAAAGAAAAACAAGCTGAAAGCATGTCGTGTGGGCTGAAGCTGGCTCACGTCTCTGAAACCTATCAGATGTTACATGGAAACTTTCTCCTCTGATGTTTAAGGAAGGTCGGGATGTGGTTTCATTCAGGAATCGTGTTGTGTTGATTGATTAGCTCTTCCATCATTAAACATTAAGGAGAGGCCGTTAGATGGAGCAGAAAAGCTGCCAAGGCTTTTCTTTTACTTCAAGATACAGAAACACCCCCATTCTAAAAAATCCTGTCACGTATTATCACTAAATTATCCAAAACATTTTAATAGCTCCACATCTCCTGGCTCAGACACCGCTAAGCTGTATTACTCTCTGAGTCCACACATCTCTGATTGAGAGCTATTAGCAGTGACGTAGCCATTTTTTATGAACATGCTGCTGCCAGCGAGCCTTTGTGAGGACTGACACCTCCGTGTCTGATGGACGAGGCTGAGAGACAATAAAAAACATCAGTCCTGTGTAAGTGAAATCCTCAGAGCACTTCCTTCCTCCATCACAACATCTCTGCTCCCCATTAGCCACTATCATAAAGAGCCAGTGCTATAAATGTTGCATGGAAGCTAATGTGGACTTGTTAAAAACAATATGCAAAATATTTAAATAAACTTACAAACTCTTGCTTTTAATGTTGGTGTAAACCTAAAGCGGAAAACATGTCTGACTACATATCAGTTAAAATGGGCCATCAGGTAAAATGGGCCATTTAAGGTTTGGGGGTCCCAGCCCCTCTGGAATTTAGAGCCAATGACTGTAAAGTATTTCAAACTGT
>SSNP01000004.1:7999866-8048696 GCA_006937955.1 Pachypanchax playfairii | reverse complement strand
GATTGGGAGAACATCATATGGTCAGATGAAACCAAAATAGAACTTTTTGGTAGAAACTCAACTTGTCGTGTTTGGAGGGGAAAGAATGCTGAGTTGGATCCAAAGAACACCATACCTACTGTAAAGCATGGGGGTGGAAACATCATGCTTTGGGGCTGTTTTTCTGCAAGGGGACCAGGACGACTGATCCGTGTAAAGGAAAGAATGAATGGGGCCATGTATCGTAAGATTTTGAGTGAAAACCTCCTTCCATCAGCAAGGGCATTGAAAATGAGACGTGGCTGGGTCTTTCAGCATGACAATGATCCCAAACACACCGCCCGGGCAACGAAGGAGTGGCTTCGTAAGAAGCATTTCAAGGTCCTGGAGTGGCCTAGTCAGTCTCCAGATCTCAACCCCATAGAAAATCTCTGGAGGGAGTTGAAAGTCCGTGTTGCCCAGCGTCAGCCCCAAAACATCACTGCTCTAGAGGAGATCTGCATGGAGGAATGGGCCAAAATACCAGCAACAGTGTGTGAAAACCTTGTGAAGACTTACAGAAAACGTTTGACCTCTGTCATTGCCAACAACGGCTATATAACAAAGTATTGAGATTAACTTTTGTTATTGACCAAATACTTATTTTCCACCATAATTTGCAAATAAATTCTTTAAAAATCAGACAATGTGATTTTCTGGATTTATTTTTCCTCATTTTGTCTCTCATAGTTGAGGTATACCTATGATGAAAATTACAGGCCTCTCTGATCTTTTTAAGTGGGAGAACTTACACAATTGGTGGCTGACTAAATACTTTTTTGCCCCACTGTATGTCTTGATGGCATAAACCAGAAATAATGCTGTTAGTTTAGTATATAGACATAGTTTTGGAAAATTTGATGTTTTTCTTGGTAGCCCAATTTACCTTAACCCATTGAGGTAAAATGGGCCATGATCTATGTCACTCACAAACACACACATACATGTTTGAGTGTGTGTGTATGCATAAAAAAAAAAGTCATCCAAGCAACCAGCCAAGCAAGCCAGTAAGTACCCGGGCAGCAAGCATCCAAAAGGGGGGGTGGGGGTGTTGGTGCAGGGCAAGAGAAGCAAATCACCTTGCAAAGTCTGCAAAACTCATTATAGTGACCCAAATGACCCTAAGGCTACTGAGAAACGGGTAAACTGTGATCCATGTTCTGTCAGGTTTCATGAAAGCTGTAGTGAAGAGAATGATATCTGTGGTGAGGATGGTTTCATTTGTAAAAACTGCATTTGCCTCTAAAAATTCTGTTACTTTGAAGTTAAAATGTACAGTTGTTATCAAAATGTTCCATTAATGAATTTATTGTTGTTATTTTTTAGTCTTAGTGTTGTACAGTAGTTCATGAATTATTAGACCAACATTTGAATGTGTTATGTTTGTTAAAATGAGTTCAAATTAAAGTTCATTGATTTGTTTTATCTGAAATGACTGGTTTCCATGGCATTTTAAATTTATTTGAATAATTTACCTGAAGGGGAGGCCCACTTAACCTGAACACTGCTCATCTAAAAAAAATGTGCAACAACTGTTGCACCTAAGCAATAATAATTTATTAAATTAAGTCAGCATTAACATGTTGAAAACAAACTATATTAACAATAAAAACACAATTCAGTCTCACAAAGTGATTTTTTGCATCTTTACCAAGTGATTTACCAAAAAGTGGCCCAATTTACCTGATATCACCCTATAGATCAGAACACAACAACAGGATGGGTGAGATATTAAAGGTTCAGAATATGCAAAAAGCATCAGACTGTGCATCCTGTGTTATAAATATCTGCCACTTTGAATACTCAAAGAAGCTTTTAACTCCCACGGAGTCACTACAGAGTGTCCACACCCTGCTGTTTCTCCTTTTCCATTGATATTTCAGTCCTTCTGCTGTGAAATACAGACATGTCTTACTGTAAAAGACGGAGGGCGGGTCATGGAAGAAGGAGTAGGAGGTGAAGAAGAGCAGGTAGGTGGTGTAGGACCACGACATGGTGTAGAAGACCAGCTTCCACGCGCTCTCTGGCATCTTGGCAGCATCTTTGGGCAGCAGTTTGCACCACTGTGCAAGAGGCTGCAGAAGCAAAATCAGACACAGAAGCTTACATTAAATTAAACAAATATTTATTATATAAATTAAATTAAAGAAAATGAGTGAAAGACATGTTCACAGTCTGTGTGTTTTTGTATCTTCAGAGAGAAAGGAGGAGTTCTTGGTGTTTAATATCTTGTGATTGATATTACAAACAGAAACATGAATCAGTTTGTCTCAGCAGTTCAGATCCGCTGCAGGAGCCCAAACAACCGAAAAGCTGAGTCAACACCTCCACAAATTAAAACATTTCATCAAAATCATTAAATAAATCTTTTGATTTATTCCTGTACTGTTGGATCAGACCACATTCATTTAAAATGGCATTTACATCATATGAAAGCAATAAAGTAAACCAATGTTTGGAGATATTTTATTAGCTTTTTTTTTTTGGATTAGAAAGTTCTACACGTGCTTCATTTTGCAGATACATTCATTCTCTTTATCATCATGAGCTGGTTTCACACGAGCTCGAGCGTGAACACGGGGCCGTCTAACCACAGAATCGCGTCTCTCACTGGGTTTGCAAGTTGAAAAGAGGAAGCTGACGAAGAGGGTTTTTTTATACAGATGCAGCCAGATACTCTACTTGTCACTCACGCAGCCACAATATCTTCACTCTAAACCTCTACGACCTTTAACCTCCGTCGCTTCTGAATCATCTCCGCTGGAAGATCAAAAAGTCTGAGATTTAATGGCTCATTTTAACGAAACAAATGAAAAAAAAAAAAAAAAAACATTGGCTTATTGAACTCGATCAAATCTAAATGCAGGACACAAAGCAGAGGGATAAAATATACATCAGGTATATCATTTCAGCAGGTCGTGAGTCAGACTGTTGTTCAGTGTTTTATTTCTGTGCCAAGACAGGAAACCAAACCCAGCTCGGCATCTCATAAACAAAATTAGACACAGACACACACATCAGTGCAGACGGCAGAGAAACTGTAACTGAAGGCAGGAAAGTAAAAGTTTCTTGTGACACCGATACGCTCCATCTCAATCAGTTGTTACTAAACACGACCCGACGTGACCGGGATCAGAAACGACCCACATGACAAATTAATGGACTTGCTGCTGCTGATAAGAAACAGGAATTCATTCTGTTTGTGTGATTAAAAGCAGGAAATAAAATACTATCTTTATCCTGAGCTTTAATTCATTTACACCCTCCTTTGTTTATCCTTGTGCTTCCTCTCTTGTTTTGGAGGATTTGATGGAGTCATCGAGTCAGGGGCTCTAAACATCACCGGGAAGGAAGTTGACAGATGTGAGATAACATGCAACAGCCACAGGTTCTCAGTAATGACACATGTAGCGAGAACAGCTGCCCTGCAGGGGGGGCACATGATCTCAGTCAGGACAGCTGATTGGATGAGACAGAGGTGACATGTGGTGCGTGCTCTGTACGTCCTGACCGGAGCACAGCAGAGTGCAGGACATCGACCACATTCTTTTAATTCTCTTAGTACATCGCCTCCTCATGAAATCCTTCCTATTTCTTTCTCTTTGCTCCACCATCCCCTCTTTCCATCCACCCCTGGGTCTCTCCCCCCTGCCTGTGAGCTTTATTTATAGAAGCCAGCTGTCAGCGCACATTGTAACCCCCCCCCCCCCACTCGTCGTCCTCCAGCATGTCACCCTCCACCTCCTCACACAAAAACATAAGCCTACACGCATTCACAAAAGCTGAAAAACACTAGAGGCTGACAGAGCCAAAAGCAAACACCAGATCACTGGTTCATCATCATTAATGTCAACTTCTAACTTGTTAAAGCTTCAAAACCTATGAATCATCTTTCTGTCAAGTTTATCTCTGTATTTTTATCATGTTTTGTGTGTCATTAAAGGCGTTTCTATGGTTACAATTCCACTACGGACAAACAGCCAACCAGCATCACAAACAAGTCTTGAAACAATTGATTTAAAATCTGCAGTACACATCTTTAATTGGAACTTTTCTGTCTAAAAAAACAGAGGTCAAGGACTCATCCTCCATCAGATGAATGTTAGGCAGCACGTATACAGCCATTCAACAGCCCGCCATCACTTTCTGACAGACTCTGGCTGAATTTGTCTCTAAGCTTCTGTTTCTTTCTCTGAGCTGTAAAACAAGAGATCAAATGGAGACGTTAACAAGAAGAAATTACAAAAGGAAAATTGTGTTTGAAAAAGCAAAGTGTCAGTATGAGAAACTTCACAACAAATGAGAGGTTTCCATAGCAACCATGCTGGAAAAAACCCCTCAGTGTGGCAAAAACTCTCTCCAGCTTCTATTCCAGTCTTCATCCATTAGTCCTCCTTTTTAACTCTTTTTGTATCTGCATTCTTTTACTGTCTCTTTCTAACTTCTAATGTTCTCTGTGAACTTCCCGGAAGCTGGAGACGACTGGCCTGTTGCATAAGAGGATAAATTGGGCCAGTGAGTCAGGATGCTGGGTCATGTTTGTGTCTGTTCAATCAGGCTTATTCTCATTCATCCTCTGTCTTTCTGTCTTTTGTCTTCATTTCTCTCAGACACGTTGACGTCACTCTGGGGATCTCGATGCCACCTTAAAACCCAAATCTCTCGCAGATGCCCTCTGCTCTCTTTTTTTTACCCCAAGCTTAGGGCAAATAGGATTTACAAAGGCTAATCCAAAGGATGACCAAGAGTTTTAGACTATATATACATGTGCTAGTAAATCTAGCCTGTTTATCTGCAACAATTGCTAAAATCTTAAGCATCTTCTTGAACTTTCTGGTGCTTTAAGTGGGTCACAATCTACTTTTTTTATGTAAGTGTGTGCTCTGAAAATCATTTTGATCACACTTTTAATTCACCTGACTGGATGTAAATTATTAGTTTCTATAAAAAGAGGAGAGCTCTCAGTCTCCTCGCCTCTTGTTCTTCACAAGCTGATGAGCTGACAGCTGACTGATAAAGCTGCTACTTTTAGGTTTAAAGAGCAAAAAACACTCAAATTACAAGGTTGTTATGTTTGATTATTTAGCATAAAAAAACAAAAAAAGTCAAAATCTGATGGTATTTTGTTTTATTTTAAGTATTGTGAGTTTATATTTAGTTACATTTTATTACAGATTGTTTAGCTGTTTATATATTTTTTGTTTTATTCTGTTTTTTTGGCTCTATATTGATGCAAAAATACAAGAAGAAGATAATATTTAGACCAAATACAAATACTTTCAGAAAGCATCTAAAAAAACATTGTTTTGTAAGTTATGGCTGATATCTTTAGTTTTGTTGGTTGTGTTTATGGTGAAACGCGTCTTCATTCTTGTAGTTCTGTTTTTAGCTTCTTTGTAAAGACGTCGTCACATTTAAAAAACGATTTTCCTTTTTCTTGTCGCGCTCTGTGAAATATTGTAATTATCTTTTGTTAAATGATCTGTTTTTGTTTAAAATGTTGTGTTTTCTCAGATGAAGATCTGTCTTACTGTGAAAAACGTGTTTGAGTTTTAACTGACGAGCTTTTAATGAGAAACAGCAACAGTAAAACAAAGCAGCGGTGTGGGAGTGAAGCACCTCAGACATAATTCACCTCCAGTCAGATATCTTTGTTGTTTTTCCTCCTGTCTGCAGTATCAATCTGATCCTCTGAAAAAGCTTCGCTAACGTTGAATAACAGCAGCTTTTGCCGACCTCTTGATTTCCACATCCTGCCTACTCGCCGGAAGCTCGACAGGCGGGTGTGATGCATGCTGGGAAACAAGGTGTAATTTATACATCTTTCAATTTAAAAAGGAGGTGGAGTAAATTGTTTGAAGGTCTCTGGAGCAAAGAAACCAAATGATTCCAAACCATTAAAATATATTCACCAAGTTTAAAAAACAGCAGGCAAATGAACTTTTTGTTTTTTTGGGAATGAAGAACAACAACACTTCCTTCCATTCAAACAGAAATAGCAGGGAAGTGAAATGTGTTTCATTTCTGATGCACATCTGGAAGAATTCGACATCAAACAGCATGTGATGATCTTTGACTTTTTCTATTATTTATATTTCTACTGTTGCAGCTGACATTCAAAGGTTGAACTCAAATGTTAATACTGAACATTAGGACTTTAATTGACCACAATAGTATAATTAAATGAGGCACTTTGCAAGTCATTATTTGCATGTCACCTGGTAACCAGGAGCTGCATGTGAAGAAGCTTCACCGTGATGTTTGGCTGCAGCTGCTGCTGTGTGTAAACCCTCTTTCTGAAATGTAATTTTTTGTGACTTTGATGTACGACAGACGTCCCTTCACGCGGGATAAATGTTCAGCCTCCGCGACTTTATTTCTAATAACTAACTCCTATCAATTTCAGTTTATCTCTAAACTACGTTGAATATTGAAAGTAACTGTGGAACAGTGAAAGATTGTTGGAATCGAGGTTCCTTATAAATCACCATTAACAGACTTCATGTGTCCAAATTTGTTTAAAGTCACTGGCTTGGAAAATAATCCAATTCAACCAGCAGTTTAACTTCTTGTTGGGTAAATATATAACTCAGAATACAAAAGGAGAAAAAAGATACACTTGTGCAACTGTTGGGAGGAAGTCCAGTCGGTTAGTTAATCCCAGTGGAGGCATTAACCCCATTTTTGGTTTTCAAATTAACTCCTGGAGCATCACAGTAAACATCCTCCATAATAACGGAAAATAATAACAAATTCTTTTAAAGATAACTCACATCAACAACTTTAGTTATTGAGTATAAGGTTACTTTTTAAAACTTGGATTAAAGACAAAAGTGAACTGAAAATACCAAATAAGAGTCAGACGGAGGTCAACACAAGAAGCTGTGATATATTAAATAAATTATGGAAACTACACTTGCTAAATGTTTGTGATCATCTGCCTTCATACAAATGAACATTACTGACACTCATTCTTAATCTGGAGGGTTTAATGTGTCGGTTCATTTTTTCCATGGGGATTTTGGATCGTTCTTCCAGAGGAGTTTTTGTAAAGATCCAACACTGATGTTGAACGAGAAGATCTACAAAAAAATTCACCTCAAAGATGTTCTGTTGGGTTGAGGTCAGGACTCTGTGCAGGTAAGTCCGTTTCTTCCACACAGAACGCAATCTTCAGTGTCTTTATGGACCTGCTTTGTACACTAGTCCCTGACTTGCACCATGACTTGCTTGGTGCAGCCATGTTGGAACAATGAGGTCATCCACAAACTCCTCCCACAGAGTCGGGAGCATGAAATTACCTAAAATGTCTTGAAGCATTAAGACTTCCTGTCACTGGATCTAAGAAGTCACACCCCCTCCACTAAACAACTTAACTTTGACCTGTCCATCAGACGCGTGACTCGTCACATCTCCACTGCTCTAGAGTTCAGTCGCAGCATGTTTTACGTTATCTTTGCACTGCGTTTGAAGACGTAAGGCTTAGAGCTTTCCGTCTGAGTTGCTGTTTTTTCCCCCAATAATTTCGTTATAATACCACAACTACTGGCTGTGGAATATTTAGTAGTGAGAAAATGTTGTGAATTTTTCTTGGCATCCCGTCACGGTACCACGCTCACATTCACAAAGATTTACAGCAGCATGGTTCTGCAGTAAAAAGGTGATAAAGCGGTCCACCTGCAGTGCAGACCACCTACTGAAAACATTTCATGTCACGTGAAAAGAAGAAAGGAATAAAGTTAAAGTAAAGAGAAAAGAATGAGCAGCTAAAATTACATTTGAGGAAAGAACAAAGAAGCATTTCTGTCGTTCAGGATCGAGAAGCTGTCGGTATTTTTATTTTTCTCTTTGTCCTTTAATCATCTGCTTAAAATAAACCTTTTACTTTTTAGTCTCTGGGGTTCGGCTCATGTTGGATCTCTGACATTAAGACAACTGCATGTTCCTGGAACCAAAACGAAAACAATTATACATTACTGAAAAACTCCGGTGCATTTTCTCACTTTATTCACTTCTGTTGTCGCCTCCTGCATTTATGAAAAGCTGTTATTTTATCGGACTTATCTGCGGTTGCACACCCGTTTTCTTCCAGACAACACTGATTATCACACAGAGAAGTACGGCAACCCAGGAAGAGAAATTTAGTCTGAAATTAGCAAACAAAAGTTATGAAATCCTGTAACTGTAACTCATTTTCTAAATCACATGCAGTTTTTAACAGAAATTGTTTGACAAATATACAATACAATACAACAAATGCAAAAAAAGCAGCATAAAGTCTACTTTTCCACAAATTTCAAATATGATCTTTGATCCATTGGCCTTTCTAATGTATCTGTTTTTCTAAAAGTTCTGAAAAAACAACACAAATATGGCGCATGCAATCAGTTTATTTATAAAGCAGCAGGTAAACGATCACACAGTATCTTTAAGTCTAACCTAAAGACATCTTTGTCCTACAATATAAGTATTTTATGCACAACGTGTGCGTACTGTTTGCATATAGACCCTCTCAGCTCAAGCTGACAGCTGGAAGACATACGGCTGTCGTTCATGATGAAGTGCCCACGCTTTCAGCGGCGCATCCAGGTTGAAGACTGACAAAGCGTAAATAAGTCTAACGCCATGTGCCAGGCCAGTTTAAATTGATGAGCCTAAACATTATGACCACACAGAGACTTAAATAACAAGGATTATCTCCTTAACTGCAGCCCATCTGATGTGAGGCAGAAGAAAAGGAGTAAAAACATGAGTATTTTGTTTATTCCCTGTAACTGATGTCAAATCAAAGAGAAGCATTTAAACAAGATACCGCTGCCAAGGAAACACACTAAAAAAGACTCATAATAACAAACTGTGATATGTATTTTTAACTCAGTAACTTGGAGAATTTCTGACCATTTCATTCTGCATGTTTCTGTCAGGTAAAAGTAAATCCTTACATCAGGACAGGATCTGTAATAACTCAAAAATGTACCATTTATCCTGCATTTATTTTTAGATTCTTGATTTACACTATGTGGCCACACAAACCACATGGTGGGTGGAGAGGAACAAGGATGATGACTTGCGAAAGCAGAGAGGGAGAGGAAAGATGGAGTATAATCTGGAAAGCCTGTAGATGAAAGAAAGGCCGACAAAATGGACTCTGTCTCAAGGAGTTTCCATGTGCATGTTGCAATTGCTTCCACAGAGGAAAAAAAATGGGAGCTCAGGATGAGGAAACTCTCCTAATTGCACCCAAAGAATGCACGGCGTTTAGATCTACCACAGCGATGAAATCATCAAGGCCTTGCTCCGTTTTTACATGCTGTTTTTAAGTGTCCTTAAAGACGAGAGACATCTGTCAAATTAGAAGCTCCGTGTGACAAAGTTTTTCCACTAAAGCAAAGCAAGTAGGCCAGAAAGAGAGAGGAGGAGGAAAAACGATAGAGAGGCGACCCGGAGCCGGTCTGCAGCAGCCGAGTGGCACATTCCAGCTGACCAGAGGAGAGTGTGACTGTCAGCAAACACGACAGACACACGGCCATGTTTCACTGAGTCACACACTGCACTGCAGGACTGAACTGTTAAAAAGTCTTGTACACAATGTCTGCATTTATTTTTTTATGTCACTTTATGAGTAAAGCTGTGTGTTAAATATCAGAGTACGATGTGACCTCTTTGCTGTGTTCAGACACAAAACCTTCGGTTTCAAAAAATGCAGATGAGACACTCACATCTGAAAGTTGGTTTTGAATTAGCTGGGAAGTGACAGGTAGGAGGAGGTGAGTGGGAGCTGTGGGGGAGGTTATTTTTTTGTTTTTGTTATACTTATTTAACAAAAACACACAGATGTAATAAAGCTGCAACAATCCTCTGCAGGGTTTTTCACTTATTCCATCTTTTTTGTGGTATAGAAAATCCTCCAAATTTAAGGGAAACTGTGCCAAATTCTTTTAAAATGTTCCTTTTAACAGCGTTATTTATGTTCATTAAAAGATCTGTATCCTAAATAAGGATGCTTGTTGCTACCAGATGTGGCCCGGTCAGCTTGATGTTGAGTGTATAACATGCTGGAACAAACCTTTATCAGCCTCAGTGCACGAAAAAACATCAAACACTCACATCTGTGCAGGAAAACGTCTGAAAATATGATGCTGCGCTGATTCGAACGTAAGCATTTGCATGTGTGTACACAGCTTGGTTTGCAATATTGTTTGAATGAGTGCGTCTGGCTGGATGTCAGAGCTGTAACATGATCTATTGCACTAACTGCATCCATTCTGTGAAACAGTTTAATGAAGCTAAAAGTTCTATGATGTGATAAACCGAAGCCCAGAGAGGACATATATCACATCAGGACTAAGTGCTGCCTGTAATATGTGCAGCAAACTGATAGATATCTGAGGCATGGCAGTGGAAGACAAACAACATACAAACTTAATAACACAATAATAACAACAGCTTGCAATCAGTGTCAAAACTACAAGGAAGTTTTATCTGAGTGGGCACTTTTGGCTGAATGGGTTTCACTTCTCCCCAACCACAAATCCAGTATCAGGTTTCTCTGTGTGGCTCTAATGCTCAACGATGAGGTAGGAGCTTAGTGGGTAAGTGATCTGTGGTTAGAAACCCTGTCAAACCCTGAGCTGCTTTCACATTCAGAACAACAACAAGAGCGTCAAGGTGCCGCGCGGCTCAGTACAGGCAGATAACGCTGTGCGATGAGGATAAAGCTGCCAATGTAATGCTGCTTGAGTGATGCTTCGGTGTGTGTGTGTGTATGTGCTGCAGAAAGAGCTCAACTTAAGTGAATTTATTGTTTTCGGAGTACGACAGTAATGCTGCTGGAGATGACATGCATCTAAAGAGCAGAAACGGACGTGCTTGTCAGTGAGCACGAAGAGAAATCTTCTCACCATCATATGGTGCATGTGAGTGTATGTGCAGTTTCATTAATGCCACACTGCAGCACGCTGAGTCAGCAAGTTCACGTTCACAGGCCTCTTCTTCTCTCCAGTACTTCCTTCCTCTATCTCCATCTTCTTGATGTGTTTATTCGTTTCTTCTGATCAGTCTCTTGTTTAACTCTCTCCATTTGCTTCTGATTTTTGCACAACTGTTTGGAGCGTTTTATGACTGACAAGAAGAATGTTTACATCAGCATCTGCGCATGTGAAATAATGCAGACATCCTTATAAAATGTGCTTTTAAACTATTAGATGAATCATGCAAGCATCAAAGATGAAAAAGCTGCATGTTTTGTTTGTGCAGAGTGAATTTGAATAGAAAATGAGGAAGGAGTAATGCTTTTATAACGCCTGGGAACTTAAAGTGTGACATTTAGATGGTTGGTTAGGTACGTGTTTCTCAGAAGTACTTTTCAGAGCTTTCTTAGAGCCACAGTTGCAACCTCAGTTCTGAAAATGTTCAGATACTGTAAATGGGAATAAAAAAAAAAACAGGAAGCAAAGATCTGCAAATTTAAAAAAAGCCATATTTTTGTCAAGGGAGTAGATTTGTTCTTGGCATTGGTGGGGACACAGTGTTGGGAATGTTTCTTTAAAAATGTAATTAGTTATAGTTACTCACTTGTTCCAAAAAGTAATTAAATTAGTAACTGAATTACTCTACAAAAAAGTAACTAGTTACCTGAGAAAGTAACTGACTGCATTACTTAAAAATAAACAAATTCCTTGTATTATGCAAATAAAACTTGCCAATAAAACTAAATCTGCTTCTACACGTAGCCTGCCAGCACCGGGGATCGAACCCTGTGCTTCTAAATGAAAGGCGGAGTCCCTCCCACTAGACTACAATGGCCAGCTCAGGTTGAATAGCTCACAGCCTCAATACAACCATGTGACCACGCTACGCAGTTCCAATTCATAATAACGCACTGCATTTTACATTCACTAACTCACTAGTTAATTAGATAATGCCGTGACTGAAAATCCAACAACGTTGCGTAACAGTGTTACCTGCCCTGTTTCTTTTCTTTTGTCACTGGATATTAGTGGGGGACATGTCCCTTCTGTCCATGCTGATTCTACACCCTTGATTTTTGTCCCAGTAGAATATAAAACACATCAGATGTTTAAAATTAGATATTTTACCAATTCCATGGAAAATATTAGCTCAGAAAATTTGGAACAAGAGCAACAAAATACTCCAAAAGTAACTGGAACAATTAAAAAACAAATGGAGGAACAATTAACAACCAGTTAGATTAGCTGACAAACACTCAGTAACATGACTGAGTATAAAAGGAGTATTGCAGAGAGGTAGAGCCTCTCAGATGTAAAGATCGGCAGAGGTTCACCAACCTGAGACAAACTGAGTCTAATAATTACAGAACAATGTGAGAAAAATGTTCCTCACCGTAAAATTGTGAAGACTGAAGGTCCCACCATCTGTAATGAATAATATCATCAAAAGATTCAGAGAATCAAGAGAAATGCGTCAACACGTGTTACTTCTGCTCAGCTTCACAGGTGAAGAGTCCAGGTGCTGAACTGACCTGCCTGCAGTCCAGATCTTTCATCAACAGAAAACATTTGACACATCATAGAAAACACTACACAGATTTCCAAGACTGTTGAGCCTCAGACCAGAATCAGAAAACCTTCCCCTCCTAAAACTTCAGCAGCTCGTTTGCTCACGCCCCAGATGTTCGCAGACAGATGTCAAAAGAAGACGAGATGCTACACAACATCACGCTGTTTAACTGTTTTCAGATGTGTCACTGCCATCAAGTTCAATATGGGCTAAAATCTATAAAACATCCCAGTTTCAACATCTGATGATGTTTAAGTTCTACTGGGAATAAAAATCATCACATTCTGTTTTTATTTACATTTCACACAGAGTCTCAACTTGTTTGGAAATTAATTTAACCTGAATATTTGCTGTTATGCCTCATATCTCAGTCCAAATCCCCAACATGCTGTTCTCAACTTCACCATCAGAACACTGTGTGTGAAACGATGGAAACAAGTGCGAGCTCGTTGGATTTGTTTTGGGGAACCTGGTGCATGTAGGACATCCATAGTGGGGACAAAAATCTAGATCTTATTTAAAAGTATTTGCACCACTTTGAGCAAATATTCATCCAAAGTCATCTAAAAAGCACCAATCTGCTTGAAAAGACTGCCAACTCGAAGCCTTTAAAGTGATTGGATGTCTTAGCTTTCCTCTGGCAGAAAAAGGCGAGACTTTGACAGAGAACGTGTTCGACTCCTGCCTGACAGACGGACTAGAAACAAACAGCAACCTCCAAAACCAAGTATCTCCTTTACTTCTCTCATATCTGACTTCCACACTGGAAAGCACCAGACTTACATGCATCTGAAGTGGGTCAGTGTTCAGTCATCAAACATAACTCACACATGTAAGTAACTAAAAAGGAAACTAATTATTTTTATCTATCAGCCTGTGGCAGATGATTCTGTGCAGCTGGATTCATCTTCGGTGACTTCTGTAAAAATAATCAAGCTTCGTTTCAGATGAAAAAGTATCCTGAAGCTATTTTTTCCTCTGCAGGGACAGTGTTAAAAATAAAACTTTATGGAGATTGTAAAAGTGTGTCAAAAAGCCAATATTTAAATAAAAAAACAGCAATAAAATCACACATTTAATCTTTACTAGCAAGCTGTTGAACATTGTTGTTCATATTTTACTACATGACATTGTATAAAGCTTAGTCTCAAGCCAGCGGTGTGCGCTCTGTTAAAATAAGACCTCAAACAATGTAGTTGTGTTACTCTGACAAGCCGCCTCGGTGTTGTGATGTGGAACAGGAACACTTGTATTGAATTAGCCCCGCGTGGCTGACCTACTCTGAACCTCTTCATCCCTAATATAACCACGTTCTAGGTGCTTCTGCACATGCACCGAACAATCGACAACACTTTAAGTTTTAACTAAAATCTCAACCTGGTCCTTCAAAACCAGTGAAGCCTTCGGATGAGGAGTCGGTCTGATGATATTCAGTGGGACTGGTGTGATTACAGACTGTTTAAAGAAAAGCAGGCCTCATGCTTTGCATTCTTGGGGCCACGTTTGGCCTCATGTGTGGGACTGCTTCCTGGTGTCGTCACTGTGGCGTTCACCACGTGTAGAAACTCCATCAAAAACACTGGAACAAAAAAACCATAAGGCCACATCCAGGTTTTCTATGAAGACAGGAACCCGCTTGGCAAATGTTAACGAGGGAGGTAAGTCAGGCCTTTGATGGGTGAGGAGGAAAGAGCAGATCTGGGAAAAGGGCCAGAGCGTCTGAGAGTCTGGTCTCTAACAGACGCTCTGAGGTGAGATGGTTTAAGGCGGCTCTCAGAGATGTTGCATCTCAGTAAGTGTCCATCATAATTTAGCAGCAGCCTGCACCTCATAGTAGTAAATCAATGAACATGAACGTTTGATTTTTTCATGAAAAAACACTTTGATTATTGAGAAATCTGATTGACAGATATCATAAACAGCTTTTGAATAGATGTTATTCTCATTTTCCATCATCAATCTGTGATATTTTAACAAATTTCAGAACATTTTTTAAATAAAAGCAATAGAAAAGTCCATGTCACTTGATTTTTACTTGTTTTTTATTATTTTTTTTCTGTTGTTTCTCTCATACCATCACATGCTGAAACTGATGTGAAACCTTTTTTGTTTTTGTTGTGTTGGAATAAAGCTGAAATTCACTCTTTTTGAAACTACCCACACACAAAAAACTGCATATATCTTCACAGTTTTATTATACATCACCAAGAAATGTAAATAAAGGTGCTATAGGTCCCACATGCCTTCCTACAGGAGTCATTCTGTAAACCCAGCCACGTGTAAAGTTTGCACACATACAGCATGCGGTTACTGAACATCTGCAGACTCCCCGTTTTAACCTACAACCATCTTGAATGAGTCACAGGACCAAACCAGAACCTGTGGCAGGCTGTGAATGCAGCAGCTGTGTTTCTGAAGCCTGTGTGAGTCAGGTTAATGTTTCCTGACAGAGTGGTTAAACTATCTGATGTTGAACCTTCCCATGTCTTACAAGCTCAAAGTTAACACTGTTTTTCCGACATAAATCATTAGGCCACATGTTGGAATGTCTATTTTAAATTAAAGTAACTCATTATACTGACAGAAATGGTTCTATTAGGGGAGATTCGGTCGAGTTTACCCACCTTAAACAGACTTTCTGTCAGTCCCCGCCTGACCATCGTCCACAAAAAGGCGCACAAGAAAAACAGGGCGATTTCGGTCCAGGTGATGTGTGCGTTATCCAGGAGAGTCTGTTTGGAGAGCCCCAGACCGCAGTTGCGACAGTCTCTCCATGCGCTCAGCATGACGCTGGAGCCCCTGCTGATGAGCTCCCAGTACCCCGGCATGGGCTCCACTTCCACCGGCCCGGCGCTCCCGGCATCACTGGCCATCGTGGTGCGGCGCAGAAACAACAGAGGGGGTAAAAACCGGGAGAGATTCCTCCAGCAGCTCAGTCCAGACTGAGATGACTGACCGGTGGCTCAATTACACAAACTAGAATAATCTTATCTAACCAGCTTACCCTCTTCAGTAGCCTAATTCTTTGTTCCCCTAATTAAGACATGGGCCTGATCTTGGCGTTTAGGAGTGTTTTATAGATAATTGCAGGGCCCACCGAGGCTGCCTGAAGTACTGGACTGTTTGGATGTTAATAATAATAACACAAATGATTAAATAAGTATATTCTGACTGTTATTCGGAGGCACATGCGCCAGCCTGATGAAGGCTCCTCCAGCTCATCTTTTCACTGCGCACACGGTTCATCTGGTTAGCCGCTTAGCTCCCATTAAATCAAACGTACCAGCAGTGAACTGATGGTAGATATTTACTGTAACAGACCAACAACACAGAAGAATTTCCCTTTTATAAGCGCACATCAACACATTTATCTGGAGTTTTCTGCAGCGTTTCCGGCTCCGAATCCCCGGACAGACTAATTGTGCCGCTACGCTGTGAGACACGCTCTTGTCTCCTTCCGTTATTCGTCTTATATAACGCTACTTCTGTCCCGCTTCACGAGTCACACCGGCAGTCTCGCACGAGGACACGTTATTCCAGTCACTAAAAAAAAAAAAAGGACAGGTAAATCAGATGTATATATTCCGGAGGAACGCTTCTCCTCTCGTGCGTCAGTGGCGTGTCCAGAGCTGCGTTTTGACAGAACCCGCTGCGCGCGCCGCGGGGATCGATTTTTTTAAAATGCAATGGAGCCGTGACGTGTTCAAGTCCGCTATCTTCTTTATGAGCCGCCTGCTTGAATCACTGACGGTTTCAAAGGATGATTTAAAGGTACAGTGCACATAAACCTTTACAAGACCAATTTATTTATATACAACTAAAGCTCATGTATGACAGTCCTAAAGATATAATTATGTAAATTTGTTGTTCTTCTTTTGCTTAATAAACACACCAGACCAACAATAGATTTTACACATTTATTAACATGTCAAAGGAATGTTTGAGTTAACAAAAACTGTTCATATTTGTAAATAAATGTAGATTTATTTGTAGGATGAATATGAAGGCAGAAGTTTTATCTGCCTGTACAAGATGAGACAACCAGAGGTGTTTAAATACAGCCAAAATATTCAAAGAAAACAAAAGCATGTGTGAGTCAGGGAGAGAAACGTGGACGTTTCCTTTGTATTTCCCGGGAAAGGAGTCAGAAGCTTCATGCTGTAGCGGTGGGCGCGTACTGCATGGATAATCTGTCGAACTCATTTTCCTGCAGGAAGACACAGCAAATGAAACCGCTCAATGCCACAAAACAAACATCTCACTCTCTCAAACGCTCTGTATGAATGTCTGACTTTGTCTGTAGTTTTGGTAACCCAGATTTGGCATGTTGGCATGATAACAGATGTTTATGGTCGTCCGTACTGGTTTAATTACAACTAAACTATCATTACAAATAAACAGCACTATAAAACAGTAAAGTTAAGGCTATTGCAACTATTGAAATGGGATTTTCGGACAAACTAATACTGTATAAAAGAGAAAAGTATAGAGACTAAGTTACCTTGGTGAAATATTCTTTAAGGAAAGGGTGGGCTCGGTGTGCGTCTTTCAGCTGGGAGAGATAACGATTGGTGACCTGAGAACAAACAAAGGATTATTACAGAATTAAAAACTTTCTGAACAAAATGTGTTTTTACCAATAAATGTACAGAGAAATGGCAACAATAAAACCAGTTTTAACACCCTAAAATATTACTGAATAAATCCAGAATTTGAGCCAAAGATCTGATCACAATCGTGCGGTTCTTTCTGCCGTCAACTGTCAGTCAAATATGTGACGATTACCACTAAACTGTGCGGTCACACACACAATAAATAAGCAAGAGTGTTTTCCGGTAGTTTGTCACTGAATTAGTCATGAGACATAAATATTTAATACCTGAGATAAACATTGCACTGCTCGAACTACAGGAATAAGTGAGAGGGAGACGGTTACATTTTAAAAAAAGATGTTTCCTGTTCACCAGTTAACCTTGAGTGAGATGTGCCAATCAGATTTCTCAACTGGACACTTTTTTTATTGGTGTCCTTGTGTTTATGGCCAGAATTCTGTTACACTGCTATAAAGTCCATCAAACAGAAGTCTGATTACTGAGTCTTTATCTCCTGAACTCTGAGTCTCAGGTTGTACAACTCACACCACTATATCAGCTGATATTTTCTCAGACGTTCACAGAAAATTTATGTTCTTGTTAAGGTAAAATGGCAGAAATGTGCGTGGCGATCTTTGAGGGTTTCTGAATCAAAATGTTTGTGGGATCCCTGTAGCGGTTTGACTAAAGGAAACTGTTTGACTGATGGTTTTAAAAACAGAGGCCTTTCGAGTCCAAAGTCTCACCTCTGGAGCTTTGCCCAGGTGCTGGGTCAGCACGATGAGGTTGATCAGCGTCTCAGGATGGCTGCTGTCCTGATAGGCAGGAGAAAACAAACAGAGGGAGAGGCTTAGATTCACAAAGCTTTTGCAAATCAGAGCGAGTTTAGTCCAGATGAAAGCAGATCAAATTACCTTCAATGTGTGTTTTATATTGTTTGTGCAAAAGCTAAATAAAAAGCTGTAATTTCCTGCTCTTGTGAAAGCAACACATGATAGATGGCGGAGTCTGAAGCCGGTTTTTGGAAATCAAACTAAAGTGAAAATGGATTGTTTTTAAATGCACAATAACATCTTTTTTGGCTTCAGTTAATCTCAGATGATCCAGATCTGGACAAACAGTATTTATCAGCTGATAGTTATACAACACCTTGTTAAAAACTGTCAGTAAACTGAGCGCTAGAATCAATGGATAACTGATGCTTTGTAAAAATTAAACCTATTAAGACTGTCGGAGGCCTCCAATGCAAAACGCCATGCTGCTGAATTATCTGTGTGAAAAGAAGTTTAAGTTATTCAAGTTATCTGTAATAAAAAGATAAAGACGTGAACTTATCAATGAAAAAACAGGAGAGAATTTTAGTATTTAAATAATGATTTTAAGATAAATAAATAATGAACAACTCAAATTTTAATATGTTATGCTGTTAATTAACTGTCTATTGATTAAACTTGACTTATTTTCAGATAAATAACAACAACTTTGGAATAAATGAAGGCTTGTGCTGCCATCTGCTGGTCGAATGATGCCAGCTCACTTCAGGATTTTGTTTTTAATTACTGTAATTTAACAAATAGAAAGGATTCTTTACACTAGCACACACACAAATTAACACCAACAAAAAGGTTTTTAAATCACACAAACCCTCACTGGACTCGCTGCGATGGAGGTTTAATGAAAAAACAAAATAAATCATGTCAGACAAACTTTAAATCCTTCACTAGAGGATTTGAAGTGTCTCTGACATGTGATTTTTATGTTATTTTACTACTTAGGAATAATTAATATTACATTTGTACCCTGTGGCCTCTTTAACACAGAAAACAAGATTGGCAAAGATTTCCAGTAATTAAGTCTCAGTGATGTATTTTTGTGGAATATCGCTGCACGATTTTGAAGATGAATTTACTGGAAGTGACAAAACGCAGGAATAGAAGATGTAAATAAAGCAATTTACTATGACAGAAACTGGAGAATCAGAGCCAGAATCTGTTTGTCTCTTTCTGAATGAGAAATCTGTGATTTAGAAGAGGAGTCAACATGAAGAGAACAAGTTTTAATGCTCACAGCCATATGTTTGAGCTGAAATCGGTTCCACAAGCCTAAAGCCTGTGGCAAGCTACGTCAAAGTATCCTTGGGCAAGATACTGAACCCGCCGCTGCCTCGGGGCGGCTGTGGTCTGTCGGGAAGGAGGTCACCCTCCAATCGGGAAACCGGAGCTTGATCCCGTGTCCCGACAAGAGGCTACGTGTCGAAGTATCCTTGGGCAAGATACTGAACCCTGAAACTGCCCCCCGGGCGCTGTTCAATATGGCTGCCCTCTGCTCCTCACCTCATGGTGAGGATGAGTCAAATGCAGAGCCAAATTTCCCCACAAGAGATTAATATAGGAAATTTAAAAAAAAAAGTTCTGCTGATCAAACACAGTCAGTCTTCGTGTCATCATGGATGCAAATAAACAATCAGATCAGAGCAGAAGGAGAGAGAGAAAAGATACTAGTTGTAGCTTATTACAAACTCAGTCGTTTCTGAGTTATATAACAATCACTTACTCAGAATTCATACAGAGGATTTCTACATCATTCTTTATGCACATTACTGCCTTTTTTCTGTCCAGTATTCGATTACAGATCATGTTGATCAAAGAAATAGCATTTAATGTTTAACTCGTGACTCTGCGGAGTGAAAATAGGTTTGACTCCAGCTCAGCTGCACAGATTAATTCTTTCCAACTCGCTGAGTCAGAACATCTACGTGTGGTCCTCTGAAGTCTTTTATTTCTGTGTGAGTGATTTCATCAGTCTCTGGGTGTGTAGGTTCTCATTCGTCCAGGACGTAGACAACAATGTGTTCCTGTATTTCATCACTTCCTGTTTTATTATCTTGGAAATTGAGATTCACCTGAAGCTCATAAAAATCTTCATATTTGTCAAACAACACAAATCTGCACCTTGACTCATTAAACTAAGTTATAAAGCTTCTTAAATGTTTTATTGAGACCTGAGCGAGTCACAAACACTGTAAGAATATGTTCCGTAACGCAGCTGTCGGTTGCCCTCTAACCTTATCCAGAGCTTCCTGTAACACTCCCTCCGCCTCCTCCCACTTGTTCTGAGCCATGTAACAGGCCGCCTGCCCGTTCAGAAGCAACAGCGTAGACGAGTACTTATCAGACATCTCCTGGAAAATGTAGTACGCATCCTGCAGCTTCTCTCCACCCTGGAACAACAAGCAGTTAGCTCATCATCAAGTTTAGTACTATAGTTTGTGTTTTAGTAGTAAAATATCTGTAAAGAAAGAGTCCATCTTCCACCCGTACAACTTTAATTCATATCAACAGGAAGCAGTTCATTAATAAATGTTTTGATCAAAATATATAAATGCTGACAACACAATAATCCTCTCATTCCCAATATGATGTGGTTGGTTATTTATTTCTAAATTATACAAATGCTACCAACATGTAAACGTTTCCTTCTTACCACAGCAATGTTAACCCAGGCTGTGGCCAGCTGGGTTAGCGTAGCATCTTCATCTTGCTCCTGCATCTTCTTTAGTTCTTTCCTGTCAAAAGCACAAAAACAGATTAAAAAATAATAATAATTTAACATCATCTGCAAACTCTGACCAATGTGTGACAAAAAACAGAAACTTTTATAAATCATACGTTCACCTGCATTTATATTATCTAGGATTCCTGAAATACAACTAACATATATGTTTTTATTCTTCTTTAACTTTTTAAATCCCACCCATCTTTGATAATGTCAGACAACAATACCGTACCTTGCCAGATCAACACGGTCCAGACTGAGAAGCACCTGAATGGTCATGGCCATACTGGTAAAATAAAAACACAATTAATTTCAGTTTGATCAGTTTCACAGCCATAACAACAACTGTAGCAAATATGGGTTCACAAAGTAAAAGCACATTTATCAGGGTTGTTTTATTGTTTGTAATAATAATAATCAAAATGCTGAAGAAAAGTATGAAAGTTTTAGGCACAAATACTTTGTTTGAATTAGGCCACTTGCTATCTTAAATTTAATTAATTCATTACTCATTATCACTATTTCCTAAATAAACATTAAAGGATGAAATCTGTGAAGCATCTTATTTTAAAGTAATTTTTATTCAAAACACAATGTGGTGAAATCAAGCTTTTCAAATAAAATCCTTTCTTACCACTCAAGACTCTCTCCCTGGTGCAGAGTTCGGAGAGCAGCATCAGTGTTCATCTCATGGTGGTAGATGGAGGCAGCCATCAGGAGGAAGGTGGTGTTGGCAGCGTCCACGCTCTTTGCCATCTTCTTGTCCAAATCAGCAACAATAGCATCCCTGAACCAAAGACTCTCCTAAGGTTAATATTCTCAAAATATGGCGAGTCCAAATAATTATGTCATTTAACTCAAACAAAAACTTTTAAATGACACTGAAAAGCTAATTTATCTTACTATTTGTTTTATTTTATTTTTAAACATTCGGTTTAACTCAAAATGAATAGTATAGCATAGTCCTTTAATCGTCCCACAAGGGGAAATTTGGTCGTAAATTGGGGTTGTGAGATCAGAACATATCAGGATTTTTTGGTTAAATGGCTTATATAGACAATTACCAGGCCGCACCTGAACAAAACCTATTGAAACAAAAATCCTATGGGCCAAAATTTCTCTTACAGAAAAAGCTCAAACAAATGACATTATGATGATCAAATAAAAAAAGTTGTAAACTCCAAGTTTCCTTGCCAGATTGCATGTACCGTTATACCTTTTGCTTTCAATGGACAGGTACTCTGCAAACATTTTCACAGCCTGTAGCTCAGGTGGAGAGTTTGCCTTGATGTCATCCAGAACAACACCATATTTCCTCTATAAAAACACAAAAGCTTACAGGTCAGGATGAAGTGAGGGCTTTTATTTTGGTAAATAACCGTAATGAATGTACAATAAAAGCCTAATATCGGCTACTTTTCCTACTGACAATTTGTCTTACCTGAGCGATGTAGGCTCTGTACAAAAACATGTCTCTTTCAACCTCCTTCTCTGGGGACGAAGGCTTTTAAAACAAAGAACAAACTGCATTTTAACACCAAAGTCAGCCAGCTAAAGGAAGAGATTAATCTTTTGCGTTAGTACAGTTCCTCTATTAATCAGACCCGCGCAAGACGAATAAACAATAAACATTTTAACTGGTCAAACTGTGTCACATACCTTCACTTTCTGAGCTTCATTAATACATTGTTGGTAGCTGCCAATGTAATAAGCATTTTTTACATCGAACAGTTCATCTACATCGCCCTGCTGCGCCGCCATGTTGACAACTGATCTTCCGGACACGTCGCAAGACTACGTCACCTTCCTGCGTTTTACCGAGGATTCTGGGAAATGGGGTTTAACAACAGAATTAACAAATTATCAAAAAGCCTACTCTTGATATCGTCTTAATGCTACTGTTTATAAGACTGTGTGCAAATTATATAAAGAATAATATAAAAAATAAGGTAGAAGACAAGCTTGCAGCAAACTTTTTTTATTTTCGTGCGTCTTTTTTCTGTTGTGTCTTCATGCTCTGGATCGTGTATGCTTACTTATTAAAAGTTTTGATTGCTTGCTTGCTTGCTTGATTGATTGATTGATTGATTGATTGATTGATTGATTGATTGATTGATTGATTGATTGATTGTGCCACTCAAGTTTCCCAAAAAGGCTAATTTTGCTCGTACGGCATTTTACCACAAGAGGGCGCACCAGCTAGATAGATAGATAGATAGATAGATAGATAGATAGATAGATAGATAGATAGATAGATAGATAGATAGATAGATAGATAGATAGATAGATAGATAGATAGAACTAAAGAAGGATGTAACAGGGAATTTCCGTCAGCTTCATTAGACTGATAAGGGAAAACAATAACTTCCCCTGCCATGAAAACATCCGTTAAAGAAATAACATCCGTTATAGTTTTTTTTCTTTCTTTGACATCTGCCTTTGTTGATAGACATTTTCCGCATTAAAAAAATCATGTTGTATATAATGTGAAAATGTTAATGGTCTATAAAGAGCCAGAGTAAGTTGTAAAGCTGGTCCTCACGGTTCCTGCTCATTATTCCTCTGGGACCTTTGCAGCCGTGGGACCTAGATAATTACTGGAAACCCTAATGGGGGCGTAGGGACTGTGCTGGTCTTAAACGGTCTTTTCTTTCGGTCTGGGCTGGTCTGGTTCCTCTCGATGCTCCTTCATTGGCTCAGGCGAACATCAATCTGTAAACCAGGTCCCCCCCTTCAAGTTTGAAACTTTTTTCTGAAAGCAGGAGTCCAGTTACATCAACTTGTAACTGATCTCACAGCGTCCGGGAGGAGAAAACACTCTGAATAATTAACACATCTGAACCTGGTTTACAGTTCCAGTAACTAAACAGCAGCGTTTTTTTTAGCGAATATTCAACAAAACAAGGGAACTTTATTTGGAAAATATGTTGTAAAGCGACTTCCCGTAAGGATGAAGAGGTCTTGAGCGACTCGGATTAACTTGTAGCTGCTCACGTCCCGAGTCACTGAAGCTGAAGGTGAGTGCATGTAACGGCTGATATTAACGGTTCACGGGTTGTTAATCAACGGACAGTGATGAAAGACGTTTTATCAGCCCGAGCTCCGACCGTTGGAGTTTAACGGTGTTAATCAGGCTTTTTTGACAGACGCCATGTTTAACGTAACGGAAGTAAAAGTTTGATACATAAACAAACATTTCTGATCAGTTTTAACAGATTTATGGAGAAAAATATAATATTTAAATATATTTATCTGTATAGAATGTGATTTCAATCTTTTCATGTTGACATCGTGTAACTGACATTTGAAAATTTATTTGTTTGAAAGCTCGTAAGAACTGCGTATATAATAAAGTGTAAGAAGTCAATAAGTTTTAAAAACAAAAATGTTAATCTGCTATTTAATAAATGGTAAATCAAAAATATCTGTAATCCTTTAGAAACAACGTGTAGTAGTGTGGAATGTAGTATGCACAAATGTGTATGTGTGTATATATATATATATATACACACACATACAATTTGACTTAAATAACTGAAAGGTCCATTCAGGTCAACTACTGTCATACTTGACAATTCAAAGCATTTAAAGCTCACTGGTTTGTGTTTTTATTTTAGGCTATATTACGTTTTAGACACACTAGGTCCAAAGAAATTGTGGAGATACACAAAACTTGTAAATAAAACGTCATATTTACTGCTTTAAATACCAAATAATGCTTGTGTTTTATACTTAGGGGTCGATCTGTGGTTTATTTAGATCAAGAGAAGGAGAATGAAGACATACAGTGTGTGCAAACAGTGATATATTTTATAACATATTGCTGTGTTTACCTTGTAAAGCTTTATTGTGCATACGAAGCCCTGTGTATGGGTGTGTGTGTGTGTCTGAATGAATGGCCCCTCTGTGCAGGCAGGGCTCTGGCAGGTAGTGCCACACATTATCATGCACGACCCAGACAGACATGTCAAATGAATTATGGCGAGTCTGAGATTTGGAGTCAGGTTTGCTTCTTGCTGCAGCGGGTCAGCTGTGAAATGATTTGGGATTTTTTTACTCTTTTAGTTACCAGAGATTCTGTCTTGTAGGTTGCAATCTTTGTCAGCTGAAGAGAATAAATATGGATCAGTTTGTGGTTAATGTACATTTTTTGTTGACGCTATGATGGATTGAAAAGGAAATAAAAGAATCAGCAACTTTTTATAGGCAAATATTTCCTGCAGCAGCTTAAAACGTGTTAGGAATGTGAGTAGACTTCCTTTCTCTTACATACTGAGGTTTTGGACTTTTGAGGAAAAATTAAACAGCCTCCTTGTGACATTTTGGTGCTATATTTTTCACTTTATATTACTCAAAAACATAAATCCTAATGTATTTGTTCTGTATTCCAAAAAAATTAGTATCCAAATATATTTTAATTGCGTTAAAACTGCCATTTTTTTTAACAAATGCTTATTGATTTTTCTAATTAATTGAATCTTTGTGCATCACATTCACTGTATCAGTGTTTCAGACATCAAATAATTCAACAACACTTTCAAAAAACAGTGTTAACCAAGAGGCTAGTAAGTCTGATGTTTATTTTCAGTGGACGTGTATCTGTGTGACCCCCCTCCCCCGAGCGTGTTCAGGAGTGGGACAATGCACTCACGTAGCGTGACATTTCCCCATGCAGTGTTATTAAGAGCAAAGCTGAAAGTTGCAGCAGTAAATCCCAGAGACTGTGTTGTTCCCACTGAGTAGAATCCATGGTAACTCATTATGAAGACAAGAGAGGTTTCTGACCTTCTTTTGCTTTGCTGTGAAGTTCAGCTCAACACATCGGTGGCCCCTGGAAACGCACGACGCTCCGAAGGCGTCGGACAGCCTGACGGATCGGCGGTGTGATTTTGTTTGTAATAATTGAGGGTGACTGATGGCGTCTGCTAATAGACTCATTTTAGATTCCACTTGTGTCATCTGTTGACTCACAACGTCTTTTCTTATCACCACTCCGTTTTCACTGATCACTGTCCCCGCTGCTCTTGCTGCCAAGCACACTTGTAATTGTCAGTCTATTAAACAGTAGGTTAACAAATTATGTTCTCTGTGCTTGAAGAAGGAAAATTAGTCATAATGTGTCCTGCTCTTATGGTGGCCTTAATTAAAATGTCAGAGGCCTCGACATAAGTCATAGCTCAAGCACTGTTTAAGGCCGCTGATGATTCCTCACATCAGTTGAGGGCTTTTATAATGCTAATTATATTGTAAATATGATATAATCATAGCTCAGATATGCCAATTAAAGTCAAGCGACGTGAAAATGAGCTGCTCTTTTGATTCTTTATTATTCTTTGTCTTTTTATTCCAAATTAGCCTCGTTGTATCCATTAAATAACAATATACTTTTGCATTTTAATGGGAGAACAAATGTTGTCGGTGAGCAGTGTGCTGGCCCTCAGGCAGAGCAGCCTGACTGTATTCCCAGCCTTATTACACATGCCCAACACTGACTGATGTTCCTAAATTAATGCCAGCAGCTCACAGCCACTATCTCTTACTTTATGTGCTGAGTCCAGCCTTTATCCTGGTCTCACATCTTTTCTCTCAACCTGTTGCACCACAGCAGCCTGCTCTTAGCCTCCAGTCTATTTTAGTTCAAATTGGCAGGCTGAATTATTAAAAGCAGATCCATTATGTGCCTGTGCGTTAATTATTAATTGTTCAGTGGGCTCCAGCAGATCAGAGAAAACTGTTAAAAAGGGAAGGGCATTAGTTTCTGATTGTCTAGTCACTGCAGAAGTCTTTACAGGCAATTACTGGGACTGAACATGATAAAGCGACAGCCCCACAGCCGCCAGGCGAAGATCTGCTGCATCCGAAACCGCGAGCGCCACGTTCTCCTGCACGTTTGTTGCATCCGTTCTGCATGTAATCGTTACTCTCAAGCCTACTCTCTGCCGAGCTGGACGAGTGTTCAAAGAGATCATTACTGACTCATACTCCTGCTGGAGACGGTTGTTAACACATGCAGCATCTCGAGTTCTGACTCCTGAGTATCCATTAGCTGTCAGCATCCCTTCGGTTACGCAACGTCTCGAGAGAAGAGCGAGACGGACCCCGCAAAACTCCAGGAAAGATGATGCTGCACGATGTGCTCGTCGTGAAACCCGGCCGTTGTCTCCATCTGCAGTAAAGTGGTTCCAGTCGTGCAGCTTGTTTGAGTGGTTACGAGTCAGGCAGGATTTTCTCTTGCATTGTTTGGAGTGGAGACACATTAGAAGAAAAGGGCTGGATCCAATCAGGAAAGGAAGAAAAGTCATTCTAGTCATATTTGTGAGGCCTCTGGTCCCGATCACGAGGCTTTTGAAACCTCACTGTGAGAGACTAAAACAAAAGTGATCAGACATTTTCACGTGTGTGTGCTGTTTTCTGTTGTTCCCTTGACTCATGCAAACGTAGCCATGTGTACACAGTGTGACATCACACAGGGGTGTTTACCAGCCCCTCAATAAATGGTACCTTTGTAAACGTTACCATGTTAACATGTAGCTGATAACATGTTAGAAGCATTGATTTAAACTGTGTTGCTGTCACGCTGTTTTCATTTTGGAAAAACCTTCAAATGCTGCTCTCAGGTGATGCTGTCAGACCACATGGAATAATAATAATAATCTGCTATTTTTCAACTGAAAAGTCAACAAAGATCTTCTCATGTCTTTGTAAACAGAGGACGGTTTGAAGCGTTTCTGTGACATAAGGACATTTTTCACTGCATCTGAGCCAAACGAGTGGAAGAAATGTATGTTTTCAAACTGTTTGAAGTATTTACTCTCTGGTAATATTTTTTTCCACAGTAGTTCTATTTAACACAAAGTTCTTTTGTTTGCCTCGTGGAAAAATTTCTACATGGATTTTTTTCCCATTTATTTATTTATTTATTGAGTGTGAGGAGCATGTCGTTGGTCCAGAGCTGAAATAATTGATTTAAGATTCAACAATAGACCAGATGTGTTTTTTTTAAAAGGAGCTGAAAACAGGAAGTTCTCCAGCTGGACTCCAGGTCTGTCTGAGCAGAATGTGCATATGTCTGCCATCTTTCTTTTAATGGGACCTAAAGTTTGTCTTTAGCTTTGTCTTTGTTGTGGGATGGCATGGTTCTGTGGAGAACAGGATATCTCTTTAACTCCAGCAAGTTCAGCTCTCACATTATGTTGTTTGTGATTAATGGTGAGCTGACTTCCTCAGCTGGATGAGCAATATCCTACCCAACATGTTAAAGTCCGAAACCATTCAGTGAATATTTATAGCAGCAATTGTATTTCAGGGTAGTTAGGCCCCCAACAAAACCAAACAAATGCAAACAGGGGGCTTCCCATCCAACACGCCTGTGAACACAATCACAAAGTACGTCCTGCGTCTCAAGGTCACAGCTGTAGGTTTAACATTACAGTCTGTTAAACACTAAAACATGAAGAAAAAACAGCACGAATAACGGAATAGATTCTCAAAGCACAAAGAATATCTTTATACATTCACTTTGAGTCCAAAACGTGTTTCTAGTAAAGTTCTTTAAAAGCAATTAGTCATTAGTTTGTGTAATTTGAGGGAGAAATAAAGAAGTGTGGCAAAGGACTGATGTCTGTGTAGCTTTAGTTCAACCTGTAAGGGGTCAAAGGTCAAGTAAAGAACATTAGGAGACACTGGAACCAAAGAACCTAATGAGAAGTCCTTCAGGCAACTTGTAGATATGTTTAAATCAGATTAAACAGAATGTTAATCAGATTAAACGTCTCTTTATTGGAGACGTTTAACTTGTTTCTTGTTGGTTTAGTTCTGTTGGTTTTGTGAACGAAAATCTGTTTAATCTCGACTGTATGAGACTTAAACACACTAAACTACAATAACATTCATGTTACTTAAATGTATTAATTGTAAATGAATTCAGGTGTCCAGAATGAGGATGAAGGGTTTGGGTTAGACCCTCATTAATGTTCCTCTACATGTTACACAGAACACGTCAGCACCGTGTCAAACATGATCAGATTATCTGTCATTTCTTTTACATTTTAACTTTATAGGATTCACAGTTTAGTTTTATGCAGACAATGGCAATCTGATTTCATTCCATCCTGTAAAAGAAATATAACAGCAGGAAGAAGAAGATGGGTGGGCGGGGCCAGACACTTTGCAAAGGTCAGGCTTGCAGGACCGACTGTACACGACTGCCTCATCCTTCCTTTTGAAAATGTCAAAGTCTAAAACTAAAAGTAGATTAAAGAGCTTTGTTGTTGTTGTTGTTGTGTTTTGTAATTCTGATAAGATTTGTGTATTCAGCAGTGTCCCTCCATCCTAACACAACCAGGATTTTCTCTGATGGCGTTGCCTCCCTCAGGGTCACACTGCTCCAATTCACAAGATAGCAAATCCCCGACCAGCAGGGAAGTCGTGACATTTTCTGCTGCCATCAACCAATGAATTGTCAGATGAACTGTCATGGGAAGCTTTGCAGTCCCAGCCAAAGCCTTTCAGCCCTTTTTAGCATCTTATAGTGCCAAAGCACTTAATAATACTTTTTAGGCGCTTTCTTACGGCTGTTATCAACATCCAGAACGTGGCCTCGTTCCAGGTTCCTGCCTTTTCTCCCCCGTCACACCTCAAGTTTATCACAACTGTGAAACACCTTCTGCATAAGTTTAACGAAAAGCGTCATAAGGTCGAGAGACGGCGGTCGGAAGATTTTGTGCAAACTCTTGCAACTGAAATCTGGCTGCACAATTTTTAAAGTGAACATGCATTAATAAAAAGTTATAAAATATAAACTGTGCATTAGATACTTAATGGGCTCTTAAAGTCCTGATAAAATGCATTCTGGCTATAAGTAATTCAAAATTAAGAGGATTCATTCCGAGAGTGATGGTGAGTTTCTTGTTCGCCACATAATCTGATGGACTTTCACACTTTCCTTCAGTTTAGAAACAAATCTGTTCCCCCACACGTCTTCCTCCAGAAGCACAAACACAACTGTAGACACAGCTGTGTCTGTTTTTTTCACATACAAGCTTGGGAACTTCCAGCTTTTTGTTGTTTTATGTAAAACTGTAAACCACATATTTGAATTCAGTGGTGTCGTGATTATAACTGTCTGCTTCTTGTTTTTACTGCGTCCAGCCGACAGACTTATTAACACATTTTCTATCATTTAATTTTCTTTTTAAGCCTCGATGTAGCAGCAACATTCAAGTCTTATAGAAACATGTTCAATCTTATTTACTTTGTCCCAGTTTAAGGCTAGAAATACCCGCATCATGTGACCACTCATAGGAGCGTCCATCAAGATAAACTGAAGTACCCCCTAATAAAAACATTAACTCTACCTGCTCTGAAACTGAAAACAGAAAAATATAATTATAAGAACTAAAATCCAGCTTCAAACCATCAAGGTTCAGTATCCTCCAAGGATCAGTGAGGAAAGTCTGTTTTTATTCCTATTCTTGGGTTTTTTTTAGTCATCACAGACTGTTAAGTTAGATTTCTCAGTCAGCCTGTCACACTGGTTTGACAGAGCTGCCTGTACCTGCAGACGGGCGACAGAGTCCCTGCTTCCATTACCCAGGATCCTCCACTGTCACAAGCCATCCATCAAACCCCGTGTGGGGTCTGGTTTCCATGAGTCACCTCTGCTGAGCTTGTGTGTCTGTGTGAGACAAGTCAGCTTGATCTGAGCTACTCGTATGAGTTTGCACTTTGTCTATTGGCTCTAATTATAAGTGCCGAGCTGGGGTCTGTCAGACTCAGCTCTCAGATACTCAGGCCTATCAGGGATGTTTTACTGGTAATGGGTGTGAGTGCACAGACGTTTCTTGGTGTGAACCGCGCTGGCACTGATCGACCGCGGCTTGTATATTTTGCCACAGTGTTTTCAGCTGTCATGTCTCGTTCTGCTTTATATCTGTTAAAATCTGTCCTGGAAATGCAGCGGAGACGCGGTGTGTCGGGGTCAGCAGCCTGTAACCGCTGCACTTCACAGGCCATTTAAGATTTACTGCTCGCCACTTTCATTCTACAAAGTCTCAAAAATAAAAAATAAAAATAACCTCAAACATCTTCATGAATCTGTATCTCTGCCTGTTATGTTGTTTTAATATCTCCTGCAGTTTTAGAGCTTATTAGAATAGATTAGAATAAAAAGTCAACAACTCTTAATTCTGAGTAATTTTATTTTTATAGCTGCTCAGGTTAATGATGCTACTTCATGCCCAGCCCTCGCGTGAATCAGGTGGTGGTACTCTTGGCCGCTGCTTGGAGGATCCTGCTGCTGATCAGATCATTTTTACTCACGTTTTAATTTCAACATTTTCTGCTTTTGGTGCTTGTGAAAAAGAAGAAATCCATAAAAACTCGTAAATAAATGGGAGACTTAGTAAAAGCAGTTTGATGGTTCAGTTATTTGGGAGTGTGTAAACTTTGATGTAAAATATTGGAGAATGTTTCTTCTTTGTGTCACTTGGTCTAATGAACTTCTCCTATAAACAGAAATGAACCCTCAAGCGAGGCCACGTGTTCACAATCCTCTATGTTTGAAGTGTTTGATATCCACATGCTCCACCTTCCACCTTCTTTTACTCATTCCTCCTCATCCTCCTTTTTTTATCTGTCGCACACCGACAGGCTACGCGGTTGACGGCTTTGATGGCCGTGGTCCCTGACGAGAGTGGGATTTAATGAGCACTGTGAAATCCCTCTCCCGTCGCACAAAGTGGTCTGCTCATTATCCATCAGCACTTCTCAAAACTCACACGCTTCCACCAGAGACCGAGCAGGAGGTGTGATTCCAGGCTTCTGGTTTTTTTAAGTTCTCTGATGGCGATTCTCCTCTGGAGTCTGACCAAATGAAACGGAACAACTATTGTTTACGTGGAACTAAAGATTTCAAATCCTTTTTTCCAAGTCTTATCGTTAGTGATTCTGTCTGTCTTATATGTTTCACACAGGTTGCATCAGACTGGATTGCAGCTCTGTAAGTTAGTGAGAACTTTGTTGAATCGGTTGATTCTTTGTGATCATCCTTCAGTAAATTCACAGATGATTAAACGTCCAGCAGCTGATCAGCTAAACACGAGCTCTCGTTCATTTCCTACATGTTTCTGGGTGTTTTGGTGTTGATGCCTCCACCTGCCTGTGCTGTGCTCTCTTCATGCTTCTGCCTCAGTCTTTGCTCTCCTCCTGAGTGCGTCTCCTCTCTGGGAGGCTTCCTGCTGACGCTCTCCAAGGAGTCTTATTGATATGCTTAGAGAGGCAGAGCAGACAGGGAGAAGGAGAAGAATGAAAGTCGCTCTGCAGCAGCAGATTCACTACCTTCCTTCTCAGCTCATCAGCAGGAGAAATCTGACACACTTCTTCCACGTCTCCATCTTTGGACTGTAATCACTCTCTTGACTGTTGCCCTTCTCAGCTGATGTTCAGTTATTCTGTGGGACTTTATCCATGTGGAGATTGTGCACATGAACAATTTATATATATAAAAATAAATATTCTGCAAGGGTGGAAATCCAACCAAACTGTTGAGTCTGCTTTATATTTCTGTTTTCTCCTGAGACACAAAAGTATTTTCATTTTCTCTACGTGTTTCATCACTTCCTAAAATGACGTTCTCTCAGGCGACAGGCATTGTTTAATATTTATTCAGGACAGGAACTGATGCGGTCCCCAAACAGTCCGAGTCTGAGTCACTCACAAACACGTCTTTATACAAAAGTTAACTGATTAGTAATTTAACAAAAAAAAAAAAAAAAAGATTTAAGCTAATTATAATTTCAGTCATTTTATTGCAGCAAAGTCTCTCTTTTCTTTTCGGCTGTTGATCAAACAGTAGATGTCACGTTCCTCTCTGTGGAAATCACAACAGTCACAGTTTGCTGTATAAGTGATGAACTCACTCTTAATCTTTTCTGCTTTGTGTTCTGGGAAAAACATGTTTTCACATCAACATAAACACGAATGATTTCCTATAACCGGTTTCCAGGATTGATTCAGTCTAAAATACGTCTGAAAAGGGCCGTGTTTATTTCATTAGTTATTTTTTATACAGTAAAACTGACTGTGACTGTGAATTGGGCCCCCGATGGGAGTGTGAATGGTTGTTTTGTCTGTGATACACTGGCGACCTGTCCAGGCGGGACCCCGCCGCCNGATAGATAGATAGATAGATAGATAGATAGATAGATAGATAGATAGATAGATAGATAGATAGATAGATAGATAGATAGATAGATAGAACTAAAGAAGGATGTAACAGGGAATTTCCGTCAGCTTCATTAGACTGATAAGGGAAAACAATAACTTCCCCTGCCATGAAAACATCCGTTAAAGAAATAACATCCGTTATAGTTTTTTTTCTTTCTTTGACATCTGCCTTTGTTGATAGACATTTTCCGCATTAAAAAAATCATGTTGTATATAATGTGAAAATGTTAATGGTCTATAAAGAGCCAGAGTAAGTTGTAAAGCTGGTCCTCACGGTTCCTGCTCATTATTCCTCTGGGACCTTTGCAGCCGTGGGACCTAGATAATTACTGGAAACCCTAATGGGGGCGTAGGGACTGTGCTGGTCTTAAACGGTCTTTTCTTTCGGTCTGGGCTGGTCTGGTTCCTCTCGATGCTCCTTCATTGGCTCAGGCGAACATCAATCTGTAAACCAGGTCCCCCCCTTCAAGTTTGAAACTTTTTTCTGAAAGCAGGAGTCCAGTTACATCAACTTGTAACTGATCTCACAGCGTCCGGGAGGAGAAAACACTCTGAATAATTAACACATCTGAACCTGGTTTACAGTTCCAGTAACTAAACAGCAGCGTTTTTTTTAGCGAATATTCAACAAAACAAGGGAACTTTATTTGGAAAATATGTTGTAAAGCGACTTCCCGTAAGGATGAAGAGGTCTTGAGCGACTCGGATTAACTTGTAGCTGCTCACGTCCCGAGTCACTGAAGCTGAAGGTGAGTGCATGTAACGGCTGATATTAACGGTTCACGGGTTGTTAATCAACGGACAGTGATGAAAGACGTTTTATCAACCCGAGCTCCGACCGTTGGAGTGTAACGGTGTTAATCAGGCTTTTTTGACAGACGCCATGTTTAACGTAACGGAAGTAAAAGTTTGATACATAAACAAACATTTCTGATCAGTTTTAACAGATTTATGGAGAAAAATATAATATTTAAATATATTTATCTGTATAGAATGTGATTTCAATCTTTTCATGTTGACATCGTGTAACTGACATTTGAAAATTTATTTGTTTGAAAGCTCGTAAGAACTGCGTATATAATAAAGTGTAAGAAGTCAATAAGTTTTAAAAACAAAAATGTTAATCTGCTATTTAATAAATGGTAAATCAAAAATATCTGTAATCCTTTAGAAACAACGTGTAGTAGTGTGGAATGTAGTATGCACAAATGTGTATGTGTGTATATATATATATATATATATATATATATATATATATATATATATACACACACACATACAATTTGACTTAAATAACTGAAAGGTCCATTCAGGTCAACTACTGTCATACTTGACAATTCAAAGCATTTAAAGCTCACTGGTTTGTGTTTTTATTTTAGGCTATATTACGTTTTAGACACACTAGGTCCAAAGAAATTGTGGAGATACACAAAACTTGTAAATAAAACGTCATATTTACTGCTTTAAATACCAAATAATGCTTGTGTTTTATACTTAGGGGTCGATCTGTGGTTTATTTAGATCAAGAGAAGGAGAATGAAGACATACAGTGTGTGCAAACAGTGATATATTTTATAACATATTGCTGTGTTTACCTTGTAAAGCTTTATTGTGCATACGAAGCCCTGTGTATGGGTGTGTGTGTGTGTCTGAATGAATGGCCCCTCTGTGCAGGCAGGGCTCTGGCAGGTAGTGCCACACATTATCATGCACGACCCAGACAGACATGTCAAATGAATTATGGCGAGTCTGAGATTTGGAGTCAGGTTTGCTTCTTGCTGCAGCGGGTCAGCTGTGAAATGATTTGGGATTTTTTTACTCTTTTAGTTACCAGAGATTCTGTCTTGTAGGTTGCAATCTTTGTCAGCTGAAGAGAATAAATATGGATCAGTTTGTGGTTAATGTACATTTTTTGTTGACGCTATGATGGATTGAAAAGGAAATAAAAGAATCAGCAACTTTTTATAGGCAAATATTTCCTGCAGCAGCTTAAAACGTGTTAGGAATGTGAGTAGACTTCCTTTCTCTTACATACTGAGGTTTTGGACTTTTGAGGAAAAATTAAACAGCCTCCTTGTGACATTTTGGTGCTATATTTTTCACTTTATATTACTCAAAAACATAAATCCTAATGTATTTGTTCTGTATTCCAAAAAAATTAGTATCCAAATATATTTTAATTGCGTTAAAACTGCCATTTTTTTTAACAAATGCTTATTGATTTTTCTAATTAATTGAATCTTTGTGCATCACATTCACTGTATCAGTGTTTCAGACATCAAATAATTCAACAACACTTTCAAAAAACAGTGTTAACCAAGAGGCTAGTAAGTCTGATGTTTATTTTCAGTGGACGTGTATCTGTGTGACCCCCCTCCCCCGAGCGTGTTCAGGAGTGGGACAATGCACTCACGTAGCGTGACATTTCCCCATGCAGTGTTATTAAGAGCAAAGCTGAAAGTTGCAGCAGTAAATCCCAGAGACTGTGTTGTTCCCACTGAGTAGAATCCATGGTAACTCATTATGAAGACAAGAGAGGTTTCTGACCTTCTTTTGCTTTGCTGTGAAGTTCAGCTCAACACATCGGTGGCCCCTGGAAACGCACGACGCTCCGAAGGCGTCGGACAGCCTGACGGATCGGCGGTGTGATTTTGTTTGTAATAATTGAGGGTGACTGATGGCGTCTGCTAATAGACTCATTTTAGATTCCACTTGTGTCATCTGTTGACTCACAACGTCTTTTCTTATCACCACTCCGTTTTCACTGATCACTGTCCCCGCTGCTCTTGCTGCCAAGCACACTTGTAATTGTCAGTCTATTAAACAGTAGGTTAACAAATTATGTTCTCTGTGCTTGAAGAAGGAAAATTAGTCATAATGTGTCCTGCTCTTATGGTGGCCTTAATTAAAATGTCAGAGGCCTCGACATAAGTCGTAGCTCAAGCACTGTTTAAGGCCGCTGATGATTCCTCACATCAGTTGAGGGCTTTTATAATGCTAATTATATTGTAAATATGATATAATCATAGCTCAGATATGCCAATTAAAGTCAAGCGACGTGAAAATGAGCTGCTCTTTTGATTCTTTATTATTCTTTGTCTTTTTATTCCAAATTAGCCTCGTTGTATCCATTAAATAACAATATACTTTTGCATTTTAATGGGAGAACAAATGTTGTCGGTGAGCAGTGTGCTGGCCCTCAGGCAGAGCAGCCTGACTGTATTCCCAGCCTTATTACACATGCCCAACACTGACTGATGTTCCTAAATTAATGCCAGCAGCTCACAGCCACTATCTCTTACTTTATGTGCTGAGTCCAGCCTTTATCCTGGTCTCACATCTTTTCTCTCAACCTGTTGCACCACAGCAGCCTGCTCTTAGCCTCCAGTCTATTTTAGTTCAAATTGGCAGGCTGAATTATTAAAAGCAGATCCATTATGTGCCTGTGCGTTAATTATTAATTGTTCAGTGGGCTCCAGCAGATCAGAGAAAACTGTTAAAAAGGGAAGGGCATTAGTTTCTGATTGTCTAGTCACTGCAGAAGTCTTTACAGGCAATTACTGGGACTGAACATGATAAAGCGACAGCCCCACAGCCGCCAGGCGAAGATCTGCTGCATCCGAAACCGCGAGCGCCACGTTCTCCTGCACGTTTGTTGCATCCGTTCTGCATGTAATCGTTACTCTCAAGCCTACTCTCTGCCGAGCTGGACGAGTGTTCAAAGAGATCATTACTGACTCATACTCCTGCTGGAGACGGTTGTTAACACATGCAGCATCTCGAGTTCTGACTCCTGAGTATCCATTAGCTGTCAGCATCCCTTCGGTTACGCAACGTCTCGAGAGAAGAGCGAGACGGACCCCGCAAAACTCCACGAAAGATGATGCTGCACGATGTGCTCGTCGTGAAACCCGGCCGTTGTCTCTATCTGCAGTAAAGTGGTTCCAGTCGTGCAGCTTGTTTGAGTGGTTACGAGTCAGGCAGGATTTTCTCTTGCATTGTTTGGAGTGGAGACACATTAGAAGAAAAGGGCTGGATCCAATCAGGAAAGGAAGAAAAGTCATTCTAGTCATATTTGTGAGGCCTCTGGTCCCGATCACGAGGCTTTTGAAACCTCACTGTGAGAGACTAAAACAAAAGTGATCAGACATTTTCACGTGTGTGTGCTGTTTTCTGTTGTTCCCTTGACTCATGCAAACGTAGCCATGTGTACACAGTGTGACATCACACAGGGGTGTTTACCAGCCCCTCAATAAATGGTACCTTTGTAAACGTTACCATGTTAACATGTAGCTGATAACATGTTAGAAGCATTGATTTAAACTGTGTTGCTGTCACGCTGTTTTCATTTTGGAAAAACCTTCAAATGCTGCTCTCAGGTGATGCTGTCAGACCACATGGAATAATAATAATAATCTGCTATTTTTCAACTGAAAAGTCAACAAAGATCTTCTCATGTCTTTGTAAACAGAGGACGGTTTGAAGCGTTTCTGTGACATAAGGACATTTTTCACTGCATCTGAGCCAAACGAGTGGAAGAAATGTATGTTTTCAAACTGTTTGAAGTATTTACTCTCTGGTAATATTTTTTTCCACAGTAGTTCTATTTAACACAAAGTTCTTTTGTTTGCCTCGTGGAAAAATTTCTACATGGATTTTTTTCCCATTTATTTATTTATTTATTGAGTGTGAGGAGCATGTCGTTGGTCCAGAGCTGAAATAATTGATTTAAGATTCAACAATAGACCAGATGTGTTTTTTTTAAAAGGAGCTGAAAACAGGAAGTTCTCCAGCTGGACTCCAGGTCTGTCTGAGCAGAATGTGCATATGTCTGCCATCTTTCTTTTAATGGGACCTAAAGTTTGTCTTTAGCTTTGTCTTTGTTGTGGGATGGCATGGTTCTGTGGAGAACAGGATATCTCTTTAACTCCAGCAAGTTCAGCTCTCACATTATGTTGTTTGTGATTAATGGTGAGCTGACTTCCTCAGCTGGATGAGCAATATCCTACCCAACATGTTAAAGTCCGAAACCATTCAGTGAATATTTATAGCAGCAATTGTATTTCAGGGTAGTTAGGCCCCCAACAAAACCAAACAAATGCAAACAGGGGGCTTCCCATCCAACACGCCTGTGAACACAATCACAAAGTACGTCCTGCGTCTCAAGGTCACAGCTGTAGGTTTAACATTACAGTCTGTTAAACACTAAAACATGAAGAAAAAACAGCACGAATAACGGAATAAATTCTCAAAGCACAAAGAATATCTTTATACATTCACTTTGAGTCCAAAATGTGTTTCTAGTAAAGTTCTTTAAAAGCAATTAGTCATTAGTTTGTGTAATTTGAGGGAGAAATAAAGAAGTGTGGAAAAGGACTGATGTCTGTGTAGCTTTAGCTCAACCTGTAAGGGGTCAAAGGTCAAGTAAAGAACATTAGGAGACACTGGAACCAAAGAACCTTGAGAAGTCCTTCAGGCAACTTGTAGATATGTTTAAATCAGATTAAACAGAATGTTAATCAGATTAAACGTCTCTTTATTGGAGACATTTAACTTGTTTCTTGTTGGTTTAGTTCTGTTGGTTTTGTGAAAGAAAATCTGTTTAATCTCGACTGTAT
Source organism: Pachypanchax playfairii (assembly GCA_006937955.1). Taxonomy (NCBI): domain Eukaryota; kingdom Metazoa; phylum Chordata; class Actinopteri; order Cyprinodontiformes; family Aplocheilidae; genus Pachypanchax; species Pachypanchax playfairii. The sequence goes on along the minus strand of SSNP01000004.1, from coordinate 8,010,148 downwards.
GACTGAGACTTAAACACACTAAACTACAATAACATTCATGTTACTTAAATGTATTAGTTGTAAATGAATTCAGGTGTCCAGAATGAGGATGAAGGGTTTGGGTTAGACCCTCATTAATGTTCCTCTACATGTTACACAGAACACGTCAGCACCGTGTCAAACATGATCAGATTATCTGTCATTTCTTTTACATTTTAACTTTATAGGATTCACAGTTTAGTTTTATGCAGACAATGGCAATCTGATTTCATTCCATCCTGTAAAAGAAATATAACAGCAGGAAGAAGAAGATGGGTGGGCGGGGCCAGACACTTTGCAAAGGTCAGGCTTGCAGGACCGACTGTACACGACTGCCTCATCCTTCCTTTTGAAAATGTCAAAGTCTAAAACTAAAAGTAGATTAAAGAGCTTTGTTGTTGTTGTTGTTGTGTTTTGTAATTCTGATAAGATTTGTGTATTCAGCAGTGTCCCTCCATCCTAACACAACCAGGATTTTCTCTGATGGCGTTGCCTCCCTCAGGGTCACACTGCTCCAATTCACAAGATAGCAAATCCCCGACCAGCAGGGAAGTCGTGACATTTTCTGCTGCCATCAACCAATGAATTGTCAGATGAACTGTCATGGGAAGCTTTGCAGTCCCAGCCAAAGCCTTTCAGCCCTTTTTAGCATCTTATAGTGCCAAAGCACTTAATAATACTTTTTAGGCGCTTTCTTACGGCTGTTATCAACATCCAGAACGTGGCCTCGTTCCAGGTTCCTGCCTTTTCTCCCCCGTCACACCTCAAGTTTATCACAACTGTGAAACACCTTCTGCATAAGTTTAACGAAAAGCGTCATAAGGTCGAGAGACGGCGGTCGGAAGATTTTGTGCAAACTCTTGCAACTGAAATCTGGCTGCACTTATACCAATTTTTAAAGTGAACATGCATTAATAAAAAGTTATAAAATATAAACTGTGCATTAGATACTTAATGGGCTCTTAAAGTCCTGATAAAATGCATTCTGGCTATAAGTAATTCAAAATTAAGAGGATTCATTCCGAGAGTGATGGTGAGTTTCTTGTTCGCCACATAATCTGATGGACTTTCACACTTTCCTTCAGTTTAGAAACAAATCTGTTCCCCCACACGTCTTCCTCCAGAAGCACAAACACAACTGTAGACACAGCTGTGTCTGTTTTTTTCACATACAAGCTTGGGAACTTCCAGCTTTTTGTTGTTTTATGTAAAACTGTAAACCACATATTTGAATTCAGTGGTGTCGTGATTATAACTGTCTGCTTCTTGTTTTTACTGCGTCCAGCCGACAGACTTATTAACACATTTTCTATCATTTAATTTTCTTTTTAAGCCTCGATGTAGCAGCAACATTCAAGTCTTATAGAAACATGTTCAATCTTATTTACTTTGTCCCAGTTTAAGGCTAGAAATACCCGCATCATGTGACCACTCATAGGAGCGTCCATCAAGATAAACTGAAGTACCCCCTAATAAAAACATTAACTCTACCTGCTCTGAAACTGAAAACAGAAAAATATAATTATAAGAACTAAAATCCAGCTTCAAACCATCAAGGTTCAGTATCCTCCAAGGATCAGTGAGGAAAGTCTGTTTTTATTCCTATTCTTGGGTTTTTTTTAGTCATCACAGACTGTTAAGTTAGATTTCTCAGTCAGCCTGTCACACTGGTTTGACAGAGCTGCCTGTACCTGCAGACGGGCGACAGAGTCCCTGCTTCCATTACCCAGGATCCTCCACTGTCACAAGCCATCCATCAAACCCCGTGTGGGGTCTGGTTTCCATGAGTCACCTCTGCTGAGCTTGTGTGTCTGTGTGAGACAAGTCAGCTTGATCTGAGCTACTCGTATGAGTTTGCACTTTGTCTATTGGCTCTAATTATAAGTGCCGAGCTGGGGTCTGTCAGACTCAGCTCTCAGATACTCAGGCCTATCAGGGATGTTTTACTGGTAATGGGTGTGAGTGCACAGACGTTTCTTGGTGTGAACCGCGCTGGCACTGATCGACCGCGGCTTGTATATTTTGCCACAGTGTTTTCAGCTGTCATGTCTCGTTCTGCTTTATATCTGTTAAAATCTGTCCTGGAAATGCAGCGGAGACGCGGTGTGTCGGGGTCAGCAGCCTGTAACCGCTGCACTTCACAGGCCATTTAAGATTTACTGCTCGCCACTTTCATTCTACAAAGTCTCAAAAATAAAAAATAAAAATAACCTCAAACATCTTCATGAATCTGTATCTCTGCCTGTTATGTTGTTTTAATATCTCCTGCAGTTTTAGAGCTTATTAGAATAAAAAGTCAACAACTCTTAATTCTGAGTAATTTTATTTTTATAGCTGCTCAGGTTAATGATGCTACTTCATGCCCAGCCCTCGCGTGAATCAGGTGGTGGTACTCTTGGCCGCTGCTTGGAGGATCCTGCTGCTGATCAGATCATTTTTACTCACGTTTTAATTTCAACATTTTCTGCTTTTGGTGCTTGTGAAAAAGAAGAAATCCATAAAAACTCGTAAATAAATGGGAGACTTAGTAAAAGCAGTTTGATGGTTCAGTTATTTGGGAGTGTGTAAACTTTGATGTAAAATATTGGAGAATGTTTCTTCTTTGTGTCACTTGGTCTAATGAACTTCTCCTATAAACAGAAATGAAACCTCAAGCGAGGCCACGTGTTCACAATCCTCTATGTTTGAAGTGTTTGATATCCACATGCTCCACCTTCCACCTTCTTTTACTCATTCCTCCTCATCCTCCTTTTTTTATCTGTCGCACACCGACAGGCTACGCGGTTGACGGCTTTGATGGCCGTGGTCCCTGACGAGAGTGGGATTTAATGAGCACTGTGAAATCCCTCTCCCGTCGCACAAAGTGGTCTGCTCATTATCCATCAGCACTTCTCAAAACTCACACGCTTCCACCAGAGACCGAGCAGGAGGTGTGATTCCAGGCTTCTGGTTTTTTTAAGTTCTCTGATGGCGATTCTCCTCTGGAGTCTGACCAAATGAAACGGAACAACTATTGTTTACGTGGAACTAAAGATTTCAAATCCTTTTTTCCAAGTCTTATCGTTAGTGATTCTGTCTGTCTTATATGTTTCACACAGGTTGCATCAGACTGGATTGCAGCTCTGTAAGTTAGTGAGAACTTTGTTGAATCGGTTGATTCTTTGTGATCATCCTTCAGTAAATTCACAGATGATTAAACGTCCAGCAGCTGATCAGCTAAACACGAGCTCTCGTTCATTTCCTACATGTTTCTGGGTGTTTTGGTGTTGATGCCTCCACCTGCCTGTGCTGTGCTCTCTTCATGCTTCTGCCTCAGTCTTTGCTCTCCTCCTGAGTGCGTCTCCTCTCTGGGAGGCTTCCTGCTGACGCTCTCCAAGGAGTCTTATTGATATGCTTAGAGAGGCAGAGCAGACAGGGAGAAGGAGAAGAATGAAAGTCGCTCTGCAGCAGCAGATTCACTACCTTCCTTCTCAGCTCATCAGCAGGAGAAATCTGACACACTTCTTCCACGTCTCCATCTTTGGACTGTAATCACTCTCTTGACTGTTGCCCTTCTCAGCTGATGTTCAGTTATTCTGTGGGACTTTATCCATGTGGAGATTGTGCACATGAACAATTTATATATATAAAAATAAATATTCTGCAAGGGTGGAAATCCAACCAAACTGTTGAGTCTGCTTTATATTTCTGTTTTCTCCTGAGACACAAAAGTATTTTCATTTTCTCTACGTGTTTCATCACTTCCTAAAATGACGTTCTCTCAGGCGACAGGCATTGTTTAATATTTATTCAGGACAGGAACTGATGCGGTCCCCAAACAGTCCGAGTCTGAGTCACTCACAAACACGTCTTTATACAAAAGTTAACTGATTAGTAATTTAACAAAAAAAAAANGCCGCACGACCTCAAACAGGGACAGAGATTAACTCTGATTAAAGTGCATTTAAACCCTGTTTTCTGCCCAAATGATTTGGAATTAAATCACTGCTTTAATTGTAAGTGTAATAAAATAAGATCTTAACTGTCTCTGTAACGTTGCTGGAGGAATAAAATCTCATTACAGAAACTCCCTCTTTCAGTAATTTGATGATGGTGGTGAAGAGCTCAGCTGAAATCGTCCATAGGCATCATTTAGGTTGAGATGTTGAATCTGTGCAGGCTGTAATGTGTGATCTACATCATTAAACCATTTGTTGAGCCTTTTTAAGTTGATTCATGGTCATCCTTGAAGGGTTGAGTTCAGCAGGATAGAAATGTTTCATCAAAGAAGGAGCGTGATCATTAAAAACAACTTTGAGTTGATTTGCTTAGAGCTTCCCCTCAGAGGAAACAAGAGAACCCAAATCATGCTAATAAAGAAAAACCTCCCACAGTGTCCCAGAGTGTCTGTGGGCTTATCTATGTGGTTTTCTATGTGCTAGAAAATCTCATCTATTCTGGAGCTATAAACATTTATTTTGACCATAATGTTGTTAAACCACAAAATGGATAACGCTCCCTGTCGAGAAAAAGGGCCATTTCTACCGTTGATGCTCATTCATTCATTCTGCTTTGCTGGAACAGTGAAAGTAGCATTTTGGTTTTTGTGTTTGAGTACTCAGGTGATCCAGCAGGTGAAACAGATTTGTTTTATCTTTTTTCTCTCTCTTAAAGAGGAACGTATAAACCTGCTGTGAAAGCTGGCAGCCTCCCCGTGACCTCCCACTATTCATGAGCTTTTATCCGGGGCTCCGTCTGTCACAGACTCACCTCACTTGGCATACAAACACAAACGCTTGTAAGTAGAAATCAAGGCACGTGCGCAGTGACCGATTCTGTGTCCCGCTCGCCTGTTGCCCGTACATTCAGAGACCTGGTTCTCTGGCTGGCGTTCAGCTGATGAGACGTCTGGATTACATCGCCTGCTTTGCGTGGTCGCTCTGTAACTGACTTTACTCCTACAAGCGTAACGACACATTTCTTCTCTAACTACCAAGCCAGAGGGGGTACTGGGACTAATTTGACAGCTGCCACGGCTCATTATCTGATAAACGAGACTCTTCTTGGCCCTGCAGTGAAAGCAGCGTCAGTGTAGATGTTGTTTGCAATAACCTCACACACTGTGCCGAGGTATTCAAGGAGGATATCCAAGGAAATGTTCTACTGTCATGTCAAACATGGCGTGTCCTGATTTAACCTCCATCTTTTCTGTTTTCAGACTCAAGCATGGACTCCTTCAGCACTAAGAGCTTGGCCCTCCAGGCACAGAAGAAGCTGATGAGCAAGATGGCCACCAAGAGCATGGCTAACCTCTTCATCGACGACACCAGCAGCGAAGTGCTGGACGAGCTGTACCGCGTCACCAAGGAGTACACGCGCAACCGCAAAGAGTCCCAGAAGATCATCAAAAACCTGATCAAGATGGTGGTGAAGCTGGGCGTGCTCTACAGGAACAACCAGTTCAATGGCGAGGAGCTGATCCTGGTGGAGAACTTCAGGTGAGTGGGCGGAGTCTTGTATTTGTTTTGTTTCTCATGCCAGCCTCCTCCTTCTCTCTCCCTCCTGTTTTAACTCAGATATGATGATTTTTTTTTTTATTTATTGAATCTCTTGTAGCAGAACCTTCTGGGCTGTTTAGATTTAAATCATGATGATAAGCGGTCAGCTGTTTCATTCCAGCATCGCTGACTTCAAACCTGAAATCATGTCGTGTATCGAGGTTTGACAAATCTGTGAAAACAAGGAGGTTGTTTTCATGGAAAACTGCAGCGTCTGAGATTTTGGGTGCTGATGGAAGCAGCTTAATGAAATTGAGTTTTACATCAGTTTGTATATTTTCCAGTGAAACGCGGCTCGCAGGCATGTGAAGCTGATATAAGTGCACCGTCTGGAGAATGTGGATTGTATTAGCTTGGAGATGTGTGGCTGTGCAGGGCAGCTCTGCAGCTACTGTGTGAGAGCTGTGAAACTTTTCTAAAGAAAAAAAAAAAATCACAAGACAGCAGTTTCTATTTTTACTTACAGTTGCTGCTCTGGTCAGAGTTAAAAAGTGACAGCTTCTTTTTCTCACCGCCTCACAGGAAGAAAGTCCACACACTGGCCATGACGGCGGTCAGCTTCCATCAGATCGAGTTCACCTTTGACCGTCGTGTCATGAGCGGCATTTTGAACGACTGTCGGGAACTCCTGCACCAGGCCATCAAGCGCCACCTGACGGCCAAGAGCCACTCGCGGGTCAACCACGTCTTCAATCACTTCGCCGACTGTGACTTCCTGGCGACTCTGTACGGGCCCTCCGAGGTTTACCGAGCCCACCTGCAGAGGATCTGTAACGGGGTCAATAAGATGCTTGATGAGGGGAACCTCTGACCTTCACCGTCTCCACATCAGTTTACCTTCTTGTTGGATTTTCATCTTTTTTATGAAACGACAATCACAAACGTTTGTATTTTTGATTTGTGGGTTTGTGATGAGTTCCAGATGTTACTGTAACACCAATATTCTCTTACGTTTATCCAAAGACCTTTTCTTCACCAGTCTGTTGCTACTTCACCATCTTTTATGTTTTTGATTTTTTTATATCAGTGAATGTAAAACTTTATGCTTTTATCAGTATATTCAAGAGTAGGAAACTTGACAACTGTGCCTTAAAAACACATTTTACCCTTTTACAAAGGATTGTTTGCTCTTTTACTTACTTTAAAAAGGAGACACGGGCCTACAGGTGTATCTGTTATGTGCCTTTAAGGGACGTGCACCTAGAGAGGGATTTTGTTTTTTTTTTCAAGGATTTAAAGAGGTTATTATTTTTTTATTTTCTTATAAACGTAGTGTTGCACTTAATCCTGAACAAGCGCTGTACTGTACCTCCCTGCAGTAATGACACCATGTGAAGCACAGCTGCTGGCTAATCCTGCTTAGCCTGCATTTTACCGATCTCTCTGCCACGCACTGTATCACACTCGGAAACAGAAGCCAGGCTTTTATTTTGAAGGCAAACTCTAATCGTTACTTGCCATCCCAGGAAATTAAGAGCTAAAGCATGAAGGTATTTGTTTGTGCTGTGTTGTGTTGATTGTTTCGAGTGTTTCACTGAATGGGGGACAGGAAGCATCACAAAGGGAAGCAGCACAATGCAGCAACAGTTGCACAACTCACTGAAGAGTTTTTATCAGAAAGAAAACCTTTCAGAAAAGCTGTTTAGGCCTCAAGCTGCCTTTGAGTCATGCTAAAAGTTCTAAAACTCTGGTTCAGATTCAAACAGATCTGAATTAAAGTGACTTCCTGTGAGCAGTCGGATGAAAAAGGGCCGTTCTTCCTCTGACCAGGACGCATATAGACAAACACGAGACCTGACTGTAGTCTCATCTCTGCGATCACGGCCTGAAGCTTGTTAAAGTGGAGCAGCCGCTGCGTTTCACCACACAGCAGCATCAGGATGGAGGTCTGTGTTTGCATGTTGCAGGTCCATTGAAAGAAACATTATAAATAGTCCCAACTATCCTTCTGTCACCTCGTGTAATGACTCTTTTCTTTTTGTGTTTTTGTATCACTGACTCTGTCTGGGAGATTGTTTCATGCTGCGGCCTCATTTTGTATTCTGAGTGTGTGTGTGTGTGTGTGTGTGTGTACACCTGTGAGAGAATTGGAAATTGAGCCGTGTAATAAGTGCTGTTCTTTCCCAGATAGGATTGCTAAAACGAACTTCTTCCACTGCAGCTCAGCCAAAGAAGACAGAACTGATGTTACTCAGAACGCCGTCTGCTCGTCAGAGTAATGATTAACAGTTTACACTCATCACGATTTCTCTGTTGATGATGTTGAAAACAGAAAAAGAGGCTATTTTATGCTCGTATTCACCTTTTTCCTTTCTGCATGACTTCCTGGACTGCAGTTAAAATTTGGAGATCTACTTGACAGCATCATTTTAAAGAGCTTTAAGGTAAATCCTTCCCCCCCCCCAAAGAGCTGATTTTAATTGTCTTTTTCTCCAGTCCGTTCACATCTCAGGGATAGTTTAAATCTACAAGATTAAAGTCCTTCTCGAAGCACCACGAGCCTCTGCAGCGCCTCACTTTCTCCACTAACACGTTAAAGATTCTTTTCATGTTGCATTTTTGTGAATGTTTTTCTTTTCATGTTTTCTGTACATACAGTTGCTCTGCGTGTCTCTGTATTGTAACCCAACATGACAAATATAATACAAACTACTTTTTTAAATGAATAAACGTTGTCTCTTTTTATCCTCAATCACGCTCCGTGTCTTTTCCAATCAGTGTGTTGGAAGTTTTTTTTTTTTTTTTTTTTTCTGCACAGATCTGGACTGACTAATCTGAGTCTCTGACCTGAATTCGGTCAGCCAAATCCCTTTGTCCCCGCTCTCAGCGTTGTTCGGAAACCACGAAAAAGAAAACACAAACCCATCAGAGTGACAAACAATTTCAGCTCGGGTCATTTCTTTCCACTTGCGAGCCTCTCGCTGCATGTATGGTCAAAGGTAGAACAGGAAATGAGTAATCTGGAAAGACTTCTGTTTGGGGATATTTAAACTTTTCGCTGTGCTGCGGTTTTATTTCAGGTCCCCCGTGTTTACATGTTCATTTTGGGTTTAATGGCTACAGTTTACAGACTTTGGAATGATAACAGCACAGGACGTGTGTGTCATTAACACACTTCAAAGTCTGCTGCACAACTAAGTGCGCATTTATCTTCATGTACAATCATTATATCAACATTTTAGTGCACAAATTAGAGCAAGATACAGAAACAAATGCTTCTCTTTAAGTTAAATAAAACAACGATGGATCTAAAAGATTCAGTTCTGCTTGTCTCTCTTTGGCGTTCTGTAGTAAAAGTTTCACAGATTTCTTGATAATGTGATTATCAGTGGATGTGAAGGAGGACTCTTAATACTTTTTATTGTAGTTGAAGCTTCATCCACTGGTGCTTAATTATCATTTCTGCATAATGAAGTAAAAGAGCTGCATTCTTAACAAAGAGGAGTCAGTTACAGGAATCATGCAAACTGCTGCTGGATCACGTTTGTTTTAAAGGTGCCAGATCATTTATGTAAATAATTGTTGGAGTTACAGACACTGCAGGATCTGTTACTACTGGGATGGGGACGACTCTTAGCTACTACTACATCTTTACTACCAGACACTTTATAGACTTTGGTGGCCATTTTCAATCATATTGACCCTAAAAGCTTATCAGATCTATTTCTACATCAGATCATTCTTTTCTAAGATTTTCTTTCAGATCTGTCCAGCGGTTGAAGAGACATTTTGCTAACTCTACAGAGAAACACTCATCAAGCCTTTTGCCTTTCAGTGGCAGGCGATAATTAAAAGATGGCTCCCTCGCTCTGCAGCGTGCATGTGGCTTTCTGTGAAGGACAAACTGAGCAGGACTTTTCATGGTCCGTCCCTGCGAGGATCCAGTTAGTTTTGGCATAAACTCTGTAAAGTCTGGCTGTAAGTCAATGCGGGCACAAATAATCTAATGTTTGGAGCTCTGGGTGGTTCAACAAAACAAACCGCAGGGCTCTGCGTTCAAACAGCAGGCAGAGCTGCTCTCTCACACCAGCGATCATCCACACTCTTAGATTTTTCTTTAGCATAAAGGCCAGAAATAATGATAATTAATAAAAGAGCTTAGGGGTTTGAAAAGCATTGAAAAGGACTGGCAGTACGTTCAAAAGACTCCAAAAAAAGAAGCGACTAAATGATTCAACTGCCTGTGTCTTTAATGTTTTTCAAAGACTACAAGGGCACTCGTATGTTTGCTTATTTGTTCTGCAGCTTAAAGTAAAAGCAGATTGAGTCATCGCGTCATCTCTTTTCTTTTTTTTTTGTTCCTTCTTTCTGTGGAAATCAACGCGTCCAGGCCGTCATCCTGAACTAACAACTGCATGCACACTTTCTAAATCTTATTACAGAGTCTGCACCGCTGTAAAAGGAGAAGCCCCCTTCTTTACACAAGGCATTTGCTGACATTTCAAGCGCCTCCAAATTTTTCTTCTCAACACCAATCTCATGTAGGTTAGCTGGCAGAGCGCAGCAGAGTCTGTGCTGCTTATTATGTATTACTTTTTGCTTTTGTAGTCCCTCCACATCGTTACTCATCCAGTATGCTTAAAGGTGCTCTCCCCTCTGGCAAGCACAACTATGACAGTCAGCTTTGGAAGTTAGAAGTCTTTCAAAACTCTGTCTTTTCTCTGTCTCTCTTCTACTCTTTTTCATTGTCCCCCACGCCTCTCTCTCTCTCTCTCTCTCTCTCTCTC